>JARQTG010000005.1:1363413-1872227 GCA_030142615.1 Syrista parreyssii
AGGTTCTTACTCCGGGATCAGCTTCACGACGTATGCGCTTGAATAGAATACAAGTATTAAATAAAACAATTATAATAAAAAAATTAATAAAATTTTATTTCTTAGCCTTACCGGGTGAGGAGTGGGCTTGGGCAACGAGGTTCTTACTCCGGGATCAGCTTCACGACGTATGCGCTTGAATAGAATACAAGTATTAAATAAAACAATTATAATATAAAAATTAATAAAATTTTCTTAGCCTTACCGGGTGAGGTGTGGGCTTGGGCAACGAGGTTCTTACTCCGGGATCAGCTTCACGACGTATGCGCTTGAATAGAATACAAATATTAAATAAAATAATTATAATAAAAAAGTAATAAAATATTCTTTTTTAATCTTACCGGGTGAGGGGTGGGCTTGGGCAACGAGGTTCTTACTCCGGGATCAGCTTCACGAACGAAGCGCTAAAGAAAAATGTTTAAATGAAATCAGAATTGAATACAGATTCATTAATTTTAAGCATCCTTACCGGTGGTCTCGGTGTGGGATAAGTATGTGCCGGATTACCATTTCGAGGATCAGCTTCACGACGTATGCGCTTAAATAAAATACAAAGTTCACATAAAGCAATTATGATTAAAATATTTACACAATTTTTTCCCTTAGTCTTACCGGGTGAGGTGTAGGCTTGGGTAACGAGGTTCTTACTCCGGGATCAGCTTCACGAACAAAGCGCTGAAATAAAAATGTTTAAATGAAAACCAAAGTTTAATACAGATTCATTAATTTTAAGCATCCTTACCGGTGGTCTAGGGGTAGGATAAGTATGTGCCGGATTACCATTTCGAGGATCAGCTTCACGACGTATGCGCTTGAATAGAATACAAATATTAAATAAAATAATTATAATAAAAAAAATTAATAAAATTTTCTTTCGTAGTCTTACCGGGTGAGGAGTAGGCTTGGGTAACGAGGTTCTTACTCCGGGATCAGCTTCACGGCGTATGCGCTTAAATAGAATAGAAATATTAAATAAAACGATTATAATAAATAAACTAATACAATTTTTCTTTTTTATCCTTACAAGGAGAGGTGGTCGAAGTGGATCTTGCTGTGGTCTTGGACGATTTGGATCGGCCAAAGCAACTGTCGCGTAGACCACAAAAATGGCCAAAATCGCAACAAACTTCTTCATATTTGCTTCCTTTATATCTGCACAAAGTTATAAATACAATTAAATACATACGCAACTTCATTGACGATTTGAGTAGCGATTAAGGTATATTAGCAAATAATTCTAAACTCTAATTTTCAATTACACTTGACATCATAAAGAAACTTCCTATGAGCAATTCGAACGCCAGTATTTCTTTAGCATTGACTGATTATAACATAATCACAGCTTTACTTATTCTTTTTAAATCCACAGCAATGCTTACCAAGTGTTACTTTTCGTTGGAAGACGTCGAAGCAACAGATAACATTTTGCCTGTCGGTTCTCCTTTATATACTATATGCTAATCGCTTACAACATACTGTTTATTTGCAATTCTTAGAATTAAGAGCATGTTCAAATCCCGGGGAAACACCGCTCATTCTTTTTATGGAAATACGTGCTGAGCATCAGAGTGGGACTATGGTCACGACGATAGCCTCCGACTGATCGACTGATTTAATAATATATAGTAAGTACTTCAAAGTAGTAGACTACTTGCGCATTAAATTTCAGTATTAATATAATTACAATAAATATGTCCAAGTAACTCTGTAAAAGAAAAGAGTTTAAGTCAATTACGTAGAAATAAGTCAGAGTCACACTGGTTACTTTTCAGACATTTGTTATGTGTTCCAAAAGAGAAAGTGTGACAGACGAAAAATATAGATATAGAATCTATTGAAAATAATGAGATAGCATGGCACAGCATAAGACAAGTATATTGGACAATAATAATTAATTAAGTAATCAAAGATTATTATTTTTCTCATAACTATCCTTTTGAACCTTCTTTTCGCTCCTGCATCTCAGATTTGCTCCACTTATATTGTATTGGCTCTATTCTTTAGCTTGTGTGCATTTTCTCTTCTGTTCCTTTTTATTGTTCACTTCTTTAATACCAGTTTCTCCTTTATGGAAATACCGTTTCTTTTCTCTTCAAAGATTCTCAATAGATTTTTCATTATTAGCTCTTCCTTGGATAATAGCACCAGGTCATCAGTATACACCTGGGTCAAAAACTGTAAAATACATATTATGATTATGGAAGTTATGGAAGTATTAGGTGAATAACATTTTGTTCAATTCATTTGTAATAAAGTATTTATTAATAGTAATGACGTATCTTATGACTTCTAAGTAAAAATTATAAATATTACTCTTGGCAATGTGTCATTGACGAAATTGTATTATCTGTAGGCTATGGATAGCATATAATTAAGAACGACTATACATACTTTCTTAATTGGTGAAATTACGTAAAGATCACAAACATGAAAATGATCACATTATATTTAAAATTATTAATAGCAACAATAACGTAATAAGCAAGTCTTAAATTTGACTGTTTTTACATTAGCGGAGATTTCCCTCTTATATGCTAGATATAGTATGCAACGTGCTTTTTCATGTTACTTTACGTTGTTAGTGCTCAAATACTAATTTTGCCCGACAGGAAAAATGCACTTTTAACGCAGAAAGATTTCTTGTTTTTACACTCTGAACGTTAACAAATATACTTCAGTAAATAAATGGGGTATTACCACTATATTGTTGCTTATCACCGTCAGTTATCTCTCATGTTATTTTTAACTTGGATCTAAACTGATCAATCAATAATATACACCCATGACCCATATTCTAGTAAAATAAATAATCAGAGTAATTTTTTTCTTTTAGTAATATTAATGTTTATGTGCACGTAAGTCTTTCAAATCAGGAAGACGTTGCATATCCACACAATATGCTTTAAAGTAGTGCAAGAAATTCTTGTTAAGTCTAGTCTAGACGAGGACGAGGACTGGACTAGGAGATGATTTATCATAGTTCTCAAAAACTGACTATTAGACTTCGCCAATTGTAGACTTTCAATTGAGGAACCCTTTTATATTCTCTATTTAAGTATACATTATTCTCTACATAAATTACGAAGTGTAAAAATATATATGTAATCTTGCCTTACACTTTCTTCAAGGACTCGTTGGTTGTGGCAGTGGATGACTTTCCACTTGCATATAAAATTGTTCCCCGAACCATTCTCGATGCATCTCCAGATAGCTATAAATTAAACAATCCACATGACTTATATATTATAAATTTTAGAATAAATAATATAAACGTTTTATGTTACCTCAAGAACATGTCTAAATGTTTCAACAGTATTTTTAACTTTTTGTCTGATATATCGGTGCATTGTAATAAGTCTGGTAATTTGACTAAAAGCAAAAGAAAAGTCACTCTTCAATAAAGGTTTCGAAAACTTGACTAAATTATTTCTACTCGAAGTAACTAGCATACCAAAGAGCCTGGTAAGATGAATGGCACCATAGTAAGATGATGGTAATGGAGGATTGGCTCTTTTCGCAGCATCTGACATTAATCGCCAACTATTCGATTGCTGAAGCAGAGCTCCAATCTGTGCCGAAGGTATAACAGGCATTCGTAAAGTAACACCACGTGGACTTGAGCAGCGGGAACTTGTACTAGCCATGCTACTGTAAGTGTTAAGTGACTGTAAACTAATGTTTAATATAAAAGAGTGTCGTCTAAACAATAAGGAGATACCTTGACAAATTTCCTGGTTCCTGTTTGACGTCTTCATAGGATCTCAATTGTCTTCCCTCATCGACTGAACTTACTCTACACGAACGCAATCTGCGTTTAACGTAAGTAAGCGGCTTGGATGAACTTTCAATTTCTGATTCCTGTTCACGAAATGGAGGTAAGTGAGCATATTCAGCATCTTCAAGTTCCTCCTTGATTACAATATCTGAATGTCTAGCGAAGAAGAATTATGGTTACTTGTTAATCGATGAATATTATAAATGTACTAAATGCAATATAATATTTTAACAATGACTTACTCAACGGGCTCTTCTTTTACGGGACAAGTACTTTCATTATACTGATACGAGGACTTCAATGTACAGTACTGTTCTCTCTCTTGTCGATACAGTAAAAGATCTCGTAACGTAAAGTCGAAATATATGCGTAAGCCGTCGGCAACCTCGCGACAAATATTAACATCATTCACAGTTTTTTCAACAGTGTTACTCGACTTGTTTCTCTGTGGTTTCTCCGGAATATTTGTTAGTTGCGTTGTTGTAAAATGTTGTACCCAAGACTCCAGGATGTTCGCCACTGTGGGTTGTGCAGGCAATACTGCAAGCTAAGAGTAAAGTTTGATAAATTTTCAACTGTAGTTGAGCAAGATTTATAATTATTGGTATATACTTTATTCTTTTGTGTAATTAAGTCGAAATCCTGATCGAGAATGCGCTTCAACGTAGCACCTATGTCTAGGTCTACACCAGGTCTATTACTTGCACCAGATTGACTTCCACCGCCACTTTCATCATCGTCACTTGTTTCTTCAACATATTCTGAGCTGCTTTCGCTGTCTTCTTCCGTTATAGCTTCCTATTATAGAGAAGCTTAATTATATCTTAAACTTTAACGAGTTTGTATAGAGAGTCTGAAAGAAATCATGTTTTCAGCATGCACTGCAAGCAGCTTTAAATTATACATCAAATTCTTATACCTCAGTGTCGTAATCATCATGTTGTCCAGAACTGCCATCTTCCGATGACCCAGTTGTTGCTGAGGTAGCGCGACTTCCACCGCTTCTAGCTCTCCGTCTCGATTCCGTTCCTGAGCCTGCTAAGCGATCTGATGACAATTTGTGACTTCTTTTTTTGCGTTCTCTTCGGTATAAATATGCACCTCTATAGAGAAGAATTCAATAATCAATCATGACCTCTTAAACAATTTTACAATATCACGAAGGACATGAATGTGTCGATAGTGTAAAATGTGCTATGGCTATAATATAAATCTTACAATTGAAGTTGAGCTTTCTGTGCAAGGTCCCTCTGCAACTGTCGATTTTCTTCTGTGTCTTTCAAAACATACTCTTCAGTTACGCAACGATCCCATGATGAGTTCCATCCCTGCCATATATAAATTTTTATATTATAGATAAGTAAAAATAAACTCTGGCTTATAGACGTAAAAGTGATTTATATACTAGTGTATCAAAAATTATTTTAATTGCTATACAAGCAAATAGCCGAACCGAACTTACTTGAAAATGTATTAAATATTCAACAGCCTTTCGACCTCTTTGATCTTTATTGACAATAACATCTAAGACCTAAAAATGTGTATAAAAGTCAATATAATTATTAAATAATATTCAAGTGCAAATACATTCGATCTTAATGATAATTTTTATTAAAAGTACATAATTTGCATAGCAATAATAATTTTACTTTAAATAATATATTGAAATAAAATAAAAAGAGCAAATAATATTCTATACCGTTTGAATCTACCGCGCACAAATAAATGTTAGTAAACTATTTATGCTCCTTTGTTTTCAAATGTAATAATTTCTTAATAAATAAATATAGAAATTTATACCAGAACAAGAAGCTACCAGTGAAACCTGTTGTACTTATGTTAATTCTTATAAAAAAAAAGAATTCTAAAAATAATGACAAATCGTACAATTCTGTTTTGTATACAAAAGATATATTGACGTTTCAGGTTATGTAAACGACATTGTTCTACCGGTAAATTAAAGAAAGCATAGTAGACATTGCATGAAACAAAATTCTCATTTTACCTTTGAATCATAAAGTACTTTAGCCTTTGTTGGGTCCGGTTCATAACATAAAACCTTTTCACCGTCACAAAATTTAAATTTAGGGCCACGCGTAGAAACCATTTTCGCATTTAAGCATAGAATATCATGACATGAAAGATTGGTGTGATGCTGGTTGAAACTATAATTATGTTGCAAAATGAGAAAACATAGATATCAATATATTTCATCCAGAGATCACAAGTGTAAAATCTTACAAAAAGTATGCTAAGTGCATGTCTTAATTTTATTTATATCCAGTATGTCATAAAAATTACAAAGTTTAAAAATTCCGGAAGGAAATACTTAATAATACTAGAGGTTAAAGAATTTGTCGTATGAGGCAGCAGTTACAGGGGGACACTCGAAGAGGGGGACCAGTTAGCTCTATAAGGGGCAATACCAAATTAGAATTCACACTATCTCATTATCGCAAGTGCCGCTCAGACAATTTTTCACAGATATTTGATTATAAATTAACATATTAATACTTTCTGTATTTGTTCTATATTTTCTATTCTCTTAATTATACATCTTAAGTAATAAGATGTATAGTAATACAGCTGTAGATTTTATCTCCATCATGAAGAGTTGCAACTGCTTTCGTACGGTAATTGTTGTCTTGTTAGCTGCGCAAATTATTATGAGAAATTACTGTTTCCTTATGCTCGGCGTAAGGCATATACATGGTAAGTGATAAAGAACAGCTTTGGATTATGTACCAAGAAAAAAAGAAGAGGCAGAATATCACGGCGCTTGCATGTATCTCAGAGAGACGCATTTATTTCGTAGTACTGACAGTAAATTGCAAGACGTCTTTAATTCGTACAACGTTTGTCAAGAAGCTGATATAAAAAGAAATGGACTTTTCTTGAGGAGCAAATCAAAGGAGAAGGACCACGAAGAAAAACAGAGAGACTGTGAATAAAATTTTGTTGTGGCTTTACTGTAAAGTTAACTATTTAGCAGTACCTCCTTGATGAACGTCGTTTTCTGTTGATCGGGTTGACATTCTCACGGCGTGGACTTCACGGATCTGCAAGTCCCGAAGAATTTGATATACGACTGACAAAACGAGATAAGATTTATATAATTCAATATATAATTAACGTTATAGTATAAATGATAATCGAATATTCGCAAGATCCTAATCAATTCTTTTCGATTCAGTGACAGATAATTAGATTCTGATAAGTATCGATCGCGAGTGGTGAATTTTGATGGGACTCACCTTATATAAAGAAAATTAATATTATTTATTTCACATCAAAGAACCATTAGACATTGCCATTAATAATTTAAATGATCATTTGTTCTAACGACATTTACTTTATGGCGATTACTTCGATGACATATTAAGAAATCATTTGACAATTTGAATTCATTTAAATGTACTTTACGATCTTTATATGTTGTAATCTCTTTATGTGATCAGATATTATTGGTAAATTTTGTAGTGGCACGTAGAACATGAAGCAGCTCGAACGTTACTAACGGAAAATACTGCACAGCTATACGGTGATTATTATAAATGCATTCGTTAATGTTCTGCAAGCTGCAGCATTGGTAGAAGTATGCAATTAGAATTCTCCTTGATTAAAGACTTAAGGAATACTTAGTATAATCTTGTGTAATTACACAGTAGAGACTTCTCTAGTAACTGCAACAATCGATTTGTAATTTTCGAAAAGAGTAGCATACGTACTGCCTGGCGATGTTGCATAATACTCCGTTACAGTTTCGCTATTAGAATCGTCGGACTTTACAAAAGATTCGAAAATCAAGCTCTGAGTTATAAATTAGTGAAATAAAGGTGACATTTTTTTTAAATCAACGTTTTTTGTACTTAAAGTATTTATAGCGACGAATAATTTCTTAAATAATGGAAATACGAAACATGGGTTTCGATGAGTCGAGAAAGAAGTCTGTGAAACCCATAAAAACGAATGTTCACTTGATAGTAAGTCTCAGCATAATTCGTTACATGGGAACATGGCCGCCGCAGGGTCGGTATCGAAATTTATATTTCGTCTACAGCGTCTTTGTTCTGAACTTAATATTAGGCAGCTTCCTTTTCGCTCAGTTCGGTACGATAATTGTGGTTTGGGGTGATGTTGAAAAAATGGTCAACTGCGGTGCCCTCTTGATGACGAATATTGCCCACGCCTTTAAGGTTCGTTAATTTATTATTATAAACGTTTTAATCGAGAGTTGCGTTTGTATGAAAAACACTCTTTTACTTATTTATCAGTCTTATGGATTCATACAAAACTGTTTCCAAAGGTCGTCGTCATGCTTCGACACCAGAAGTCAATCCAGGCTCTACTGGACAATGTACAGGACGAGTTATTTACCAGAAATAACGATAGGTTTGAATTTATCGCATATGAATATACATGGAAAGGCATATTTCATCATGCCGCATATCAAAGCTTTGGAACCGTTGCTGTTCTCTGCTGGGCTTTTACTTCAATATCAGATCTGATTATAAAACATACGAAACGTTTACCACTTCCACTCTGGTATCCTTTCAATGTAACAAATACGCCAGCATTCGAATTGACTAGTTTTCAACAATCTATTGGAATCATAGGAGGGTGTTTCCACAACGTGGCGATGGACACTTTGATCACGGGTCTGATAACGGTTGCATGTTGTCAGTTTGAATTGCTGAAGTACAATATCGTTACGATTGGTAGCAACGTTAATAATGAATTTTGTAAAATTCCTCGTAATAAGATTTGCGTCACGAACGTTGAAGATAACGAGAGTAAAGTCTGGCAAGAGATGAGAAAGTGCATTGAGCATAACAATAAGATCATTGAGTGAGTGTAATTTTTATTTGTCTGTAAAATATTGTGCAATTCTTTCTTTCTTAGCTATGCTTAATGGTTTATTGGTTAATTGCAGATTTTCCAAAGAAATTCAATCGCTTTTCGGAACAGCGATTTTTCTGCAATTTCTTGCAAACTGTGTTATCATTTGCTTAACGACTTTTAACGTATCTCAGGTAATATTCACTTCCTATTGATGATTTGCAATACTGAATTTTTCTTGATTTGAATGCAATTTTTTTATTTAAAGACAACTGTATTTGTTCCATCGGAAATACTTGGAACAGTCTCCTACACGTGTTGTATGATATATCAAATTTTCATCTATTGCTGGCATGGGAATGAATTGTGGCTTCAAGTAAGTTTGTTTGTCTAAAATAAAGAAAGCAACATGAATTTTCACGTAACAATTTAGAATACGTATGAATGTCTGTATTGTAAATTTGGCATCAGTAAATTGCAATAATGAAGATTCAGTCAGAAACGATTGAGACGTTTTGCAAATATTTTTAGAGCGAAAGTGTACTGCGAATGGCTTTCACCTCGAATTGGTGGGAACATAATGAACGTTATAAAAAAGCTTTACAAATGGTAATGCTAAGAGCAAGTCGACCAGTCATCCTGACTGCTGGAAATTTATTAACGTTATCTTTAGAAACGTTTGTCGTAGTAAGTACTTGGGGTAAACATTCAATAGTGAATCTCTGCGTCAAGCTCTGTGAATCGCAACGTGTACGAGTGATGGAAATATACTGTTTTATGAATGGTCAGAAACTGGTACAGAGATTCAGTACTGAGACGTTTACCTTAATAATGAAATAATGAGACCTCCTGATCTGGTAGCCAAAAATCTTTTTCTAGATTTTACGAGGGTCCTATTCACTTTTCACCGTTCTCAAAACCTCTACAGATCATTAAGACCATATAGAGAATTGGTATTTTTTTGATGTTCGTTATGTACTTCACAGCTGACCAGAAAGCAATCACTGTAATTATCGTTGTAATTGTTAAGAAATTATTTAGAACATCAAACTTTGAAGATCATACAAAGTACATCATACTCTATTAACAGAAAGCATATTATTTACTCTTGATAACATTTAATATGAATTTAATTCTTCGAATGGTGCACTAGTACATAGAAAATGCACAGCATATAAGAATATACAATATTATGGTATGTAGAGTACACAATCATTTCAGTAAGAAGTACACGTATAAAAATAGTCTCAATGGACATTGTTCGTTCTAATTAATGTTTTAATTCAACACCTGATTTCACTATATGTATAAATCTTCCATAGAATTTCATAACAGACGGCTTAGCAACAAATAATATGCACCTTTACTTCAAGTCATCTTATTTTTATAGCGCTTCAATGAGTAAAGCAATTCCTTGTCCACCTCCAATGCAGGCAGAGCCAATTCCCAGTTTGGCCTTCCTTCTCCTGTAAAGATTACATAAAAATAAGCTTTGCATGGAGTAAACATCAGTAATCATTTGACTATAAAGTGATGCATACTTGAGTTCATATACTAAGTGAGCAGTAATTCTGCTACCGGAGGCTCCTAGCGGATGTCCAATAGCAATGGCTCCACCATCAACATTCACTTTATTAATATCCAAGTCAAGATCTTTTATGCAAGCTACAGTTTGTGCTCCAAATGCTTCATTGATCTGTTAAATAGACGTATTAGAAAAGAGACATCTATGAACGACTATATTAATAGGTTTAAAATCGTTGATAAGAATGTTACTTACTTCAACAAGATCGACATCGTTTAACGTCTTTCCAGTAACTTTGAGTAAATTTCTGATGGCAGGCGCTGGACCGATTCCCATGATACTAGGATCAACTCCAACAATACTGTATCCAACTAAGCGTGCTAATGGTGTCAGATCTTCAGCTTTGACAACTTCCTCGCTTGCAAGAATAACAGCTGATGCTCCGTCGCAGATACCCTAAATAATCATTACGTAACAAGAGCTTCAAAAAATTGTATTATTTTGAACATAAATTAGATTGACTGTGTTTTGTCCTTTTAGGAGGATTGTAGAACTAAAATACCTGGATATATCATTGATCTATAGAGACAACAGGTTATATAATTAATGAATAAAATAGATTAAATGAAACTCACGGATGAGGTACCAGCTGTCACTAGTCCATCTTTTTGGAAAATAGACTTCAGTCTTGTAAGATCCTCGATCTTCGTTTCCGGACGTGGATGTTCGTCAGTGTCAACAACAATTTCCTTTTTTCCTTTTGAAATAGTTACAGGTGCCAATTCAGCCTTAAAGCGACCAGCATCGTGAGCTAATACATAATATTTCCATTACTTGATCTGTTTATTAATGACAATTCATTCAAACTGCAGAATTAATATATAGTCTTAGCGCACCTGCTTTCCAGAGTTGTTGACTTCTCAAAGCAAACTGGTCAACTTCTTCTCTTTTCAGTCCATATTTTGCACCCAATTTTTCAGCAGTTGCACCCATAGACAACTTACAGTAAGAGTCGCTTAATCCGACCCACAGAGAATCTTCAAAATCATATTTTTGTCCCAATATTGTACCAAATCGAACATTTCTAACAATGAATGGTGCTTGGCTCATATTCTCAGCCCCGCCAGTAAGAACAATATTAGATTCTCCAACAGAGATACTCTAAAAGTCCAAAAATTTTGATAATATGATTTAGAAAGATACTTGAGAGATGTTATGTACTAGGAATGTAACTGAAAATTAAAATGTCTACCTGTGCTCCGTTAACAATTGACTGGAAGCCTGATCCACACAAACGATTAACAGCGTAGGCTTGTTTGTCTAATGGTATGCCTGTTTTCAAAAGAACATGACGAGGTAACAATGCTCCATCACTAGATGATGCCTATAAAGAGAATAATGAAATCATTTGTACATGTCCCATTTTAATAAATAAATTATCTATGAGAATATCTCAGATTACATACATTCATTATATGCCCAAATATAACACTGTCTATTTTTTCAGGATTTAATCCTATACTTTGAATAGCAGAGTTTGCTGCTACTACTGAAAGATCCGTTGCACTTTGATTGAGAAACAAACCACCCATTTTTCCAAATGGGGTCCGCTTTGCAGCCACGATGAAAATTCCTATAAAAAAATCCTTATATATTTCTGTAATTCCCATCGTACTGTTACAAGGTAACAATACTTAAACTTTATTTTTTCCATGTGTAGTAATAAAATAGTGTTTAAAAAGTAACACAAT
Source organism: Syrista parreyssii (assembly GCA_030142615.1). Lineage (NCBI taxonomy): Eukaryota > Metazoa > Arthropoda > Insecta > Hymenoptera > Cephidae > Syrista > Syrista parreyssii. Next base: position 1,375,343 of record JARQTG010000005.1, read on the forward strand.
AATAATGCTTCAAAAATATTTATTCCTATACTCATGACCACCACCTAGGCATAATCAATGTATGTATATAAAAAATTATCTGGCATCTGGCTCCTATGAATTTGTTTAAAGCCTGTGCAAAGGTCGCTCGAGTTCAAGTCATAGATTTGTTACACACTGACTTAGCAATATATTGCAAAGTTACTTAACAATAAGTCAATAAATCTCATAACATAATTATGCCTTGAGATGATCCATTTTAAGATAAAATATACGTCAAATTTAACGTTCAAAACGCAAAGAACAAAAAATCCTGAAATCGGTCGAAAATCTTATTCCAACAATGGAAGCAGTTCCCTAAATAGACGCTTATCATTTATTTCATTCAGGAATCCTCCAACACCTATATTCAATTGTTCAATTACAAATGCTTAAATTAGTATTAACATATCTGATAAAGAGTTAAACCACAGTCTTCATAATATCTGCAACAATATCGGCATTAAAAACAAATAGCAAAATCCTAAAGAATCATTTAACCACAAAATCAAACAGCAATCACGACGAAATTAATATACAGTCAATCTGAAAGCGGGAGGGTCCGAAGGCTTCTCCTAGGTCCAGCGTTTAAATTAGTACAAAAAAAAAAGCACACGTACCTTTGGTCGCAACAGACATGATTCTTAATTCGCAACGATTGTATCACTGAACCAGCAGCTTCGGTCAGCAGTTTTAATACACAGTGGAAGGGTTTAAAGTCCAGACGAATCATTTTATTTTCTGTTATTTTTCTTATTTACGTGACTCTTGATGTGACGTCAGTCATTGACAGGTGCTGTCCTATCAGTGGGATAATCAATTGGAATTTGATACCAATTTGAGTGGTTGTATTTTTTCTTACGGTTCATCTATGCGTATTCTAATTACTTAACGATATTAAGTGTACGGAACTAGCTTATTTTCGTAATGGCACGAGAACCTTCTCTCTTGCAGAACCTGGACGCCCAAGAGAAAATATCCATGCTTGGGATTAATCAAGAAAGAAGTGACGAGGGGTAAGACACATACATTCATGCTGTTCTTTTTTATATTTAAAATTATTATTACGTTCCTGTAATTAGAGTTGTAAAATAACTGAATTATTTTGATCTTCACCATTTTAGCCGGTAAAGTAACCGGTTGTATTACCAGCTATTTTTCCAAAAAATGGTGTCAATGGCGCTCATTTAAAAATTGCATTTAAAGTTCACGTTTAATCAAGATGAATTAGTAAAATAATGAACTGAACCATATATTAAATAACTGATAATGGTTCGTTTATTTTTTAATGATTAAACATTTATGTGCAAATGAATATTGTTTTGTGTGATTTTTTAAATTTCAGATACATGTATTTTATAGTTGTAATATATAACCTATAATACGATTGCTCCAAATAGTAGTCAATCAAAAGTAGGCATAGTTTATCTCTTCGCCTTCCTCTGAACGGCTTCCTCCGCAGCGTTATGCTCGTCCCTATATTTCTATATGTTTCTGATGCAATCAAGTTGGTAATGTTATAACACTTATTAGTTCGCATATGGATCGTTAGGAGCGCTACGTGGCCAACGTCTTAATTCATGCTGAGTTTGTTACTCTATACTTATTTTAAAGCACAAGCATAAACAAAATCAGATTGAGCGTGCATAATATTGTGTTTTAATTGAGTTAATTACATTAAGTTTAAAATATCGATTGGTTTCAGAATGAATCCCACGGAGCCGATTACAAATGAAGCGTTAAGGTAAATGTTAATATTTGTCTTGTATATTTATGAGGTTAGCATAGTATATAACCTATATATCATTCGATGTGTAAAATCCCGGATTATTATTGATAGAGGAGATTTTATTATGTTGTGCTACATAATGATCTATTAGAAAGAAGTTTATTGAATATTATATATTCTTTTTGTACAGCTCGAAAATGAAAGACGTTATTGATGTCTTAGCTATGCAGCGGGAGAAAAGGAATACATTGCAAAAAAGTATTACAATTGATTACACAAAAGCTAACGACAGTTTCACTGTATCGAGGTTTATATTCGAATGTGGTAAGTGAAAAATTTCTGTTTGTTGATCATACTTTCTAAAACTAACAAACTCTTCAACTATGAATACTTTATTGCAGGACTAAAATTAGATGCTCATCCATTGACAATTGCTACAGCAGCAACTTTATATCATAGGTTTTTCAAAGAAGCAGCACTGCAAGGATATGACTGCTATGTAAGTTTTATAAATACATGATTGCAGAAGTGGTATTATATTAATATTTCATTTAAAAATTCACATCCTTTCATTCAATTTTACAGCTAATAGCTTCGACGTGTCTTTACCTTGCTGGGAAAGTGAAAGACGATCCTTTAAAAATTAGAGACGTGATGAATGTTTCCCACAATACTTTGCATAGAGGATCACAGCCATTAGAATTAGGTGATCAGTATTGGAGCATGCGTGATGCAATTGTTCAAGCAGAATTATTAATTATGCGCATGCTCAAGTTCCAAGTAATGCCTGAGCATCCCCACAAGGTAAAACTTCTACTGTAAATCGTTTTAATGTATCTCTGAAAAATTTGTTTTACATAAGCTATCATGTAATACGTTATCTAACTCTTCTTCATAGTATATGCTTCATTACCTAAGATCGTTACAAGCTTGGTTTGGAGAGGAGGAATGGTCAAAATATCCTGTATCAAAGACCAGTATGGCTCTTCTGCAAGACTTTCATCATTCCCCAGCTATCCTCGATTACCCATCAAATTTAATAGCGATAGCCTGTATTAATTTATCATTACAAATTTATGGTGTGGTTGTACCTTTAATGGATGAGTGCGATCAACAACCATGGTTCAATGTAAGTACAGTTGAATACTACCTTGTAAAAGGCACTATTCCACTTATTACTATTATAAATCAATCTCATGAAACATTCTAGGTATTCTGCAAAGACTTGACAAGAGACAAACTCTGGGAAATTATGGAAAAAATTATGGCCGCATATGACGATGAACCGGAAACACGTGATAATTAACATTTCACAAGTCGCAAAACCATTCGTTTAAAGAGACAATATAAAAGAACAATTTATATAGTGTACAGTGAAAGCAACTGGTCCCTCATATTTGCAAGACTGTAGCTTGTAATACAATTTTTGCAAATTTTCAAAACAAATAAATAATATTTCAATCCCTTAACATTATATCCTATAGAACTCATTTAAAGATATCAAAGTCCTGCGTTCAATCCCCAGCGTCTGTATGAGGATCTAATCTTACTACTAAATTAATTACGAAAAATTAAGTAATAATCTACTCCATAAGCTTTACAACGAAGTAAACGACGTCAAATCTGAACGGAACAGATTACTCCTTGATTTTCTAAACCCCCCATCAACACGCTATCACGTGCCATCACTATCTTATGTTAGATCTGTATAGCATCCCTCCACTTTATCCACAGTTGACTTCTACACTTCAGATAAGGCACGATGGTGGGGAAGCCTGTGACGATGAGCCCCAAACTCATATCTAAATATCACCGTCGGTAATGTAGAATGCTGTATCCTGTAATGGTCATTTACCATCCCATACCCCTTGACCTGACCTATAACGATTTCGTCGTTACCGAACTCATCCTTTTATAGGTGTAACAAGATTCAGTTACTAAGGATACGTTCATTGATTTTGACTCTTTATCTATGAAAACAAGAGACTAATTAACGTGACTTATCAGTACAAATACATAGCGGAATCTGATAGATAGAAGTTCCATTAATTATATGAAAAAAAGCGTAACAAATTAAAAATATAAAATAAAAGTAATAATTGCGTCGTATATTTAATAAATCGTAGTTATAAATTTCCTTCAAAAACCATCGTACACTGACAACTATGAAAATACAAAAGACAAGCAGTCTTCATTCTGGCTGCAAGAAAATGTAAGAGAAGATATAAGAGAGTAAAGAAATATCGGAGAGAGTACTTCCCGATCGGTTGTCATGTGGTTCCCATCCTTCGACGTTCTCCACGCGAGGCGCCACCGGCGCCAACTGTTATCAAGATGGCCGTCCTCCGATGCTCAGACGGTCGCAGGACCTCGAGCGAGCAAGTGATATCAACCGGTTTGGCCGCGAGTGTTAAACAGCCGTGCCGAATCGTTTCTGGAACAAGGTGTTCCGTTGGCCTTTTCTCAAAACACAATCAAGGAACATAATTATAGAAATCACGAAAATTAAAATCAGCGATTTGATAAATACATCGAGAATTCCGTCGCGTCAGTAAAGTCAGTGACGAGTGAAAAGTCCGACGATTTCTCTCAAGACTCTCGATACGACCAGAGCCAACGTCTCTTTCTATCGTTATCTCCTTGTCTTTTTTCTTATTTTTTCTCTTCACCTCTCTTTTACTTTCTCTCTCTGTTCCTCGTGTCTATCTCTACTCTATCCCTTTCCAATAGACTGTTTTCTCCTACCTCTCTGTACCCATGTCAATCGAATCTGGTCGGTCGTTCAAGAACTCTCCGGATTTGCTCTCACCACGATTGAATTCTGAGAACGAAGTTAACTTGCAAGAATAGTGGGCCGCGCGGCGCCCTGACCTGGAGATTTCGATGCGCGAGCAAGAGAGTTCGCCTCCTCGAGACCTTCCTACAACACTCGTGTCCTTGGAACCAAGTGCCAAAGAAGGAACAGGTGTTTCCTTCGTTTAGTGCAAACGAAACCCAAAATTTGCTGGGTAGTTTTTTCGGTGTAAAAGTAGTTGCAGTGAGTTTTTTGTGCGCGATTATTTTGTTTTTCTTTTATTTCCATTTTTTTTTCTTCACACCTGACCGGAAGTACCGACGTGATCAAGCAGCGTATACGTAATTTGTGAACACGGATTCTACGCATCAATCTTCTTTGAAGGTATGTCGAGTAATATTTTTCTTTTCTAAATCTACCTACCATTTTTTTTTTCCTTAGTCACGCGTCATATGCCAATGAATCGTACGAGTCGTAATTGCACAAGTCTCCCCCGTCTTGTTTACTATCATTTCAATAATTCTCTACTACAATCTTACACGTTTCTTTTTTTACACGTAGTAAACGTTTGTCATCTTTCAAGAATTCTTCAGACTATACGGCAGACCGGATTCCTCTATACCGTTGAAAGAAAGTCGAGCAGTCGTTCTAATGCGGTTTCGGTTTCTCATACAATGTTTTATAATTACAATTATAAGTGAAATTGCCAATAATAAATATTTTTTTTTTTTAATGCAAAAATCACATTAGAAATTACTGAGACTGTTACTACATGACTAAGGAATTCGCTAAGATGTCTTCTCGGTCCAAAATAATCATACGAAAAACACTAATTATTGGCGAACGGTTAATTATAGACGCGTAGCGATAATTTGCGAGGGTCGTAAGTCGTATGATTTTTTGAGCCCGGATTCTTTTTAGTTTTTTAACGTCCTGTCTATGTAATCCCTTTCTCTCCAGTTATGAATGGTGCTGAAAATTTGAACAGGACCAAATTATGTCTACAATATTATTCAGATTTAATCGCAATAACATTTTCTGGTATAAAAATGTTATTTCTGCTTGATATTTTCCGTCATTCGCACTTCCTGTCAGTGACGTCAGACTCTATCGTGTCCATTCTGCGTAATATCGACCAGTGAATTTGCACGTGTGACTAAACCTCGAAAAAAAGAAATACAAGGATAAACATAGAACAATTTTTCTCGATCGACGTGTCACATAAAAAATATGAATTTCTAATCTCAAAATGCTATAAAAATATTTCGAAATCCTGAACGTTTTCTCGGTCTTTTTAATTCAATCTAACTAACGACATTGCACCAGTAGACAATCGAAGTAAAATTCTCATAAGGATAATACGAGACTATCGTCCAATTATAACAGCTGATATTAACCGCTTTCCCATGTTTAACGAGCGAGTTGAAGTTTTCTTGTCATGAGATTCAACGTGGCGTCAATCACTGTTCTTCGTTCCATTTGATTAGATTGAAAAATTTGCCTTATAATAATTATATTTAAAAAAAAACGAGCTCTGACATCTTTCAATTTGCAGGTTCAAAGATGCGTGAGTAAGTCCAGGCTGGTCAACGTGACAGACGGAAGCTCTTGAAAAGTGACACAAGACCTAGAAGAAGAAAGATCAGATCAGAAGTAAAAATTCGCAAAGGAAAGGATCTTTCCTTGTTATACAATTCTTTAAGAAGAAAATAAAGGAAAAAGAAGAAAACAATGTACCGACCGAACTTCTACGAGAGCACGTGCTTGCGCTGTGCACAGACTGTCTATCAAGTCGACAGGGTGGGTCCTTTGAAGGACTTCACTTTCTTCCACGCAGGGTGCTTCAAATGTGCTATCTGCGGTACCAAGTTGACACTCAAGACATATTACAACAATCAGCACACGATTAACGACAAGGAAGTCTATTGCAGCAGCCACGTGCCAAAACCTGGTCCAGGTACGCTTGACGGATCCAGCGTGGGAATACGAAGTGCACTCAATGTACCCAGAAGTGGATACGTCAATGAACAAATCAGAGCTGGAGGTGCATCGCCACGAGGGGTTTATCCACCTGGGTAAATAAATTAGTTGCGTTAGTGGCGGGAAAATTTGAAAAGGGTGGAGAAAGGGATGGTTCGATTAGCTAACTTGACGTATAGACGTGCGTAATGCAAGGACTCTTTTTTTTAAGATAGCAGTAAAACAGGTGCATGTGCATGAGGAGTTAATTTTCGTCTTAGTGGTACAGCGTGCGTTATTGTTAATTTAAATTGATATCACGTTTGATGAGAAACTCGTGACTCGACTGTGACTTGCACATGGTTGCACTTGCAGTACGGGAGCTAATGCAGGGGTAAAGACACGGAAAGAAACTCTGCTAGTTGCGTCTTTGCGTGAGAATACGTGCGTCAGAGGTCAGGACGCACCTGCATACTTGTATACACGCACCTGCAGCTGCCGTAACCATTGTGAAAAAGTCCCGAAGCTTTTTGTAGATGAGATGAGTCGATGAGATTCGAGGATTGATGACTGGTTCGACTTAGTAAAAGTATTCACTGTGCATCCGAGCGTTGAGATATTTGTTCACGGAAGATTTCACGTGGTTCATCCAATAGGAAGGTGGATTGGTTGAATTCTGTAAAAAAAAATTGTACTTAAAGCAAACTCAGTCTGAGGTCGTGACTTTTTTTTTTGTTAAAAATAAAAAAAATATTCGGTACACATGCTTTTTTAAGACAAGAGAATATTTTGAAAATTTTTAAAAATATTTTTATTATTCATTTATTTTTTTTTTATAGATACGATCAGGTGGAATCACCGAATTACCCCAGACACTTAAATGGCCATGGTTCACCACCTCCGGTCAATTCTTCTCATCGAGACTTTCACACGAGTCCTGGTGGCACGTCGTCCCCCTACAATCATAATTATTCCGGGGATGGTTATCAGTATGGTAGGTTCGACGCCAGCGCCCTCCACATCGCTCACGCCCTCAAGCAAACTGAACTACAAAAGGGATACAGCAAAGCACGTGAAAAACCGATCGACTACTACCTGGTAAGTCGGTACCATAAATTGTTATTATTATTTGTTATTTATCATCTACTGTTATCATTGGCGCTGCTGGATGGCAGCTATAATTTCCGGACGATGAACTAATTTGCACCTTGCGCTATCGAAATGTAGTAGAACGTATCGCGAACGAGTGATCTACATTTCTGATCGGAATTCCCATGAGATCTCGGTTAGGTTATCGAACCGGATGCTGACTTTTTTTTTCTTTTAGTATCGTTAACGACCAATATCGATTAAAATGCTGATGATCGAATACTATAATATTTTAAAAAGTCGAATCGATCAGCTGCGTATACTTTTTTCGAGCGATGTTTTAGGTTATGTTGATTTTATCTTGATACTGTTTGGATTTAGACAGCTTTTTTGTTTTAACAAAAATTGTGGTATTTGTTATGTGATTTTTCTTTCGATATTAATCACTGCTAATATAGGTGCAACTATTTGGATTGGCTTTTTTATGGTAACTTAAGAATAAGCGTCGCGTCAAATCCTATTGGCGTCCTTCGCTGAGATTGAAATCGATCCTGCCGCTACGTTCTATTCAGTGAAACTCCAATGTGGACACCAAGGTGTTTGCTTAAAAATTGTGCGTAGAGAATTCAGGTGTGTATCGATCGACTGTTGCAAGATCGATTCTCGTTATTTGTTTTCTATTTTTAATGCGTCGATGCAAAAGTGCATTCATGTCACTCACTTGTAGTCGCAACGAAAAGGAGAGCACGGCGATTTCGTCCGATTGCATGAAATTACGGAAAAGGATGAAAAAAGTGGAAGAAATTTGATTATGTATATGAAAGAAGGGAAACTAGTGGAAAAGACAGACTTTAGTTCGTTTACGGCTCGACGAGCGGCGCTGATCGACCGTGAACTAGTCACTCAAGTAAATTACATGTAAACGCGTGGAAAAATATTTTTGAAGAAATACATAACCTATATGTTACTATTATTTTACGATATATTAAAATCAATATTTTCTCTGTACGTATACACGCGAGTTGACGGTACCGAAAATTTTAATTCGTAAAATCGACGTCATTGATACGTGACGCAAGATGCGATTCGTAAAAGTGAAAAAGTGTAGCAGCGAATTTCCGGCTTGGCTGTGTATGAGCATGGTAAAAAGTGTTGTTTCTAAATGCGACGTTTCTCGTCATCGACAGAGAAGTGACGTCATCGTCCGGTTCTCTTATGCCAATCTAAACACCTTATATAAAAATGACTGCGTTGACTCTGACTGGCTGGACTGGAGTGCTCCGTCGTTGGCTGCATACGTGGGTTGCTGTTCAAGATCTCTACCTTGTCAGGCATTCCTACCGGTTCTTCCCACGCGAATCAAGATCATGGAACACACGATTATTTTCGGCCGCCTAATATAGCTCAATGGATGCACAGTGCGCCCAAGCGGCGAATGTCGGAACTAATAAACACCGAACCCTTTCGAGCACGACCGCTCTCCTTTCTTTCTTCCTTCGAACGAACAAAAAGTCTACGGCTGAAATTAACGCTTGATTATGTTTTCGTCATTGTTTCTTTAATCGTGCGGTTTTAATATTGCGCGGGAACGATTACTTTCTCCGTTTAAACGTGAGCTGACGTCTTTCGTAAACAACCTCTCACTGCGTTTTATTACACGCCTGTCAATAGTCTGTCAACTGTCATGTACGCCATCTTGTTTTCGTCATTTCCATATGTGCGATTGTCATTCCTCCTTGTAATGTAGTCTTTACCATTTACCCTTTGAATTTTTCCAAAAAGTCTCACAATCTTACGTGCATCGCGTTCTCACGCGTGCCCTGGCAAATTGGATTACGACGCATCGCGTACCGCAAGACTATTGTAAAGTGATTTATAACCGTAAAGTCAGAAGTGGTTGGCAAGTGTAGTGGCTTACGGGATCGTCCAGGGGAAACTTCACGCTAGGCTGCACTTCCGGTTTCACGCATGCGGGTTCCATAAGCCCACATATTCGCTACGTAGATACTACTTTTATTAGGTTCGTCGAGTTTACTATACCTAATTGTTTTTTTTTTTTCCATTGACTCGCAAAATTTTTTTTCCATTTCCTTCTTGACTCGCTCCATTATTCGCCGACGTAATTGCCAATCGTCATCGAATCTCAGTATACGTTGTCAGTCGATCACGCGGCAAATTTTCGAGCCTCGAACATTGAACCTCTGAAAATTTTTTCAATTTAAATTGCACCGTGCACCAGACTCGCCTGTATTCGCGCAGTGGAATGTTCCGCTTTTATTTATCGCGATGGCCCAGTTCACTTGGGTTGGCTTTTGCGTGAGCTCAGAACTTGTTTTCGAATTTTCAAGGATTCCAGGATTCTTACCTTTCAGGTTGTGACCTTTGACGAGAAGGAGCACGAGACGAACGATATATCGTCCATCCGTCAAAATCAAAATCTCTCCGTGTATTTTCAATGGATCTGTAAATAAAAAATAATATACATATTTCAATTCACTGTACACGGTCTACGAATATTTTAGGCATTTTTTTTTTCGATTTCTCATCTCAGCATAAGGCGAACGATTCATTTCCGGTTCGTTGAATTTCGCGGTCATTTTCTCAAAGGACCAGGCATACCAAACACCCGTTTACTTTGAAAACGAGGCAACACTTCGAAAGCATACTTTGGTATGGCATTCGCGCCAGCTAATTAACATTCGCCCAAGCATCGGCTGGAGCAGCGCTAATTATTCCTGCCGTTTCTATTATTATAGTCAAACTTGAGGCTGCTGCATTGTGCGTTACGGCGAATCGAACAAAGCTGCAATTAACCATTGTTAATGAGTAGCCGTACAGTGGCGCCGCGCTAGAGCTGCGGAATACGTTGTAAGTAAAAAGTGGTAACAACGTAGGTGACAACTTAAAAAAAAAACAAAGATATTGTCATATACCTGAAAAGCAATTATCATTAATTATTTATAATTGTACCAATTGCTATTGATTTCGAGTCAATCAGCGAGTATATCCTCTTAAAAGGTCGATCCCTATCGCAAGTCTTCTCGATTAATCGAATATACCCGGAGTCAGATCGTATCGTTAATCGAATGAGACTACAAACAGCCAAGTTTAAGGTTAATGGACAAAAGGGGGCTTCGATTCGTATTCCACTGCGTGCTCACCTCGCTCATTTATATTCCAGTGAGAATTACACTACCGTGTCCCAAGGTGCGCGCAGACACCTCGAAAACGTTCCAGGCAATGCTTTGCCCATGCAGCAAACGAAGTTCGGATCTTTCTGTGTTTCTGGGTTTCTGGTTTACCAGGGAAAACTTTCATTTGCCTGGTCTCACATGACGATCCTTAAGCATTCTCAGCACGATGACCTGGACTTTTGGTATTGATTGTTGATCACGAACGTAGAACGTACGATCCTACACCACTGTTGATCCTTGAACAATAATTGAGGTTTAATTAATCTAACTATAATTATACTTATCCAGTACTGATATATGTATATATGTATACACCTGAGTTTGCGAATCTTCGTACATTCTAAACTCTCTCTTCCTTCTTTCCCTCTACCTGACTGCTCTGTTTCGCCATTTATCATCGAATCTACCATCTTTGTCTTTATCCTCGCACTTTGCATCGTGCATTGTATGCACACCAGTTTCTATTCTCTTTACTCGCCCAATGCTAAGGAGGCCTGGAACGCAACTGGAGAAACTGGAAAGCTTCGTTGGACTCGCTGGCAAGTTATTTCACCGGTCTTCAGGCTAGACTGACTTCCGTTTCTTAACGTCACTTTGAAATTTCAATGATGAATCCAACGGCGGATGCAGGATATTCGTATTGCTATATGCGTCTCACTGTTTTGTTTCTTTTCCTTGGTCTGCAATTGGAACAAACACATACTGCAGTCAGTCCGCTTGCATAGGGATGACATAAATGCTGCAATGTAAATATGAACTTTTTTTTTAGAATTTTTATATACTACTGTTGGTATACCTGTAACTGACGTAACATACCTAAGCTCCTTTATATACGTCGGTAGTAACACAAGGACGAACGTTTGATGTGTGGAACGTATGATATGTTGACACGTGTAACAATGCATGAATGAATGTTGGCAATCGCTTGGAAGGTACATAGCCGAGTGCATTGTAGATTTGAATTATGACAAAATTTCTAATTCATCGTGGACACGAACTTTCCCTTGTACAAACGTAAATCTTTGGAGTCTCGTACGTTTTACATATTTTGCTGTTTTTCTTTTCCTTTTAAACGCAACAATGCGCGATAGTGCACTTTCCCTGAATGCTGAAATCACTATTTTCACGGAATATTCTCACGAGTCGACTGTCTCGATCCTTACCGGATTATACGTGCATGCCCGCGCAACATCGTTCCACGAGGTTCAATGGCTGAATGGAATTTTGAAAATTGACGGTTAAATATGTAAAATTTGTATTTGCGATTCGTACGACAGCAATGAATTCTTTCATGTTCCGTTATCGTGTTCAGTGTATCTTGGCAATGAAATTAGTTAACAAAATGGATGGCTCTGCTTTTGTACTTGTATTCTCGAATCTTGGCTTGGACTGTACCGTTAATTTGCATTTTGAAGCTGTTTTCTTTTCTCGCGTGTATTTGCGAGCGATTCTAGGACTTTAAATTGCCGTCATAACCCATAGAATCGGGTGTGCGGATCGATATACAAATCTTCTGTTAATCGACTCGTTAATATTCTAGGAGGATTCGAGCCCAGGAAAACTCGATCGTTGAGGCACTTAGATTCTAATCTGAACACAGCTGATTCTCCAGCAAGGCTCTTTTTGTCTGTCGTGACATTCTTCATGTTCTTTATCGCGCGAACGTTCCTTTTTGTGCTTCATAGAAATCAGCCCACGTATCCTATCTATTGGTATCGACACACAAAGGCCACCGAGTCTTTTGCAGACCTGTCGAGAAAAAAAAAGGAAATGATTAGAATGACAAAAAAAAACGTGAATCAGAATGTAAATAAAAAAAAAACAAAAAACTGTATTGACAGGTATACGTCAATAGGTATACTGTCAATTAAAAAATATTTTTACACGTGGGACAGCTCGCCAACCTGAATCTGGTTATGAATTTTACTGTACGTGCCAACTGACTTAATGGTTAGTTATCATTTTTACTGCGCGTGCAAAATTACATAATGATTAATTCACTAGAGTGCGAATAGCGAGTTTAACGATTATAGAGTAACAATTCTTTTCTCTATCATTAACCATCATCCTGTTCTCTTTGAACCTCACCGTATCGAGAAGCCAGTGTTAAATGATCCGTAGCAGGTATTCCTGACGTTAACTATGTTTGCCAATGAGTCCAGTCCACTGCCAGCTTGAAATCTAATTTAGTCCTTGCGCAGATAATGATGAATAGCAGTACGAGGAAGTAATAGATCATCACGGCATAGTAGTTGCTTTCTTTAATAGACTAGAATTTGAAATGGCAATATAGGTATAGCACAGTCATTGAATACAAATAGTTGGAATTCATACCTGAGATGTAATAATGATCGTTATGATGGATTTATCTAAAACTCAAACGATCTCGTGATGTCTTGTTCACTTGATAATTATCCAGTTAGCGGGTACCGCCCATTAATTTTACAACTTCCGGTTATTCCAGTCGGTTTGAAATTGATAGATTTCCTTAGTAACGCTTTGGCACGATTAACCAGAAAGAGTGAAGCGTGATTCTCTTAGAGTCTAAGATTACACGTACAGTCGGTTTCAATTATTATTTATTACAGTCTTCAACGAGACGATCGACCAACAGGCTTGGCCCTGAAGGTAATTTTTGTTGCTCTTGAAATTAGGTAGCGTCGCCATCTTGCTGAGTTCAGAAATCACTTTTGCATATACGCAAATACACGTATGCGTACGCAGTGCCATCTGTGTGCCGGGATAACTGTTACGTGGGATTAAAAATAAATAAATAGTATAATCATCTACACGAAAGATTTCTTTTTCTCTTGTCTAGGTCTGTTATGAGTTTACGGGTCGCTAATGCGTACGAGGCATTTCGTGAAATAAAATTGGTTAACGGTCTTTGGCACGGGATAATAAAATCCCGCTTCCCCAGGTGCATCAGGACTGTACTTACTCAATGAGAAATGTGGCGCGACAATCAGACCGCGTACGGGCAGACAGGAAACAATGCGCTTGGAATTCACGGCGTCGCGTATTATTTAATCATTATCGTGAAAACGACCTGAGCCATTTTTATAAGTCTTCTCTTCCGTGCAGTTATGTACGTAGTAGACACGTGCAGACACGCAAAGAAGTGACCTACGGTTATGCACAGTTGAATTGTTTCCGCTTGCGGTATACTTCACTTCGTATTCAACAGACTAATTAGGGAATTACTACTGCGCATGCGCAACGTAGCCGCCATGACAGTCGTCGCAGCGCATGCGCACAACAGTAATGTCGACGTCAGTCCCACGCGTCTCTGCGAATATCGAGCTAATTAGATTAATTACTTTGAACGACTATGAATGATACTTGATTACACCGTGCCAAGTAGGTCGTGCCACAAATTCATCTCATTGTAATTTCCAACGAGACGCTGGATAATGATTTATTCCCTGTGCGAAAGTATTCTTTTTCTATGACATTTTCAATGGCAGCGAAACTCAACCTATAAACGCTGCTGCCACTACGTTTAATACCATTGTTGAAAAGTAAGTGTCATTGACTACTATAGATTTCTGTTTATGATTGCGCAACAAATATAAAAATTGTTATGACGGGGGCTTCATTGTCAGTGAGTAACGTGATTGCACATCAGGTCAGAGAATACGCTTTATTCTTCGCAATGTACCATTCCTCGAGATCGGCGAGTATCACTGTGCTGGATTCTTGTGGCAAGGTAATCATTGATCTGCCCACGTACATTCTGCCACGAACAATACGAATATTATTTACTCGTTATACTTTTTCTTTTCTTTTACTCCTGAATTTTATCATATGGCCTACCAGCGTATTCCGGTTGCTCAGAGAACAGGAATTTCTTTAATTGTTCTCTTAAAGCTTTTTAGTCAGCTGCAGATGCAATTTCACGTGCAATTTCATCACGGCGCAATTATTATAGTTATTGCCTCGGTACATTGGCTCTGCCATTGATGGTTAGCAAATGAACGAACCACCGGACCTTGCGTAATAACTCCATAGCTGCTTATGGATGCCTGCAAGTCGTTCTCCTTCATTTAAATATACTGCTGGATGTTGCGTGCTGACTCAGAGAACAGTTGAGAGACAATGTGACGATTAATGCTGGCAATGAGCTCTGCTGCACCCCCGTTAAAGATGCTTCACGTCGCAATAAAAGGTAACCGTAACGAGGTCACGTTTACAATAACACAGTGTAACGAGATCACACTGCTTTTTTTTTCTTACACAAATATTTCTTGGGTATTTATCACATTGCGATAGGTAAGACCCATGATAATCATTGAATGCCAAATATTTTATAATCGCCAGAATCATAGCCAAACGTAACAACGCTCAACAGTACATGGATATTTCAACGACAAGGAATCACCCATGGGCACGTTGCGGAACAAGAATATAAATCGACAAAATGGAAAGCTAGCATAAATAACAATCGATAATCATTCGCATATGCCATTTGCAGCAAAACCTACAGCAATAACGTACGTACCCATTCGCAATTCAAAAGCCACGCTGCAACCCTGCTGTTGTCAGAGTCCAAACGGTGTCAAAGCCCAAACAACAAATACCCGTACGAAGCTCATTCTCCTTTCTCAGATATCAGATAACATTATACGCGCAATAAATCACTAACGATTAACAGTCTCCAAAGATACGTCCGATAACAACAATGCAATTTATCCCTCATAAGTAAAGTAAGGATAATTCCGTGCCATTCGCTTCTCGCTCGAACTTAATGTATTAACCTATAAATCAATTTGTTGCAGTAATCAAACAGAATCGAGCTGAGATTTTACTTGGATCATTCAAGCTCGTGCAATATTTCTGTTATGGATTTAAACGAAATTCGTAAACAACAACAAACATTTCACATGCTATTTCTACACACGCGTTAAGTGCATCTTGTTGATTCGAGTCCTTCACGTTCCCGCTATCTCCCATCATCTTCTCTGTCGTCTCAAGAAGGAACAACAATGGCAGCATTGTTGCGTCCACTCTTCACGAGGCCCATTGGATCGAAGGCGGAATGAAGTCTGCATTCCAGCACACTTTCTATTCGCCATCGCCTGTATACGTACGGGTAAATAATGTACATATCCGTAAACATATAACTGCGTAAAAACAGTTAAATCTCCGGTTTGAATGTGCGTGCTTATTGGGTGGGCCCGTATCTTGTCTATATATATATGTGTGTGTACGCGGGTACATATAGGCGATTATACTATACGTGGCTGTGCAAAGTGTATAGATATACGTATGGGTTATACAGTGTGACCCGATTCCCATCGGTAAAGTCGTCACTCGAGAATCGGTACGGGCGGTAACGTCATCGAAAATTATGACTCCGTCTTTAAGGACGTAATGGGAAACGACATGTTTCCTGTCCGATAATGAGACTCGTAACGATTGCGCAAAGCTCTTGTCCCTCGTCGGAAACAAGGACCGAGGGACTTCGGGTAAAATAATGGAAAAATGATTTTTGTCGTAAAAAAATGTTTTTTTTTTCATTTTTCAAAAATTATTTTACATTCGCCAAATCGATACGTTTGTCTGTATCTACCCGTTAAACTAATTTAATCGCAGGCATGTGGGTTGTCGGTATAGTTAGGACATGTAGTTATGAGTGTCGGTATCTATGATTATCATTTTTTTTTTTGAAGTTCACGTATTTCTGCCTACGTTAAAAACCGAGACGTCGCGGAGACCGTATTTGGCGAAGAAATTGTGCCGCTGAATATTTATCGAGGAGAACGCGGCCCCCGATGCCTCTGGTACACGGTTACGTCCTATATATGGCACACAGGCCTACCGCACACGCTACTTGCCTCTGTCGAACGGTACTTTTTTCTTTTTTTTTTTCCGTCGACAAATATCCACCCTGTGTTGGTAAAAATACATTTGCCGTATTAATGAAAGAAAATAGACGCCATTGGATTTGTCATTGCACGAAGATTTCGTAATTGTTCATGAAAAAATTGCCAATCACGAGCGTCGTTGATATAGAAAAAAATCGATAGCCCATCAACGAGGTCGTGAAGAAACACGAAAATCAATATGGCTGGTGGAAATTCAGATTTGCCTTTTCGATATACATAAACGTCCAGGAGATACGCTCGAGCATTATTATCGATGCATTCGATGTGCAGGCACCGGTTGGCAGCACTGGGTTTTGTGTTGGAAGTGCAGGAATAACGATAACGACACAATGGGATTGTCTCGGGCGATTTAAATGTTTTTAACGAGAACTCGCCGAATACGACTGACTCGTGTCAACAAGACGTCGTGGACCGAAACTACTGTAGATTTTCACAAGTGCGTCGCTTCTCTGTACGGAGACGGAAGAATGCAGCCAGCCATTACGTAAACTTTCTTTTCGGCGACGTTACGAGTTGACGGGTTTTCGTATTGCGGAAGTGAGGTTAGGTTTGGTCGTTGTGGTAAGAAAATGAGTACGGTACGAGTCAAGCGAGGTACTACGTAAACCAATTGTAATACTTTCGGACGTTAACGCCGCCATCTTTGTCTCCTTCATTTTTCTTTTACTCGATAATTGTCAGTTTCTATTTTACACGTGAACTAATCTGCTTTGCACCACGTCCTGTCAAACTCGTATCGTTTCGGATCGTAAAGCGGCAAATCAACGTGGCAGTGAATTCGTGTCGTGTGATTCTCGAGGCAGTGAAATTTATTGGCAAAAAATGTATTATCCAGACTACACACACACGCGCACATATGTATACATGGTTAAACTGAGTATAACGTTTGTCTATTATGTCTCGGTCCATTATGCTCGGACATAATTATAAATATACGTGAGATTGCGTTCCGCCGCCATTTTCGTAATATCCTATACGCAACCGACTGCTGGACCACCTACGTGTCTCTTGAAGATCTGCCTTTAGCACACTCAAAGTATCACTCGTTTCCTACGTAATTTTAATTAAGCATTTTAATAACCCACGTAGAGTCCTTCGACCTGCCTCTAATTCTAACAAATTTCGAATGCTTGTCAAGCAAAAGCAAAAGTCGTACGTTTGCGCATCGATTGTCATAGGACAACGAATCGACTTGGTACGGCCAATGAAATTGACACATTTTCTGTTCTCGTCATTATTCATGCCAATTCACGGATATGTACTAATCAATTAACGTACCGGGTGTCAGGTTCGTTTCGTACAGATTTCTTGTTACGGTATCACTGCAAAGACTTAAACTTGAATTCCGTGAAGCAGACGACATCTTTTTCTTGTTAGCTTTTATAACCTACGCAAAGAAGCCCAAATACCATGGTGATAAGCAGCAACAGGTTAGGCTGGCTTTTGACGAAGCAGAGTTTGTGTGTTAGTATTTCGTACCGGAAACCGGTCTTAAGCTTCGACCTTGGCGAGTCGTCGGCATCCACCTTCCCTCCCACCACCATTTATTCCTCAGCCATCTCATTCGTGTAGCTTCGACACATTCCGTAGGCTGCTTCGAGTGTCTACTTGGCATTCCTGATCTTTTGGCGCGTAACTACGTGTACTGCGGATAAGAGAGAGAGAGAGAGAGAGAATAGGGTTTACAAGCAGGATAATCAAGGGTCCAGGAGAGTTAGAAACATAACCTACAATTTATATAGGTCTTATATGGTCTGTAAAATATTATAAAACCTTGAACGATAATTATCTATAGTACCAACATGCTAACTGAATTTTAAAAGAAATTTGTCCAGTCGTGCCTAATAAAATGCACTACAAGGAACGTACTTGATATGCAACTGGATGCAGAAAATAGTACTCGTCAAATTGTCGCACGTCTTTTCTTTTTGTATATGACTGTATGGCTTCTATTGTGATCGAAATTCCGTTCCACTTTTACCACGTTGCGTGAATCATACGTTTCGTGAGAAGTTATCGCGCACGGGCGCGTACCTTATTACGTCGGTTAAGGTCAGTTTCACTCTATGTCGGTTCAATCTATCTTTGCGTACACAGGAGAATTTCGAAATACGTGACGTCGTACGATTACTAATAGAAACACGCATTTTTGTTATTGCGTTCACAAAGTTCATCTAATTGGCTGACGGATTGGAAGTTGCAATACTTACGCACGTGCGCTATGTGCACTGTGATTGTATGTAGGTAGATTATATATGTATATTTGTTATTATGATCGATCTACTGTTTCATCGAACTACGCTCAACAGTTTTCATAGGTGAAAACTCAGCTTATGCAGCAACCACTAACCTGGTTAATACACGTTGTTTAACCAAAGTTCCTGGCTCACAACAATCCTCCGCTCGATTCTACAATAAACAAGTCGACTCACTTCCGAGTGATTTCATATCGGTATTGTTACGCTTCTTCGATTTTATCGCTGTTATACCTGTCAGCCCTTCGATTTATCGCACGACAACGTACAATGGCAATTGAGGAACAGGCTGCATCGATGCACTGACGATAACCTGTAATCTACCACTGTCGATCATTGTAATCGATCGTCATGCTATTTTCTTACTTACGAGCTGTTGTCTATGGTGAATCAGGCTTTTTTTTCTCTTTTCATGCGCTGCGAATGATTATTAGTTGAATGGTTTGAAAAAAGGTTTTCTCGCTCGGTCGGTAATGTACCGACCGTTGGTGCGTCTTTCTTTAGGGCACCATTGATAACGGATCAAAAATTTATTTCTTGCAAGTTGAAACACTGGAACGGTTTTCGTTGCCGGGACTATGCTTGGGTTTGCTCTTCGTTTATACGACCAATACGGATTCTGTGTCAACCAAGGCGGCCTTCAGCTAACGGCACTCCTTTGCTTCGATGTGAGCAGGTGTGACTTGTTACACGACCGGTTGATACACATGCGTGCACGTGTGGCTCTTGTTATGCATGGACACTGGACACTCTGCGGGTGTTAAGGTATGACCTCTTTTTCTCCGGTGGGAAAAATCGCTTAAAGGAATTGTCAAGAATTATGAAAATGTGAAGTTTTTTTTCGGGGGCGATGCTCGTCAGGTGGCGATATATGCTATTTTTGTACATGTCGCCCATTGTAATTTTACGGTTTCACGTGCACGTGAATTATAGCGCTGCGTCGGGGCTGTCGTCTTATTGAAAATAGAAACGTGAGACTGATCTTTAATGTGTTACCTGAATCCCACGTGTTCGCACGTGTATGAAAGTTTTGCACATATATACACAGCAGTCGTCCCACACGAAAATCGGGAACCTTCGTCTTTATAAGGTTCGCAAGACTTGGACTTTACGTCACGGAGCTTCGTCACTGTTGCTACCAAAATGGAACCCGGCGACACTCCAATAAGATCGGTATCCTCTCGTTTTGGACGCCATTTTGTTTAATCTTTCATCTTTGTCAGCTGGTCAACTCTAATTGTCAATTGTCATTATTATTTTCATAAAAAAAAATCACATCGCTCAAAAGACAAACATTATTTTAGTTCATATTCAAAATATTCTTTCTAAAGGCACCTTTTATGTGCGACTATGTACTATGACTCGCGTGTTACTGTATATTACATGAGTATCCAGCTTAATGAAATATTCATATCTGTAATGTACGAACGCTGAGATCCTGCCTCTTGACAAGATCATGAAGATAGTAATTGTTAGTGATGCTAAGAGCATTAAGAGAAAGAATTTTTAAAATGAAATAATTGTCCGTACGTGATGACGTCAGGACTGTGAACTCTGAATGGTGAAACGGTGCCTTCTTCCGTGGATATTTCATAACAGCTATAAAGTCTACGGTAATGTTTGTGCAGCTAAAAAAAATTGTACGTGCGAACCACTGCACGTTAGTCGATAAAAATTTCTTTTTTTTTATTCCACAAAATTCATCCAAGAGAAATTCCTCGGTAGGTATTTAGTTTCGCAGACCATTAACGCTCACGTGCTCGTATATTTATCGTCGATTAACAACAGTGAACATTGTCAATGTTTCTAATAAAATTTACGACGTAGAAGTTATCGCTGAAGTACATACGAACGTCTAAGTACCTCGCCTTCGATTATTAATTGTCGAAAGTTTCATCGAGCAGCTGCGATCCAATGTAATTAGTGTCACACGGGGTCGCCATGTTAATAAAAATTGCACGCGAGCAACAGACGCCATCTTGGAAATGCTTTTATGCCGAGTTCACGCGTAGCGTCTTTGCGTATGCGCGAAAATAAAGCCAAAGGTAACCAAGTGAGTATGCAATTACATTCATAAATTGTAACTAGGACTTGTCATGTATTTTATTGTAATATTATTTCCATTACTAATTTTATGTACCGTGAACTAGGCTTTAGCCTCGCCGTACGCGTCGAGCATAAACTATGAAAGCATAGCTGGCAAGCTAGACGTACCTTCTCCGTTGCTTTTATGCATCGCGAACAAAGTCATAACGTGAAGTCATTCTCTATGAAACCTTGAATGGCATGTGGATGGGGTAGGTCGTGTATGTAATTTGAGGTTACAATCCCGTCATGCACTTGGGACAAGTTTAAACGATGCAGTTTATTTCTCCGTATGTATTACAACTGGTTGTGCGTTTATGCCGAGTGTGTGGACATAAATCAAAACAGCAGTCGACCTACAAAATCATTTTGCAGTGACACGGATGCACCTTACTCTACAACGTACGTACTTGAGGTAATTGTGAATTCGAAAAATAGCCTGCACGAGCGCAACATCAAACAATTACGCATGCAGGCACGTCGCCCGTGTAAACACTGCGTAAAAACGTAGGATTTGTCTTGACTTTCGTCAAGTTCCGTTCTTACTCTGTCTGTACGTAATACGCAATATTAAAGTGATTTAATGTGTCAGTGACACCGATCCATTGGTCCATAAGCATTGCACTGGCGTATCAATGACTTATTCTACTTTTAATCAACATTCAGTGCGTATTTACTCTACTATGTAAATCCAAGGCGTACTGCGTCAGTTATTGTCAGTTAGAAAATTATGTCCTTCCTAACCTCACAATTGTCTCGTATAAGTGTCGAGCGTTTGTAAAAACGCACCTGCGTCTGCACGTGCTTGTTCAGATGCGGGTATCGTGTTATTCATATGTATATTCACTGCGTGTCTACGTCATCATACGAGTATGTAGATACACAGGTATTAGTGCTTCGAAAGACAATTCAAAGGTGAAATTCATAATCGAAAATTGTCGGGTTCGACGAACCCGCGCTTACTGTCGTTTGCATGTAATATTAACGGTTCACCAGGAAGTTGTTATCACTGCTCTTAGATTAGATAGCATCTACCACTTGCATACGAAACCATTTGTTAATTAAGGTTACATGCTCAACACGTAGAAGTATCTTGTGCTGTTGTCTTCTTTTTTTTTTATCAATTAATTGCGGAAATTGTAACAAATCTTTTTGTCCAAGGTTAATAACTGTTTATGCACAGTTCTCATAGTTTGACGTACACGGGTGTCCGTTGTGTCGTAATTGATTTTTCATTTCACTTGAATCAACGAAATTTTTATCAGACTGTATTGATAATTAGGAAAAGTTTATTGCGACTGCTAGATCTTTTCTTCTCGGCTTGAAACATTGCTAGGATCCTGGCTTGCGGTTTTGCGAGAAGAAAAAATATAACTAGAATCCAACTAAAAGGAAGAGTGCGAGCGTAACTGTTGCCGTCGTTGCGTCGAAGATACCGCAGAAATTTATCGAACGCTTACCTGTACCGGTTTATCGCGACACTTCAGGCCGCTCGTGCACCTTTGTGTACAATTGATACCAGCAAACGGGACACCTGCAAGCAGGAATCTTATCCGTCTGGTTATTTTGCAGTGACATTAATCGTTCGTTGCTATGGGTTACGTGATGTTTTCATGTAACAAAAAAGATGGACAAGTCAAAAAGAAGAGTTAAGTCTTCGGTGTTGCCAACGTACAAAGAGTACAGAAAAAATCGATACGTATCGTTATCGGCGATTACTTGTTAAAAGATCGATTAGTATCGATCATTAGGAACAAGCCGATTGGCTGGTTTTCATGTCGCGGGTCTAAATCGATTCATTCGAGTCGATTAATTGCACGAGTAAATTTTATGTATTAATTTATCCGATTTTTTTTCTCATACATTTATTTCTTTTATTCTGTGTTATTGAACGACCGATCGATCTGTGTTTTAGGACAGAGATGAGCAAACGCGTCTGGAGATGAAACATCGTAAGGAGGAGGATGACTTGTATCGAAAATTCGCGTATCATCGCGAGGAGGAGGACAGAAGAATTCGCGAGGAATTTAGGGTGGGTATTTGTATTTTGATTTTTGTTAAGGACAGACGCTCCTCTATCTTTATGGGTAGTTAACGTCGATGCTTACTGTAAGTGTGGCGTTGGCCGTAATGTAATTATTTTTTACTGTAAAGCTAGTCAGGAACGTGAGCATCATATCCCCAGGTGTATTTTCAAATTTAACTGTGATTAATTTTTGTTATTTTTATCCCATGTCGGTAACGGAAATACATAGAAATACGTGCCGGATATGGATCGTGTCATGTTGATTGTTATTATGTATCACGAATATGTTCTATGATTTATGTTTGCGTCAGACACTTCCGGTATGCTGAACTGCGCGTGGAATCGATGCTGATTAAATTAATGAATAAGGATCGATGGGTTGTTTGTTTTGTTTATGATAATGAATTTTCTTCTTTATCGACAGGACGAATGGGAAAAGGAGCTGGAACGATTATCAGCGCGATGGGAACGCGACAGGGGTGGACGAGGACGAAATCAGCAGTTCCAACAGGAGAAAGATGATCTTGAGAAGAACATGACACTTCGTAGGGATAAGAAGAAGGAGAGTCTTACGCGTAAGATGCTGGAGCACGAGAGGTTGGTATATCAAAGTAATTTCTTGTTGTTTACCGTTTGCCATCTTTAAAACGCAACTTTATGTATTTTAGGGCAGCGACGGCAGCGCTGGTCGAGAAACAGAGTTCTGAAATGCTGGAACTGATAAATGAGGCAAGAAGTGAATATATGCTTCAGGAAAGTCTTTATCTTGACGAAGGAGATGGATATGCCCAGGAGGCGCCACCGCCGCCTTATCCATCCCAGGCACCACCACCTCAACCTCCAGCCTTGGCCAAATATCATATCTACAATGATCCCCTTGAGTTTGCTGACATGGACCAAATTGCTATATCGGTAAGGTGAACGATTGGTCTTGATAATAAATAAATATTCTACACATTATAACCAATTGATTGTAACTTTCTTTTTGTAGGTTGCACAAGAGGATCAGAAGACATTCACAGACCTGGTGCGACAACTGGTAAGCAGATGCGGTTCCGACATAGAGAAAGCTCGTACTATCTTCAGATGGATAACTGTCAAAAATTTGAACACCATGCAATTCGATGATAACCTACGTGGTGATACTCCCATGGGTCTTCTTAGGGGGATAAAACACGGCACGGAAAGTTATCACGTTCTCTTCAAGCGACTCTGCAGGTGAGACCAATTTACCATCGGGAGAGTAGTCTTACAGTCCCTGCTGTACTCATTCACCATATTGGTAAAACTAGCCGGCCTTCCTTCTGGTTAAGTTCGACTCTTCTCAGACCTGCTCCGACTTTTCCTCCTGGCTTCTAGACGTGAAACTGGTGCGAATACTTTTCTAACGCGTTCCACTGCTACTTACTTCTTTTTCATATGATCTTGTTACTTTCCCTTCTTATTTCTTCCTTAACAAATAATTGTCCTCAGCTATGCCGGACTGCACTGCGTCGTCATCAAAGGATACAGCAAGTCAGCCGGTTATCAACCTGGTGTACGTTTCGAGGACAATAGATTTAGAAACAGCTGGAACGCCGTCTACGTTGCCGGCGCTTGGCGATTCGTTCAGTGCAACTGGGGAGCGCGACATCTTGTCAATGCCAAAGAGGTTCCTCGACCTGGACAGTCTAAGGGAAAGAGCGACAGTCTTAGGTGTGTTTACATAGCTTATTAATACCTTGAAACACCTGAGAAAACCTTTTACAACTTGAATCCGTTTCTTTTGATTCGATTGCTTGAATTTTACTTTATTGATTAGTGAAGGAAGTCGTTAATTTCTTAATTAATATTGCTATGCTTTAATTCAAAGGTACGAATACGACGATCATTACTTCCTGACTGACCCACGCGAATTCATTTACGAGTTCTTCCCCGTGCAGGAAGACTGGCAACTTCTTAAACAACCAATCTCCCTTAAAGATTTTGAAGAGCTGCCGTTCGTGCGGTCGCTCTTCTTTAGGTAAGAAATTAATATAATCCTTGCTCTGACATATTGCGCGGATAAAATACTTGAAAATTATCATTTTTTCACATTTTATTCGATACTTTTTCCTTAGGTACGGACTCTATTTCCCGGATACGAATACCAATGCTGTCATGTATACCGATTCCACGGGGGCAGCAACAGTCAGGATAGCAATGCCAGCTCATATGCAATCTTCTCTCATCTTTCATTACAATCTAAAATTTTATGACAGCGATGGTGACGGTTACGACGGTATTTCACTCAAGCGTTTTGTCATGCAGGTAAATGAACCACTTAACGTCCTTAACACGCATCCCCTTACATACTGTATAAATAACTACCAGGTTTAACTTCTCGTCTCGTGTATTTTAATTAGTCAATTTTTAGTATATCAATTAATTCTATCCTTCTAGTCGGTTGTGGGAAATATCGTTGCCTTCCGCGTCCACGCACCTTGTTCCGGTGCCTTCCTCTTGGACATCTTCGCAAACGCCGTCACGCCAAAGGAATATCTCACTGGTGAACCAATGAAATTTAAAAGTGTATGTAAATTCAAAATCGCCTGCGACGAACTTCAGACCGTTATGGTCCCTCTGCCTGATTGTGCGAGTGGCGAATGGGGACCTACAAAAGCAACCAGACTCTTTGGCCTGGTACCGATAACGCATCAGGTTGGTTTCTTTCTTTCAATGACAATTCTCGTAGAGGTAAATAAAAAGACAGCGAAGCCTAACATTTGGCTGTCTTTGATCAAATTTCTCATCATCACTCTAAAAGCACAGAGGAAAAATGTGTCGATGTTACGTACTGATTTTTTTATTCGTTTCTTTCCATCAGGAGGCTTTGGTGTTCGCTGGACGTGAATTGGAAATTCAGTTTCGCATGTCGCGACCATTGACTGACTTCATGGCGACCCTTCACAAAAATGGTATAGAGGAGAAACGACTCTCGAAGTACGTGTCGCACTCAGTGGCCGACAACGACGTGGTTACCTTCGCCATTAATTTCCCTGAAGAAGGTCAATACGGCCTCGACATCTATACCAGGGAATTGACTGCCACCTCGCAGCACGAGACTTCCGGCGAGAAACACTTGCTCACGCACTGTTGCAAGTATCTAATCAATTCGAGCAAGAGAAATTAATTGAGCATCGTCCTTCGTTATTGCTCCACGTATATAAACACGCAACGTGCTTTCCTTTACGACTCGAAGAAAAGTTTGTTACGAATTGACGCCAAAAATTTTGTGTCACGTTCCCGAAATATTGCATTTTTTTTAAATCTACTGACGATTATATGTCCGTCGTGGATATCGATTCGTTGATGTGTCAGTTGTTGTATGTCAAGTTATATCGTTTTTGTAAATGCTAAATTCTAGACGTTACTTTTAATCGACATCAATGCAATTAACGTTCGATGAAAATGAGAGGTGTATGGATTTTGAATGTATCTTAATCTACGTCAATATTTCATAAGCTGATTCTTTTTAGCTTATCGTTTGATCATCCGGAGTCGATCTGATCAGCTGTCAATTTATTTAAGGAGATCCTGTCAAAGTTTGACTATTGTACTTAGAAGATCGATTATTAGTATTATGTGTTTTTTATATGAAAACGGGTGCTGAAAAATATGTACATCTCATTTAGCATAGGCTGCGAGCCTGCCGATTATTCATTACGTATATGTAGTCATGTATAACGCGTCGCAAAGTCGCATGAATGATTTTCATGAAAATTTTGAAAATACGTAATTTCGCGTCATTTATGACCACATAGAATCTAAGTCGATGAAAATTACAGTCGGAAGGAAATTATGTGTCTGCATCGTTGGGAGAGAATTTGTAATTTTTTCTTCTTACTCGACGCAGTAAGACTTGGTAGATGTTTTGATGGACGTTGGCAACGATCAAGAAGATATTCGTATTAACTATAAATCTTTTATAATTTATTAACAACGTCGTAACGTTCCTGAATTCGTATTTAACATTGCAATAGATTCGCAATGGGAAATTTAATTTTAAACAAATACTTGCAATCTTGTTACTTCCACGACTAATTTAAAGTACGGGCGTCACCAATAAAATTTCCAGACGATCGCAATTAATGGAGGTGCTAATCGATTACGACGTTAATTAATAACCCAAGCAGTGAAAAGGAATTAGCGTGACAACGCTATTACCGGTTAGATTAACTAAGTGTAAGATGTTACAAGATATAAAAAAATGCTTCTATCTAGCTCTAAAATGTAAATAATCACACGACCGTTAAATAAATCTAGACTTAGTAAATTAATCCGTAATTATACGACGCATCGTTAGAAACGATGCCAAGTCCCTCCTACGGGAATTTTTATAACCTTTCCAATGTGCTCTATCCTATTCTGAATTTTGTATAACATTAGATTGCTAATAAAAGATTTAATATATACAACACATTGATTTAACTTGCGCTTCACCTGGAGCTACAGCAGATAGATACAAACATTTTCAATCAACCTTTTCCTCACAAAAGATTTAAGGGGGTTCCCCTATGAAAACATCAAGCAGCAGAACCTGTACTAGGAGCAACGTAGTCTTGTAAATATATAGTTTTACCACTAGGCGTCGCAAGTTACCCGAAAGTGAAACTGGTTCATGTCACGATGTTATAATGCTTTTTCAATTCTATTTCCTATCGCTTCTCGGCTCTCTGTAGCTAAGATCAAAGTGTAGTATCTGTTCTTATCAGCTTAATATCTGATACGGTTTCCATGGGGAACCCAGAATATTAAACTGTTTTTTGGAACATGGCGAGAGTGTCTGGGGCTTGCTCCGACTCTGCCGTGGGTTGGCCTGTGTATTTGCACTATCACCAGGAACGGCCCAACATTAGTTAATTCAAACATAAGATAATAAAGTATAGCGAAACGAGGTTATAATTGTATTTATTGAAGAAACACATATCAGTACAGCAACTGTCTCTCACTCGGAGATCAAAGATTAAGGCTTGTGCATATATAATATAACTATCAACCTCCAATACACTTACTTAGTTTTGCATTATAGATCATTTTAACTAATTCAATGCGAATAGTATCAACTAGTTTTTCTTATTGGTACTACTTTGCAGTACCGTGAAGAACGAGTAAGATGCTTTCAAAATCTAGAAAGACAATAACGTTCGTTTTTTCACGGATGCTAATAAAATGTAAAATTGAATATTGTAAAATGACACTTACTCCCATAAACGTACTTAATGACAGCGTCAGTAAATTCCCAGTAGTGATAGTAAGTGGTCTGTCTGCTCTCACCATAATTAGACGCAAAGCCCGTTTATATCGTTCACTTGATTTCCACCAGTTGCCAAAAAAAGCAGCCTGAACGACGCTTTCACTCTGTAAACATTAGACAAACAGAAAAGTTCCATGATTCATGAATATTAAGGACGGCCATCTTGAATATCGATTATGAAAAAAATAATGGAATCTACCGATAACTACTTCCCCACGCATAACAGCCTGTTATTGTACTTACTTGAAGACGTAATTCATTTCCATGCCAGCAATAAATGAAGATTTCATATACCATAGAAGACATATACATAAGCATCCCAATGTACGCGCTAGACGATGCAGTCATCAACTAAGAAATTATCGGTTTAAATAAAAGAATCGATAAAAAATATAAAAAATTGACAATCGAATTACCTGAACTGTGCGAAATATCGATAGACAAATTGTGAGACAATTAACAAGAAACTGGACGAAAATTTCAGTGCCAAATATCGACTCGATTTCCTTCGCGAAGCTATAAATCATTGTAAAAGAGATCAAAAATTGTCTTCGTATATTTTCAAAGAACAATGACAACAAGACTCACTCAAATATCTTATTGTTATAGTCGATACATTCTTTTAGTTGCTCGTAAGAATCATCTTTGGGTTTAATTTGAATTTTACCTCCAAAAGTCATACATCCAACCTCAATGTCACTTCCGATACTCATGATCGTGTATTTCAATAATTCCAGCTTACAGCAAGCACTCGCTATTAAACCGGTAACCATTGTATCCATAGCAACGTTATAAAACAACGCGAATGCGGCAAATACAAATTGATAAGTAAATGTTAATTCGAATGCTGGACTTTTCGTGACGTTGTAAGGATACCAGCTCTCTGTCGGTAAATATCTCGAGTGACTTGATATCATATTTCGTATCAATACGATATTCCAAGAAACAAGTGCCAGGATTACAATGATTTGACGAGCTACGTAGTCAACCAGTCCATTGTATGTATAGCGTGCGGTGATTAATTTACATTTTTCGTCTTTTTCAGTAAACACGTCGTTATTTGCGAAATTGAGAAGAAGCTGTATGCGCTCTTGGTACCAGAATAAGACGATGATCTTTTAAGGATTGAACTTGGCATAATAAGTGTTAATTCTAATTCATGTTGGCATATGAGGATTATTCAACCCAGACGTACCACCTGAAGTTAGCGTTTATTTGACTCTTATGGTAAAACCATGGTCAGCTGATGCGTTTGAGTTAAATAATCGGATATAGCATTTTGATGGTTGGATAAATATTTTTGTTATACACTTGCATTTCTCTTGTGCGGTTCATTTAAGGAAATGTAATATTTTGCAAAAAAAAAATGTGCGATGGCCGGGAATCGAACCCGGATCAACTGCTTGGAAGGCAACTATGCTGACCATTACACCACCATCGCACGTATGGAGGTTAGATAATTTTAATATACTAAAAGTACTGATAACAGAATTAATTATGGAATGGTATTTCCATATGTAAATTCAAACCTCTATATTTTAAGAATGAAGTATTTGTCTATATCGACCTATCATGTGTATAAACCACTTAGAAATTTGGGTGAAGCTATTTCATAATTCTCAACTGTATATTTTTCATGTTATCGCAAACCTTAAAGGCTTGTGCAATGTTCGTCATAAGAAGAGGACTGCCGGCAATCATTTTTTCCAAATCTCCCCATACAGCAATCAAATTTGCAATTTCAGTTAACAGGGTGATTCCCAATATTAATATAAAACTGCACACACTGTAGATTATATAAATAAATCGACGTGGATACGGCGAAGGCCACGCATACACATATCGAATAACAGCAAGAGATACTTTCAAATGAAAGTTCGCCTTAACTCGTCTCGTATTCCGCGTCTTTGATTCGTGAAGATTCATTGCTACGTTTATACTATGGAATATCGCGAAAGAGAAATAAATATCCTTCTCTCAGAATGGCATTAATTTTGTTAAACAATCAGATTTAGCATATTTTAATCGATCAACGAATTTTCGTATTTTTAAATTTATTACAAATCACACGTGGACTCTCTGTTACTACTTCAGCCTTTTCTATACTGCGCTTGATGGAGTACGAAGCTTTATTAATATAGTAGAATAATAATAATTTTATTTGGATATCATTCCTTTAGTCATTTCTTCATATGTCCCTGATTATCAGGAATTCGCATTATCGTTTAATATAACGTGAAGTCTGTTCTAGGGAAACGATAACATTAATTTCTAATACTTTTGACAATTTTACCAGTGAGGTTATTATATATTTTTTATGAAAAATAAATTGTACAATTTTACGTACCAGCAATAATATGGAGTTTCCGTACCAGCAGTAGATAAATAATTGATATACCATGCACATCAAATAACTGAAATTACCCCAAAATCCACTAGCACCTTTATTGGAGTCCTGAAACGTGTATTAGAAATAAAAGAAAGTGAAGCAGCATTGACAGAAATACGAAAAAGCTTAGAGCTTTTCAAAAAGTAAAAAAAAAATGAAATTCAAGTCAAACTCACTTGACTAATTTGATAGGCGGTTACGCAAATGACCAGACAACTTTCTAAAAATTGAAGAAAAACTGGTAAATTAAATATGTTCTCGACGTCTCTGACAAATCTGAAAATGATTTTATATATTAAAAATTCACGTTAACCTTTTTCACTTCATTTCCGTTCCATCTACTTACTGAATAATCGTCATATGATATGCGACGCATTTAATCAGTCGTTTATAAATCAAGTCGTCATTTTCCTTATTCATTAGTAAATCCGATAAATCATTTTTCGTGCTTTCCGAATTCAATATATCATCTCCGATACTTTGAAGATTGCAATTTAAAATTACAAACTGACAGCACACGACTGACATGAAACCAACAGTCAAATGATCCAAAGCTAGGTTATGAAAGGCGCATACGTGAAGTATAATTATTTCATAGACACTGGTGAGTTCAAAAGCAGGTGATTTTAACGGATCATACGGAAACCATCCATCACTAGGCAATCTTCTGTCAATTTTATCTAAAAAAAAAAGGAAAATACAAAAATTTGTATGCACCGAAGCAATGCTAGTAAAATAAGAAGTTAATTGACTTAAACTAGTAATTGATAAAAGTAAGAAATTACCATCGTTAACGCTAAGCAAGGATATAATTGACCATCCAGTAATAGCTCCCAGTGCAAACAAGACATTAATAATATAATGAAATAATCCAAACCAAGAAAAATAGGTTACGATCCTTTCATATTTATCAGTATCGATCGAGAATTGGCCACTTTCCATACATCCCAACAGATGGCGTATCTGCTCACGCTTGCGAATTAAATTCTGTATCTAAATCCAACATCCATAATTCCTTATCATAAAACTATTCTCGTAATACATACTGATAAGATTAAAATTAAAAAAAGAAGAAAGAAAAGAAGAGAGCAAACCTTAGAAACGTGAACGACGTTTGTCAATAAAAGAAGAGAGATCGATGTTAATTTTTTGAAGTCACGTATATAAACGACCACGTAAAGAAGTTCGGCAAGTAAAATAAAGCCGATTGTAAGTGAAAAACTAATGACTGTATAAATAGCATAAAATCGTTGATTTACGTTAAGCGACGGCCAATACCCAAAATATTTATTAACGAGTAACGCAAGCTTGACATTGTAATATGGCGATATTTTCGGTAGCTTGTGATTGCTCAAAGACGTAATATCCATCGTGGTATTTTTTAGCGCGTATTTTTCTAAATATACGTAAAAGCAATTGTCGTGAACTGCGTCAGTAGCGCCAAAGTTTCATTCTTTTATCACGTATTGTCGTGAAATATTCACGTCAAAGTTCAAGTGACAGTTGAATAGAGCTTGTCTAAATGATAGAGTCGAATCAAGCTAGATATATAATTCGAGAAGATTACACGATAGGTTAAACAGTAAAGTTCGAAAGTTGTTTGTTTGATAAAACAGACGGGGACGCTCTATTACATAACCACAAATTCGTATACACGTAATAGAATGATTATCAACAGTGACATAGGTTGAGGTATTAATTTTGTTCTGGAGAATCAAATTAGGCAAAGAGTACATCAATCTTATAGTATTATACGAACTGTATATTCCGAGTTTTATCGACCTTAATTATCCCATTGAGTTAATGCATTACGTATGAACAAACGTATCCTTGCAGTCCAATGCTGAGTGAACATTTTCTTGCAGAAACTTTCCTACAGTAACAGTATGACATTGAACTACATATTTCCAAGATAATAAAAAAAAATTAAAGGGAGAAAATACTTTATATAATTAAACAATTGGAATTGAATAATCATTGCTTCTGGTGCATTTGGATTATGATATCGCTTATCAATTATCATACAGTTCATATTAATCTTATCAGTGCTAAAAATAAATGGTAACCTAGAAAATTACTTTGCACAAATCCACAGCAAGTTGGTTGGTATAGTAGATACGTAGCTGTCATTGAGTAGTGATAAACCGGATTTTTGAAAGCTATGGTAGATATGCTGTTATTGTACAAGACGAATGATCAGACTGTACTGGTTATCTTATTTTAGTAAAGCCATACAGCCTGTATATGTAAGAGTGAAGTGGTGGGATACAGATGTGATGTAGCGTGATGTTATGGCTGAACGTGCCACACGTATTCAGTTATGGACGAAACGTTGTGAGGCTAAGAATAACAAACGTCTATTCACTGTGCTTCGTTCGTTCAATACTGTGTATTTGCTCATAAATTCTTAAAGTTTGATCTCTTCCTTCGTGTAACTCGAAGTCAGTTGCTTCAGTTACGATTGTTGAGTGTGTCGATTGTTGTGACCTTTGTGAAAACTCCAATGGCTGCCACTTCTTATATTTTAAGCAGGGATATACAGGATATTGAGGTAACTAGAATTGACTTTTTTAATTACGATTATGCTTGAGTTACTTTCTGGTTGATTCTTTTATTATTTAATAAATACGTCATCTAGAAAATAATCTTTGGTCAATGGGTACAGTGTATGTGTATGTACAGTTTGTTAAAGACGTAGTAGATCGTAGATACGTTTATTATACGTATATTACGACTATTGATCATTCAGTGTTAAGTTGATGTTGATCAAATACGTAGGTATCGATTTTCAATTTGTTAGACAAGATTCGTTATATGGGTTATTAGTCATTTATGTTTCTCGTTAATTGAAATTTGCCAATATTGGTTAGATACGCATTTGCCGAGTGAAGTAAAAGGTAGACTAATTTGCTAAATGTCTATGGGCAATCAAATTAGGAAAACCTATATGTATATTAGGTTCTCAGTATTATATAACTTTTTTCAATGTAAATAAACGTTAACTACGATGATCGTTTCGATGAACGGACACAGGGTGATGTATGCAGGTAATCTTTATCGATAACGAGTATATTGATAATTTTTGAAATTACATTTTCAGAATCTTTTGAACGTCAATCCAAAATTGAAGCCGTATACCAATCTGGTGCCTTCGGCACAAACTAAAAGAAATAAACAGCACTGGAAGAGGAACGCTGGTAAACACTGTGACGTAAGATGATTATGATAAAAATAATTGAAGATATAGTAGAATATTTTTTGTGCGTTACAACCATTAATTATTTGTCAATTTACAGTCGTGCGGAACGTTGAAAAATAATTTCGACGATATAAAACCAACGACTCTGAGTGAACGTGGCGCTCTGATCGAAGCGGCGCGCTGTTTGAAATGTGCAGATGCGCCTTGTCAAAAATCCTGTCCAACCCAATTGGACATTAAAAGCTTCATCACCTCGATTTCAAATAAAAATTATTATGGAGCAGCAAAAGCAATTCTTTCGGATAATCCATTGGGTCTCACATGTGGCATGGTTTGTCCCACCAGTGATCTATGCGTTGGGGGATGCAATCTTGCTGCTGTTGAAGAAGGACCAATCAACATTGGCGGATTACAGCAATTCGCCACGGACGTGAGAATTTATAATTTTTTTTTAAGTAAATATGAATATGAGAAGATCAGATAGAAATTAAAATCATGACAGAGCGAGATTGTCATTTAGAAATTTTTAAGGTATTGTTAAACAATTTTGGAAATTCATATTGTTCTAGATTTTCAAGCAGATGAAAATACCTCAGACAAGAATCCTTGGACAAACTGTACCTCATGCGGATACGAAGATTGCATTAATTGGATGTGGACCAGCTTCTTTATCTTGCGCTACATTTTTGGGACGTCTTGGCTACGATGATATCACGATTTTCGAAAAGGAAAATTATTTTGGTGGTTTAAGCTCTGCGGAAATTCCTCAATATCGTCTTCCGTATGACGTAGTCAATTTTGAAGTTGATCTTGTTAAAGATTTAGGGGTCAAGATTGAATTTGGTAGAGAATTATCCACTAGGGATTTGACTGTTCAGGTAAGTTGTTCAAAATTAGGGTTTCTAAGCTTATTAACTAATGACAATAATTGTTAATTGTTTTTGTCTGCAGGGCCTTAAGGACTTTGGATACAAAGTTGTCTTCCTTGGAATTGGCCTTCCAGAACCTAAGTTAATTCCCATTTTCAAATCCTTAACTCAAGAAATGGGCTTCTTTACATCCAAATTTTTTCTACCAGCTGTTTCAAAGGGTAGTAAACCGGAAATGTGCCCTTGCAAAAGTGCAGCATTGCCCAATCTTTACGGAACCGTAATTGTTCTTGGTGCTGGGGATACAGCCTTCGATTGCGCCACTTCAGCATTGAGATGCGGTGCTAAAAAAGTTTTTGTTGTTTTTCGAAAAGGATTCACCAATATTCGAGCAGTTCCCGAAGAGGTAAGATTTGAGCCTTTAAAAAGGTGTCTGCCTTTACTTGTAACTTATGACAGTACAAAATTTTTCAATTTAAATAATCATTTTTTGTTATGTAATATTGACAACATATTTTTTATAGATGGAACTGGCACGGGATGAAAAATGCGAGTTTATTCCCTTCCAATCTCCAAAAGAAGTCATTATTCGAAACAATAAGATTGTGGCTATCGAGTTTTATCGTACCGAACAGAATGAAGATGGCGAATGGATCGAGGATGAAGATCAAATTGTGAGACTAAAGGCTGATTTTATTATTTCAGCTTTTGGATCTGGCCTATACGATTCTGAAGGTATTTCAAAATTATTCTATGAGTTATAAATTCATATCTATAGACATATAATTGCAATCATACAATTTCCGTTGCAGTGAAATCCGCAATGGCTCCAGTTAAATTGAACAAATGGGGTCTACCGGAAGTCAACGTGAATACAATGACGACATCAGAGCCAGGAGTATTTTGCGGTGGTGATTTAGCTGGAGTCGCGCAAACAACTGTTGAATCAGTAAATGATGGGAAAACAGCTGCTTGGTATATTCATAAATACATACAGGTATATACAACTTAATAATAAAAATCATCAATATCCTATATTACAATTGTTCGTAAAGTTTAGACGAAATCAAATTATTATTTTTTAACTTTAAAAGGAATCTCACGGCTTGTCGGTGCCTAACGAACCGTGTCTACCAAAATTCCACAGTCCTATTGACGATGTTGATTTAAGTATTGAAGTCTGTGGACTCAAATTTGAAAATCCTTTCGGCCTTGCTTCTGCACCCCCGTGTACAACCAGTGCAATGATTCGAAGAGCTTTCGAAGCAGGCTGGGGCTTCGCTGTAACCAAAACATTCTCTTTGGACAAGGTAGGATCCCAATTACTCTATAATTTCAAATGGAATTTATTTTGGAATATACATTTCTTACAGGACCTAGTAACGAATGTTTCTCCTCGTATAGTGAAAGGCACTACGTCACGTCATCATTACGGCCCTGAACAGGGTAGTTTTCTTAATATTGAATTAATATCCGAAAAAACTGCAGCATACTGGTGCAAGAGCGTAACTGAATTGAAGAAGGATTTTCCCACAAAAGTAATATCTTCTTTTATTCGTCTCATATACTTTTCTTTATTTTAATCACAATTATATTCATTAAGAGTTAAATCCATGATCTTATAAACTTTACATGTGCGATTTATAATATCACAACCATTCAGTACCACACTTATTTTGCCTATCGTAGATAATCATCGCAAGTATCATGTGCACTTATAATGCAGCCGACTGGACCGAATTGGCACAGATGGCAGCATCGGCCGGTGCTGACGCACTTGAATTGAACTTATCCTGTCCTCATGGAATGGGAGAGTCTGGGATGGGATTGGCATGTGGTCAAGTGTGTAAAATTCAAATTACTTAGTATCTTTTACGGGGTAATAAATAAATTTTATAGAAATGCTGCTTTTATGTATATATATATTGCACTTGTTGCTTCACAGGATCCGGAATTAGTGAGGAACATTTCAAGATGGGTACGAGCAGCTGTGAATATTCCGTTCTTTGTAAAATTGACACCAAACATTACTGATATCGTTTCCATAGCAAAGGCAGCTTATGAAGGTAAATACCAATAACAATTCAACAGATATATTATTAATCAATAATATTGATTCTATCTATGAACAAAAATTTGCTTTTTCTGTTTAAATAATTATTCGATTCCTGTCCTTTCCTTTTGTCTTATTGCTTTCTTAGATGTGATATCAGTGACGTAATTTACAGGGCAAGCCGATGGCGTGTCGGCAATCAACACCGTGCAAGGTTTAATGGGACTGCATGCCGATGGAACACCATGGCCAGCAGTTGGCACCGCCAAGGCAACGACTTATGGTGGAATGTCCGGAAATGCCACAAGACCGCAGGCACTTAGAGCCATTTCCTCAATAGCCAATAAAATACCAGGTTTTCCAATTCTTGGAATTGGCGGAATTGACTCGGCAGATGTCACGTTGCAATTTTTGCAGTGCGGTGCATCCGTCGTGCAGGTTGAATAATGAAACTTTTACCTTTCAAATTTGCATGACATTACATATGACGAAATACAGAATTAACATTGTACGTCGTGAACGTGAACAAGGCATTTTTTGTAGATAAAAATAATTTTCATCTTTCCACAGGTTGGAAGTGCCATACAAAATCAAGATTTTACACTTATAGAAGATTACACGACTGGCTTGAAAACTTTGTTATACCTAAAGAGTCTGGGGCAGGTTAAAGACTGGGATGGTCAGAGTCCGCCAACTTTCAAACATCAAAAAGGAAAACCAACAGTCAACCTTCAACATGCTCTGGGAAAGGTAAGTAATTGGTGAATAAAATATGTCTTACCAAATTGTGACATAGTAAATATACTTAGCCAATACCATTCTTTAATTTCGTTAGAACGTACCTTACTTCGGGGAGTATCAAAAACTTCGTGAAGAAAAAATAGCTGAACTGAAAGCTCAGACGGATCTGTTGGCTGTAAAATCAACAGTCACTAGACCAGCACCCAAACCCATTGCTCCGATTCCTACCTTATCAACCGTAATCGGAAAAGCACTGCCACACATAGGATCATACAAGCAACTGAACAACAAGGAACAAGTTGTTGCACTTATTGACGACGTACGTATACATATGCAATAATAATAGAAAAATTATTCTGATACGGATCAATCCATGAATGTTCACATATTTCAATATGATACTAAATTTCAGTTTTAATTATGCATTAATTCAATATTTCAGGATATGTGCATTAATTGTGGTAAATGCTATATGGCTTGTGCCGATTCCGGATATCAAGCAATTACCTTTAATGCCGAGACACACATACCGGAAGTGACTAGCGACTGTACAGGATGCACACTTTGTTTATCAGTTTGCCCCATTATTGATTGTATAACGTAAGTTTTGGAAATTGATACTAAATTAGATATTCTCGTTTTATGAATAAAATTGTCTAATGCTTTATTTTCAAAATTTATAGGATGGTTCCAAAAACGATAGCACATGTTATTAAAAGAGGAATTCCGCCAAAGGGATTGGATGACTTACCAGTAGATTTGCAATGAGAGGAATTAACTGGAATTGTAATAATTTTTATTGAAGTCGAAGCTCTGATTACAATAAATAGATGCATTTTATGAAAGAGTTACAGAATGTGGCGTTATTTTTTACTACATAGTTTTTTAAGAACTTTCGTTATTCTTTTATCATCATCTCTATAACATTACTTTCCGATATTGTGTCAGTACGCTTATTTATCTTCCGTCAACAGTTCGACTAACCCGCGGCTGCTCTGAATATCAGTTACCATTCATTGATTTATAAAAGCACACGTAGTTTACAACCTTGAACATAGTTGGCGCTCGACTTACTGAGCAAGCTCAGCAGATGAGGCGGATGGGCAAACCGCGACACCATGATCCATAAGTCTAGTTATTCTAATAGAGTAACTTATATAATATATATATTTATATATACTTATACCCTTATATGACTACTCGAATGAACATGCACACCGACAAATTTCGCAATTTCTAATAATTTTAAGCGTTCCTTGCCGTAGTTCTTAATTCTGAGTATTAATATATGAATATATTATATTAATTAATTATTTTAATATTCAATTTGAGCTTGATTCAATTTAAAAATTTTACAGTCCAAATTGAACGATAATCTACTCCGTATATTGTATGAGATTTCGATTTGGCTTTAATTTTATATTTTGAAGAAATTTCTAAAGTATGTCATAGACTTTTGTATTCGGTTTTTAATGGCAGTCAGTGACAGATTCTTCTGCACAGCTGATTTCTTTCTTCTTCTTCCCACGGGGATGGAATTTTTTTATGACGTTGTCACTTCTATTAAAATAGAATAAAAAATTAAATTTCAATATTAATCGATAATATTCGTATATTTTAATATGTACATATACAAAATAGTACAAGCGTCCTTAAAGAATCATTGCAAAATGCGTAATGCAATCATAAGAAAAGAAGTAAGTAGACCAGCAGTGAGACGAAGAGAATTTACGTGAATCGATGCAATTCAAGTAAATGGATTGCCGGCTTTATCATTCACCAGATTCTCGCTTAAAAGTTCGGATTGTCGAACCATTGCCAAGTTTTATTTTGATTTACATCCAAATCATACTCAATGCATTTGTAGTCATAGAATCTGTTGCTAAAATTTAAAAAAAAAAAAGGTTACAACGTTACAAAAATCTATTTGTTTGACGTTTACACATTAATATCATTTTCAAGAAGTAATTACTAAATGTTATTAAGCATCTTTTTTTTAATTACATTTGCATTCATTACCTTACATACTTATTACAACCAGAGATAGGATAGTCATTCCTGAAGCATTGAGGCCTCAGAAGATTGAAATAAGTAGCACCAATCTTTTGTGAAATAATGGTATTGGCATTTTTCAAGCATTTATAAAAAACCTCGTCGCACTCACAGAATGATCTGAAAAAATAAAGGTAATGATAATTTAAAATTACAAGTATTATCAAGTTATTTACTTTCTCAACCTCTCGTAGTCCCAGTCAATGAAATCAAGTGATCATTAACTGACCATCGGACTCCAGTGATTATGCAACAATTTACCACATCTATTAATACTATATAAATCTCCTAAATTACAGTAACACTCCGTCAGGGTCAACATCTCTCACTAATATATACACCTTGACCTTTAAATTCTCATCTATAATTAAAGCAACTAGGCCACCACTCTACTTAGCATTCTCAGCAAAGATTTGATTAACCATATATCGACTAAAGTCCCACCAATAATTTTTACAATCTACTTGAGAATGTAGTTACACATTGACCAATAAAAATATCTTACTCAATTAAATGACTCTAGTATTGATATAAGATTTCAAAATTTGTAATATGAATATCAAAATGGCATTTTACCTTTATATAATTAATCACTCTCAATAATTTTCTAATATTCCAAGAGTGTATATAAGAATGAAGCTTGGCTTAATAAATTATTTGAAATGAGTATTAACCAACTGAAATTACCTTGTAAATATTCCATTATTCTTCAGTCTATATTTCTCATCACCAGCATTAATACTGTTTGAACAATTATCATGATCCCTGCAGCAGTAGTCAGTGTTTTTAAAGAAACCAACTTCGTCTTCGTTCTTGGCCACATGTCCAGCTCCGCACCAAAGTGTACCTGGAGGACAATATGAATATTTGAATGTACATTTATACGACAATCTAGTGCAGTAGAAAATTAAACCAGGAGTGGCTACTGTCATCAGAATATAATGGCGGACGATTTTCCCCACCAGAGATACGAACAGGAGCATACGCAATCGTCGATTCGGTAATAAAACCCGTCGAAATCTCGACCGACTATATTTATCACGGTACTACGATCACGGGGATCATTATGAATTATGACTTTTGTTATTGTGGCTATAACCGTACGCCTGGTAAATATTACAATGATAAAAGCTGCCAGGTTGACTCGTAGGAGGTGAATAAAATTTAACGATAAG
The DNA here is from genome assembly GCA_030142615.1 of Syrista parreyssii. Classification (NCBI taxonomy): domain Eukaryota; kingdom Metazoa; phylum Arthropoda; class Insecta; order Hymenoptera; family Cephidae; genus Syrista; species Syrista parreyssii. The sequence goes on from JARQTG010000005.1 coordinate 1,416,133, forward strand.
TCAAACGACCGGAGAGCTTTACGACCATCTTGGATTTTTAAATTGAAATACTTAATATTTACGTGTCAATGATTTTACGATATTTTCGCTTGATTATTGATAGCCTGCTTTAATTGCCTTAGTTAAAAATATACTGTAATCTATATTCATACTGTATTTTGAAAATTTATATGTACTAACATTCAACAATGGATCTTCATTTATCACAGAAATAGTACACAATGGTGATGCGATACACTGACAATTAATTACAGTCTGGATATTAAATTAAGAAAACAATAAGAGGCAATTATTAACGTAAACTAAGCAGATTGTCAAACACATTGTTATTACTTCTCTAATCAAAAGCCCCAAACCTTAATTTTAATTAAACGTAAAATTAGACTGGTGTCACAGTGATGCTATTTTTTATGGAAATCACAAATTTGAATTAACACGAGTAATAGCACTCTGCAATTTTATACCAAGTTAATTTAACTTTGGACATTCAAAATCTACAATACTCGTATCTACAGTTTTATTTAAAAAATTATATATTTATATGATTTCAACGGTCCGGCCAACGTGACGATAATAATGATAATCGTAAATACAATCGAATATACATATACGTCACTGCAGTTGTAATTTTGCTGGACAGCACGTATGAAAAGTGTCCCCCACGTTTCCCATTAATTAATTTTTAGTAGGTTTATGCAATGCAATTTGGCCACGATTCGTCGAACGTTAATTACAAACCAAAAACGAAATTGCAAATTGATTAAACGATAATTTTATGAATCTACGCAATTGTTCATTCTTATCGCATTTACGTATATAGCAATTGACATAAATTTCGGCCATTTCAATCGCCCTGTATTATTAACATTATCGTGAATTAACAATTATCACAAACATCATTTTTCTATGAAATTCTTATATGGATAATAAAATTCCTAATGCTTTTCAATGAAAAAAGTGATTTCACAATCATGTGACAAAAATTGTCACCAAAAGAATTTTCATTATCCGGAACCAGAACAGAGCAATTACACTCACACATGGTACAATTATTTTCATATGTCGTTAGTCGGGTCTGAATTACATTCGTTACGCATTGCCGAACCTACATATAACGGTAATTGCATTACAACTATTTTCCCACTTATAGCGAACCGCTTATTAAATGTCCAATTTCGGTATTAATTATAATTGACAAATATTCGACTTATAAATTTCTTATATAATTATCGTAACATTGCAATTAGCTAGAGGAACCTAATTGGAGCGTAACGCAATACAATAATGATATATGAATTATATAGGAATGCAGTATGCAGTAGGGTTGCAACCCTCGCTCTTCACCCTCGATAACAAGGGCTGATACCCATGAGGCGATATGTCAACTGAGAGAATCTCGAATAACAGAAACAACCCCAACTAAGAAACGTAATGGCCTATGTATGATTAAACAACCCCTATTTATACAAACACATAATATTGACTGCTACCCTTATGCCAGTAGGGAGCGAAGAGATCAAAGAGACCCAGAGAGACCGAAAACAATGATCATAGGACTCAAAAATATATAAAATAAAATTATATAAGCGAAACCACAATTTGAACTTGAAATTTGGAACGATGATCGCAGTGCTTAAAAATATTGAAACGAGCGGATCTGAACGAGCAGATTTAAGTGTCGCCGGACAGAATAAAATCCAGTAAAGGTTATGAAATAGTAACAAAATTAAGGGTTGTAACATCCCCGTTATAAATGAACAAAAATATGTTGCTCTAGAGCCCAAAGGTGTAATGAATGTATGAGAATTATGTCAAAATCAAAATCCAACCCTTAGTGCTTTTCAGTCCCACGAGTCCTAAGGGTTGATACGCATGACGTAGCATGTGAAGGGTGATCCTTAAACGAGCGACATATAACAAACCAGCAAATTCGACACCTGGGCTCACGAGGAAAGACTACCCCCAAAAGACTGACACTACTATTACCGGAAATTGACGAGTATCTACTGAGGGATGGTGTTTCCGGGTTGCGTAAGGGTGCCACAAATCAAGTTGAAACTTCTCGCAGTCCCCTCTCCCACTACCGTCGGTCCCCCTTTTCCCCGTGGGTAATTCCAGCGATAACGCACGCACCCCCGACTATTTGTAAGGGTTAAATGCGATTAAAAACTCATCGGTCGACCGCCTCGCCACGAGTGGAAGGAGTTCGCGCATGCGCAGTACGTCATTGCGTATCAATACGCGCTACTACGTGACTGTATACCTGTGCGGTAAAGTAGAGCGAATCGAAGGGAGAGCAGGAGGAAGGGAAGCACATTCAGTTTCCGCAGCGATTATTTTCAATTCCGAGCAACATCCGGTTGATGTATTGTCTCGCGCGAGGTGCGCGGGAATTACAAAATGGGTCAAGCGTCGATGGTGGCGCTGCCGTTCAGCCGTTTGCAAGCTACCGATTTGGTAGGAGTGATTTGTGTTATCACGTATCACTGGAAATTCTACCATGAACGCTTTTTTCATTCTACTATAGACTCATATATATATATATATATATATATATATATGATTCACATTTTACCCTTCTACTGTATGGTTACCCTTTCCTCCCCCTCGCCCATGCATCTCCAGACGACCGAGCTTTTCTCTACTGCTCGCTGCGAAATGCAGTTGTACGGACCACTGCGTGTTTTTCCTCAGATTACGTTGGTCGTTGATGTTTCTGTTTTTCTATTTTTTTTTTGTTAAAACTTAATTAAACACCCGTGCGACGCATTGCTCTTCGAAGGAGAAGGCGCTTAGAGGCGTATGAATAAAAAAAATCTTTGAAGAGAAGTTGAATGTTTGACACTGCGCAGTGAGTTGGTTTGTCGAAAGCTTCAAAGTGCCGCTAGCTAAGTTATGAATGGTAGCAGCCCGGCTTTTCGCCTGAGGAAAAGAGAAAAGATGAAAGCGAAAGCATATGAGAGAAAAGGGTTAGACGGGGAGGGTGGAGAAGGGAGAGAGGATAAAACTCAACCAGAAGAGTAGAGTGGAATGATGTATACATTGGAAAATGACTTCAAGACTTTTCTCAGTTTTTCATGAAGCCCTCATTAACCGTACAGCATTGGATTTAAATATGCTGTATATTTTCTATATGGACTGATCCACTTAAAGGGTAACACGCCAGGTAAATACGCTCGTAATTCATTCCTGTGTTTTGTGTATATGAGAAGAGTGAAAATATTTTTTAGAGAAAAAATTTTGAAAAATTCTCTTCTTGCTCACCTGGATATATGGCGTGTATACTGTCCTTAAATCGATTCAAAATGTCGCCAAATCCTTGCTTGGCTGATCTCTCGACAGGCAATAGGACATTCTGAATGGGTCGTGGCAGGCCAAGTATGAAGCGTTCGATATTACTTTGAGCCTCGTTGTCCGCACGATTGATCGCCCTGAAGGGGTTGCTGAGCGTCTGGAGGAATCTCTCTATAGGTGATATATACGTTGGAACCAGATCGATACTATTATCGATATAGTCACTCTCCGTGTAATCCTCGGTCAAAGTTTCTTCTGCTAGGCAACCGCCAAATTTCAAAAGACACAGGAAACCCAATAAAGCGCCTTGAGGTATCATGATAACCTGAAATGGGAATAAATATATTAGTACATCTGTGGTCTCGTAGGATCAGTGATCAGTTAATGAGAAATGCATTATAATAATCTCGTAACAGGGCGATACGAATGAATGACGAATAAATTTCAGATGGAAGTAAAAATACGAAAAATATTTTAAATACTTTTTTCCTAACAAAATTAGCTGGTTTAATCATTATTTTGATACTGTGTATTTGATGGAGCATTTTTCTGGTATTAGCTCTTTCGATTTTAAGGAATCCAATGTCCGAATTGCATTTTATATTATGCAACGCTGATCGACAGATCAAATTCATGTGTGTCAACATAACTCGGAAGTCTAAAGTGATGGGTTGTTCAGTATAATTGTAGTCGTGGATATTATCTGTAATAAAAGAATAATGAGAAAAAAGTAATTAAAATTGATCTGATTAGCATTCAATTAAAGTGCCGCGTCATTATTATACTGCACTGCAGAGACAAAAATATGTCAGTTTTATTGCACGATATAAACGTGACCATAATTGTGTTTATTCATTTGAATGTTGAAGATTGGGCACGTTTTTGAATAATGTAATTAACTGATTTAAACGTGAAACAACCAACGTATTTGCGCGTTCAGTCACGTTATGTCATGGCGTCGCGTCATAAATCTAAAGTCGCATTTAATCTTACGAAAATTATTGTTCAATGCTCAAAAACCTCACTGGGGACTTGTTCTTCTGCGTGACCTTGACAGTTCTTTGACCGTTATAAGAAATTCAGAATTTCGTAAAACTTTGAAGTACCCATCAGGCTGAGTGAAAAGGTTCTTGAAGGAATTTGCAATGCAAAGAATTAGTGGAATTAATTCTACAAGTATTCTGGTAGCACGAGACAAATGTGTATTTATATCCTCTTTGAGATTCGAAGGTGAATTACTTATTCTCTTGTTCAATAGTTCCTCGTTAGATATAATTAGGTATGCTGTACGTTGTAATATGTATGTATAAGAAATTATTGAATTTTAGGTCTACTCCACACGAGCATCGTCCCACAAGTGCTTTGCGAATGATGCTTATGAGAATTGTGATGTTTATGCTTTATTCAAATAATTTACTTAGTGAAAGGAAACTGATTATGAATTAAGATGTAACGCGAAGGAAGATGAGCAGTGCGTACTGTAATGTAACATAATAGATGTTTGTCATAACCAAGTTAAGTAAAATTGTAATACAATTAACATTGATTGTAACTTAACTGTAATTCAGCCAAATTTCCCAGTGTCCACACGTGCGTTGAACTTCTTGTCACAAAACAAAAGCACAGTTGGGTAAAAATCCAATCGATCACTCGGCCAATCCATGATTTGCGTATTAAGTGCAAGGTGAAACAGAAGGTAAAATGGAAAATGTCGAAAACGTCAAATCCAATCGATCCCAACGTCGTACGAGTGTCACGTTGCTCAGCAAATGCACAATAATTTTCCATCCCGCACATCGCGACGTATTAACTCTTAATTAATGCCAATTAATGTTCACACGGAGTTAACAATCTTTATGATTGTTAGACAATAAAAATATGAGTTGACATACGCGTAACTAGAGATGAACTTTTATTGAAAAGCGAACCTGGCGAGCTAATTTCGAACAGCGGAGTTGCTGTCTAGTTTCACGCCGTAACACCGGCCGAGCGTCCCGGTGTTTCAGTATTCGAATATTCGAACGTTTAATGGTCAGTTGCGTGAATTTCTGTTTGCGATGAAAATAATGCAATGGACTCCTACCTGTTTCACAATATAGTAGTACGATGTCAACCAGCCGACTGAGCCTCGTGTCAACGTCTGTACGATCCTTTATTTGTCGTGAGAAATTACTCCTGAAAATGCCAAGGGCACCGCCAGCTTACCACAAATGCATCCATTGTGATTATTCGTAATAAATGTAGATGGTGGGAGGGTTGGAACTGTAGGAAAATTAATTATGAGTTGGAATAATTAATAATATGAGATTTAATGACGTTTTGGAATGAGAATCGGTCTGGAATCTATTGATAATTATGCAATTGATTTGATCTTACAATCCTCTTTTTTTTTACCTTGACCAATTTTTATCCCTGGCACGTTATAACACGATTGTAAATTCATATGCTGACAAAATATGGACAATGACTGTGGACTTGATCATGTGAGTAATTAATTCTTTCATATCACTATGTGAATTATATTCTGGAATGCCGTACTTATAGTTTCCTGTTGTTTAACGAAGACTTTTATTCTTATCGATTTTATTATACTTACAAAACGATTATACATCTTGCGGGAATAAATGCGAAAATAATTGTGCAATTTGCCGAGAAAATTCATGCATGTTTGCTTATATTTTTCCTGGAAAGAAAGAATGGCAAATCTCTTGTTTTTAATGCTATTCTTACGAAATATGTCTGATCACTATTGAATGAAAAAATGATGAAGAAATATTGACTGGCCTACAGTGAAAGTAGCAAATGAAGACTATATGCAAATAGATATCCACTGTATACTACGTGCAGTGCAGCCACCATTTTTTTCTATCATTTCACATTCTTTCATAAATTCCTAGATCGACTATCAAACAGTAGTGTATTTTTTTCTAGCGCATTTACACGACTACATATGTCTCGCCATGGCTGTTCATTTGTTCAACGTTGGTCAATCCTGGTGATTATTGGTCATCACTCAGCAGACTTCAATGACCTTGAAAGCCAGATGATGATGACGACCTCACTCCGCCACGATGGCAAGTCTGCCCAGAATCCTTTCTATTTGCGTATAAATCTCTTGGACGTTCACATTCAAATTTACTAACTTACTAATCCCGCCATTTTGTACATGCTCCGACTCACTGATAAATTCTTTATCATTTCCAGCGAATGATTACAGGGATACATATAATCTGTTTTAGATTTATGTATATAATTCAGTGTTAAAAAAATATATTTTTTTCACAAACTTTTCCATTCTGGAAATTTGCAACAGAAATGTTCACTCAAACGTATACACGAGATTAAATAAAGTCAGCTTGTAAAAGAAAAGTACGTTAAGCAAAGTATTTCTTTTAACTACTGAATAACACATGAAAGTATAGAAAAGTGAAGCTTATAAAAGGAAATCGATATTGAAGACGTGTATACTTATCTACTTATAAAAACCGGCCCTATATTGACCCCATCTAGGCCCTAGAGTGGGCCTTACAATTTATTCAAATATTCATACATAGTAGTGACCATGATATAGACAGTGTTTGACATGATCATTGGCCAGAACGAAGACGCGTTACAATCCTGATAAGGTGTTAATTTTTCAAATTAGCATCTGATTTAAATCAAGAGAAACTAGCATGGGTCTGATATAGGACCCAATTACAAAAAAGTTTATAACTTAATGATACAAAATTATTATATGATTTATTTGGATGTTAAGCGTAATGAACTTAGCTTCCTTAAACATTTGTATATGACTTGACATTATCTTTATCTTAATATACAACGTCTTATATATAGTAAAGTAAATAAAAAAAAAGAGGTAACCCTAAGGGAATTTATCTGTACAGAATTTCTCTCAATATTTATACACTTATATAATGTTTGATAATTACATACAAATAAAAGTGATAATTATCCTCTTTATTAAGGTCTTATCCGAGTTTTCATAGATTTAAGTCGTGCAGTACAAATTATCGGATTTGCATGTTTGCAGTACATAAAAGGGATATGATCAGGAGGAGGGAAATGGGTATAATACATGTATACCCATTTGCGAATATTTACAAACGGTCATATTGTCCAGTGAAATTGGCACAACAATTCCCTGTGTTTGGCAATAACAAATCTTGATGAGTTCAGCTTTACGTGAGAGCACATTGTGCTTGTGCTTTCCATAAATACTATCGTTTAAAATGCCATGAAGATAATCTGCAGTCATTTTCAATTTGGAGAGACATTTATTCTCTATTTTCTCATAACATTTATACTGTGCAAATGATAAATCTGAAATAATGATTACCAAAGTCAAGATAAAAAAGCTTATAGTGCAGATTAATCTGCAAAATCTAGTGTATTGTAAAAAATATGTCTGATTTTTACTTCTTAAAAAAATACAAAGCTACATTTTGGATCATTGAACAAGATTACATAAGTATTAACAAGATGACAGGGAAGATATGCAGAAGTTAATTATCTTTCTCTTTAAGTGAAGGTGAAAGATCTTGGCCAAAAAATTATTTCAATACCGAACTACTGAAGTGAGCAAATTTTTATTCCCTTGAGATATGACAGCTAATGTTATTTTGTTATTCACTTGGCAGCTTCATTTGGTAATTTAACAATTTTACCAGCAGTATAATTAATGCCTCAAATATTATTTGAACAGCTTCAACACTTCCTTGTACAGAAATTTTACTTTAAGGTACTTGCTGGTCGCTTTTGCGTAAATTTAATAAATTTTTTCAAGTGTACCTACTTAACTGTACTTCGGTACCAAGAGTACCACTTCAGTAACACATAATTAGATATTATACAGATGATTATGGGAGCTAGAAACCACATATATATTTTGTGCAGAATTTGTATTGGATCAGTACGCGTGAATTCATCCGTGAAGTTTGACTAATATGAACAGTGTAATACAATTGGAAAAAGAGCAAACGTATGTTTAATTATTAAAATTGGGCAAGAAAATTCGTGACAATGTTGTTACCAGTACGAAACGTCACTATATGTATATTGTATATAATTATTGGTTTACATTGTACATCCGCGTATAAAGAAAAGCACAATTGTGAGTGATTAATTGTATCTCTTTTTCCACCCAACTAAACGTTGATTTTGATTTTTTTTTAAAAGGTCAAATTCATACGCGAAATGGAATAATACGAGGATTGGACAAAGTGACATATCGCAGTAGAAAACATTATTGCTCTTACATGAGGATTCCATATGCTCTACCACCTATTGGCCGTCTAAGATTTAGAGTAAGTTTTATTGAAAGTTAATATTCTAATTATGTTACTTGTTAACGACTTCTGCTTTATATAATTGTATTTCTCAATTCAGGAATCAGTACCGATGACGCCATGGAAAGGAATTTTGGATGCCACTAGTGCTGCTGAACAATGTCCACAAATTGATCCATTGCTGGATAGATTTAAGGGTAACGAGGATTGCCTTTATGCAAATGTTTACACGCCACAGGTGATTGTTCAATTCATATTACAGTGTACCGATTGATTAAAAGAAATTGCAAAAATTTGAAAATTATAAATATGAATTTACGTTAACATTGCATTACTTTTTATAGGTAACAAAAAATATGACAGATCTGTTACCAGTGTACGTGTGGATTTTTGGCGGAGCTTTTGAATTTGGTTCAGCCGATTCAGCAATTTACGGTCCTGACTATCTCCTGGACGAAAATATCATTCTGGTGACGTTTAATTATCGATTGGGTCCCTTTGGATTTTTGAGTCTTGGAACCAAAGACTATCCAGGCAATGCTGGCTTGAAAGATCAAAGGTTGCTGCTTCATTGGGTCCAGGAGAATATCCAAGTTTTTGGTGGAGATAAAAGAATGGTTACCATTGGTGGGTGGAGTGCAGGTGCAGCCAGTACTATAGCGCATATTCTGTCCCCTAGTAGCAGAGGTATAAAAGAACACGAATAAATCAATAATTACTATAGTCAAATGACAGATAATCAAAATTGATATTACCTATGATAAAATATATTTATTTGATCAGGTTTGTTCCGTCACGCAATTGCGCAATCAGGTACAACCTTGAATCCTTGGGCTGTAAGTCCTGTAACAGAGGCAAGAAGAAGGACGTATCTCCTTGGTAGAGCCATGGGTTTTTGGGCTCGCAGCGACAAGCAACTTTTGAAGAGACTCTATGGTGCATCAACCGAGGAAATAATAGCAGCTGCAAAAAAAGTGACAGTTGTAAGAAAAACGGCAGCCATTTGTAAATCTACATTCTTAAGCTACAATAATGTGTTTTCATACAACCACTTATGGGAAGAGCGGAGGTCCTGGCTCTCCTTTTTTAAATAAATATTTTTCTAGATCGACCTGGCATTCAGACCGACAACTGAACCGACCGGAACTCCAGGATCCATTCTTGAAGAGTGCTCCTTGGATATTCTGCGCGAAGGACGATTTCCGTCGATTCCATTGCTTCTGGGTTTTAACAAGGAAGAGGGTATTTACTCACTGGCAGGTGATGACAAAGAAGTTCTAATTTTGAAGAAAACCTTAAAACTCTTATTCTACGCGTGTTAAATTAAATTTACTATTTTTTATATACTCTCAGTAAACTCCAATACGCACAATTATCAGAGCGTAATATAATTTTTGTAAATCAGCATAATAATTTACGTGCGAGTCACTGTGACATATTTGGAATATTAATGAGACGATTTCAGCCTCATTCACCAATGGTCATAATCATTCTCAATTTTGTTTTAATCCCACGTCACGTTCCTCTAACGTCTGCTTCAATTTGCCCCTGGAACACTGCAAAATGACATAACACATGAACAAAGATATCACGTTACAGGCGTAGCATAAAATTAAGAAAAGAATTGTTAAAAATATTAAAATTTCAGTATTCAACGGATTTACGACTGTCGCCCGAATGATCGAAGACACGGCGCTGATTGGCGGTCTGCCCGGTGGGACAATTTGGGGAAATGCTTTTTCGCGAATAAGACATTTCCTCGAAGATACTATCGTCGAAGTAAGATTAAACTGAATCGCACAAGAGAACCATGTTCAATCTCTCACTTTCACTCCGTCTCTAATTTTTTTTTTTATTTCACTATACCCGTATACTGACTCAATGTGGTTTCAGACTGGCACCAGTTTATTTTTCGTCCCTGGCATTCAGCAAACGGCAAAGCTTCTTTCACGAAAGGCACCAGTCTTTTTTTACAAGTTCCTATACAATGGCAAAGGCAACATACACGATCAAGTGTATCGCACGAAGATTGATGGTGAGTGGAGGGGGATGGTAATTGCAATAATTGGAAGTACGAGAGACCGCAATTACGTTACGCACGTATAGCGCGTGAAATTAAAGTGCTGCATGACACGAAAACATAATAGAGTCGCTATTTATGTGGCTGATATTTATTATTACTATATGAATAATGATAACAGAGTCAAGTCATTGAGGGAGAGAAGATAACGATCGTTACTGTAGTACCCTTGTGATAATAATAATAACGACACTGATATACTCTACATTAATTAGGTCGATTAACAACATCGAAAAATTGCATTAACATAAAATTAATTTATTACAGAAATAATTACCCTGGCTGGCACGTTGCTTTAAAGATAATGTAAACGATATTTCCATTAACGTGGATACACGTTATCCGGAACGAATATTCCATTTAATATTGTTTATGCAAATATTTAGATATTTCAGTGATAATATCGTAGGGTCTATATTGATTCGCATATTTGCCCAAAGGCTCAAAGAGAATCACGCGGAAATTAGTTTAGATGAAATTCAAATATTTTCTGCTTTACCATCACGCCGTGATGGTAAACTCAAGAGACTTTTTTTTTACCCAGTACATCTGACTGAACTTCTTTTTCAGGTGTGGCTCACGGAGACGAAATTCCATATGTATTTAAAACGATACTTGCCGAAAATTATGCTCCTAATACGAGAGACGAGATCACGAGTAGACGTCTTGCCAGGTTATGGGCGAACTTCGTAAAACACGGGTAAGTAACGTAGTCGTATTTTTATTCTCGAAAATTGCCTTAAAAAATAAAGCATGCTATTAAATGGTGTATGGTAATGTATGAAGCAATGAAAATTATCTACAGTTTCTTCTACTATTTCTTACCTCGGTAATGCTCGTAACATTTCTTGCGCCATGAGACTCGTTAAACTTCTGCTACTGGTAATTTCACGATGTCCGCTTGGCGGCGCTAGCGTCACGACAGACTCGAGAACCCTTCGTAAGAAATCGTTTATGCTCTCGCATGTATACCTGCAAATTGGCTGAGTCTCTTGGTTGGATATTTAAAGCGATCATAAATTAACGTGGAAAAAAGGGGTTCGGTGAAAAGGAGTTATTTCGCGTCATGAGATGCCAAGAAAAACTTTAGTGTTCAATGGAAACGAATGTATCCTTATACGGGGTGTCTAGTAATACTTATATAGCAAAAATATATTCCGGCAATTATCATTGAAAGTCTAGTCAGTGATTTTATTGTCTTGAATTCGTAACCTTAAGGTGGAATAATTCTTACAAAAATTTTTGTCTGAGTGAAATTAAAATTTTCAGAAATCCAGTACCAAATGGAAACGATGAGCTTCTGATCAGCTGGCCCAGGTACACGGTGCAATATCAAGATTACCTAGAAGTTGACGATGACCTTCGTGCCAAAAATTATCCTGCTAACGAAGCTGCCAGTTTTTTGGAAAATTATATCCTGGCACAACCCAAAGGATACTGCAGACTGAGCAACGTCATAGCAAAGCTCCCTTGAAGGCTGGAATTTTCCATGAATATTCTGGCAACGGTGTAATAAAGAGTATCGAAATGAAATCTTCGCGTTGGATTTTGTCCTTTGAACTCTGAGTGTATGAGGTCGACGGAAATGCATTATTAAAGAAGTCAAAGGAGGCTGCGGTTGCAACGACGCCATGTGATATTGGCTTAAGTCTTTTTTTAAAAAAAGTATCACACTCTTTAACGCGTGTCCACGAATATACGAAGTCGTTACTGATTAAGAAGGTATGAAAAATAATCTGGCCTTGTACGTCATTAGGACCAATTAGACAGTACTGATAATTTATTAGATTAACGTTGATTAAAACAAGAATAAATTTCAATTATACTTTTTTTGTTCATAAAAATAAATATTAATCTCATGCATAAAATTGTTTTTAAGAAACATCAATATTGGTCCATTAAATGTTCACCTGATAAATGTATTTTTTTATTCTTGGAACATCTTGTCAAGTATCTTTAATCATATAAAACGGCTGCGTACAGAATTGAAAAATAAAATATTGATTTATGATAATTCAAGCAACTTCTAGATTTTAAAAAATCTTCAGGTCCATATTATCAATAAAACAGGTGATCGCAGTGTGATAGTAGCATAGGTATGTATGTTACCTAGAGACACACACACATATATATATCTATAAAGTGAGAGAGAGAGTTGAATAACACTAGAATATGAATTTATTATTATTCCAGAGAGTTTTTGGTAGTTTCGCCAAAAGAGCTTTCCAGGGCATACCATAGGGTAGTCTAGACTCTAGACTCTAAAGTAGCAAAAGGAGTCTAGTATAGAGTCTACGAATCTAGAAAAGCATCTGGAGTGCACGAGCCACTCTCGAACTTGATACTTTGTCAAGTCGACGACCAAGAACTGAAAGAAGTGCCCTTTTTAAACCTTTCTCCCTTTCTCACTCTAACCCATGACCTTATTTTCCCTGACGAATTAAAGGCACGTGCAAAATTGGCGTAAGAGAAAGCAAGCATAAAGAACAGAATGTATCGATACATGAAAATGAGAAGGAGAGAGAGAGACAGTAACGAAGAGGGAGGCTAAGAAAAGAAAATGGCTCGTGTACCAATGAACAAGGACAATTGCTAGAATTCAAGGACGAAAAGAATCTACTGTAATGCCATGTCTACCGGCAAGTGGAGCAAAGAAATTAATTAAGAGCTCGCGACAGTGGCTCCCTCGTTCTTGCCCTACGGTTCGTTTGGGAAGCTTCCGTGGATCGTGTCGAGTCACAAATTTACGTAACAAAAATATCACGTTGGATCTCTTGAGTATTTTTTTTTAATGGTTTACCGCAATGAAGTCGATTAAAGAAAAGAAGGAGGTGTAGGGATTTTTAAATTAATTTTTGTTACGTGCGGACGTAATTTTTTATTCTTTTTTTTTCTGGAAATGTTGGTAGCCATTTTTGGGAGAAACTCTTAACCAATTCGTCTCGCAAGCTTATGTGATTTTTGAATTTGTATTTCTCGATGCGTACGCGTTTCATCAGCAGTAAGTGCACCGATACACGTCAGCTGAAAACATACATGGCGTTCAAAATTTCTTTGACGGCGCGTCGGTTTATTTCGCGTTCGCTAAACCACAAAATTGCGTATGGTAAACGTGAAAGTTTCTATACGGGCGAAGCCAACCATTTTTTATGTTCCATAGTGGAAATTACGTTTTTGCAGATTACAGTATCATACAATATTAAGGACAATCGTTGAATATGGTTTGTGATTTTTTTTACTAAATTACGTATAAACGTATAATGCATATCTTAACAGCCTGAAGTTAGCCAATGACGCTTTGACTAAAACAAAAGTTCCAACCAGGTACGTTTCAAGTCAGACGTAAAAAAAGAAATACCACGAGCCCATCAAAAACACTGAAAAATATTCATGAAGTCTCTTTACAAGGGCCAGTCAACAAATTATTCAAATTTTATAGCATAATTTTCTTTTCATTGAAACACGTCGGTCCACGGGAACCCACAGCAAGCTTATAACCAAAATATTTTGTCAGGTGGTCAGCGACGTCCTGTAAAAATACAAAGATCGAATTAAAAGGTTTTGAGTGTCGATGTACAATGAAAAATTAACGAGTGTAAAATGAAGGGGAAAAAAAGTTTCATAGGTAAAAGAAAAAACGGTCAAAAACCGACAAGACCCTTAACAAATAAATTCAATATATATATATATATATCATACATCTGTGTGCCCGTTAAGCAGACCGATGACGTCCATAAGGATGAGCAATACGTGTGTCAAATTGTTCCATTATTTATACCTCGATTCTCCACATGGAGGGAAACAACGAGATAAAACTGCAATTTTCGCAAGTATGAGGTAAGATAAAAGGCAATAGCCGGAAAGAGAATAGCGTCGCCATATGGTACGTTCATGCATGTACACCCTCTCCCACCCCCCCGTCTCACCATACACAGTACTCAAACACACGTGTTCCTGTATATATTATATGGATTCAGAATAATTGACACCTTCGGCGTCGTTACGCCAGACGGCAGTGTCGTCGACCTCGTTAAATTTCCCGCTTCGCATATTCGCGCATGAGCAGTAGCTCCGCCGGTACCAAACCCATCAGTTACCCATAGACGTACATACCGTATACGAAGAATCAGATGAAAGTCACGTTTGGCTCGGTTCACGGTATTTCCAAGATTCATACGAATCTGTCTTTTTTTTACTTTCGTTCCTTTGTCGTCGCTCGAATATTATCGGGTGAATTTCCATGAACGCGAGAAATAGTAATGGCACGACAATCGTCATGGCTTGACGACACAAGACTAGTGACAAAGGACAGGAGGGACGCTGCAAATCCTTTTAAGCGGCGAGTTATTAAGATAGCGTCGATTTCTTTTGTGACTTTTTTTCTCCCCTAGGGGCAGAGGGGAAGTGGGGGTCGATTTATTAGGACGGAAATAAAGATTGGAGAGCACGAGACATTTAAAGGGGTGAACAAAACTGGTAAGTTAAGTTCATTCTCATTTTTATAACTTTCATGGTAAATGATGGCGCGATTGTATCCTCCTGCCCCAACCTCCTTATGAAAACTCGGTTGCTAATTTATTATCTTAACGGTTATATGATAAAAGCTTAGTGCCTGTGCTTGCCGATGTGTTGCACCGCGGTTTGGTTCACTTGGTACAAGCGAGATGGCGCCACTTTGTCATTCCGCGTATTTTTTATTAATTCCATTCAGTTGCATCAATTGTCAATAATATTCAAATGGACTTTACTCGAGTGAACATGAGTTTGCCACATATGATACTATATGCATATATATACTGGTATAACGAGAAGCATATGTTGTTGCATGTGTTCACACGTACCACAAACGCTGGCAACTAAATGTCTAACGGAAATGATTCGAGCAGATGAAAATAACCCTTAGTGAAATTCCAGATTCGTTCAACGAACCCTATTGCTAAATAATTTTAACTCGTGGCACGTAAGAAGAAATTTCTTAAATACCTTTTCTTTTCATCCACTTGTATCACGTCCAATCGTGATTAGCTAGTGGATAGAAAACAGACTCTCGCTTGACACTGGTCACTCGAGCCACTTCCATCGCAGTGCATCAGACTAACCAGATGCTTGGGAGGTTAGGAAAAAGAAAATATGTCGAGCGTGCATCGAATGTTTTGACATTGGCCCCTTTCGTGCTTGCAGGGTGTCTGGCTATTCCCACGGCAAAGAAAAGGTCTGTTGAAGAAACCATTCGAGGAGATCAAAGTCAATAGGTACGTGTTTCTCTTTGGAGGATCGTAGCCAAAGACTTGGTGAAAGATACAGTGGATATGAGAAGAAGATAATATTGAGTCTAATAATAATATTTTATACAAAGGTAGGTAACGTCAAGAGAGGCAAATATTACGCAGAAATTTTTATATTAAAGGTACAAGTATCATTCTAGACTTTGATTATTTTTGACACGACCAAATTTTTTGTCTATAATAAATGGAAACTAACCTCTGCAAATGACTTGTCTGTTACAGGCAAATGTAATTCGAGATTGAATTTGTTGCGTGTAACCCGAACTGTAATGGACGTTTGCCACGTTAACAGTGGCTTGAACGAAAAGCCGGTACGACACTCGACAACTTGAGAAAATAACACAGAGGTAATCCCACTGTGCTGAACTTATTCAATTAAGCAACCTATTATTTCTACGCAAAAGCGTATTGCACGTTATACACTGCAGTCTGTAACGCAGGAATTCCATTTAGGTTAACCGGCGGAACACGAGTCTGAATAGAGATACGTGTACTTCCTGCGATATATATTATCGTGAGCTGAAAACGACTCCATGCATATACGTATGCAGTACTGAATAGAAAGTGCAGGTAATACTTTTATTTTTACTTTTTTGTATAATTACATATAACCTATGTCACTCTACCACTAATCGTGATTAGCTAGTTAATAAGTACATTTGAAAATTGGACAGGAGCAATTTGTGATTCTGCTGCATGGTAAATTTTCAAAGGAATATTTGTTAGTGTGTAGTATTTTATAAGGTTTGAAAATTGTATGCTACGGTTATGCAATTTAATTATTTTAATTATTAACCCAGTAGTTGACACGTGGAGTGTCTGAGACACAGAGGCTCAGTGTTTTTCAAATGGAAAATAAAATCAAGTGACTACATCAGGATTAACCATGCACAGTTTATTTGAGTAAGTTGTCAGAAATGACTTTTTCATATTTTAATATTACATTCAAGTATATCTCTATTGTGTATGGCTTTAATATTTACCCTAGGTCAGTACAGAGAATAGACAAGGCTATGTCGTGACCGTGTAAACGTTAAAGGAAGACAAAGACGGCGATGTTCAAGTGATTAGCGTAGTTGGAGCGAAGCCAGGGAAAAATAGTGAAACGGTGTCGAATAACGAGGTCATAGAATCGCATGTAAATTCACTCGACACGTGTATGAGGAACCTTGCCAATGTATATACACAGAATCGATTTGTCACACGTGATCATTTTCAAAAAATTTTTTTTTCTTTTTACATTTGCCACTACAGGCGCACTGGCTGGTAAATGGGAAAATGACATTGGTGAATTTTTAAAATAGGCAAAGACTGCTTGTAAAATTGCTAGGATTATTTAGTCCTTTAGATTAATATTACAGTGGACGGTTGGTTGGACATTTTCTACAGGAACTGTCAGGACGATTAATTGCATAGTCTCTCTTCCGGCAGAAGTTCCTGGTTCCTGGTCCACGTTCCTTAGTCATGAAATCCCCTGAAGTTTGCTGCTTCCTCTCTACTTCCTGTCACGCTTGTTCGTACAGCTTGCTAAAACAAAATAGCGATATACGTGATTAACACATTTTTGGAATATAATTCAAAGTACTGATAATCAATTTTTTTAAATAAAATTATTACTTATGACGGATAAACGTAGAATGACACGTGGTCTTTGTTAGAATCAGCCTTAGTCAAAACATAACCTCACCTCTGCTTTCTATAACCGGATATTGAATGTCTTGATTTCACCGTTTCCAATATTCATTAACTCTACCACAGTCTCTTACGTTTCTGTATTTTTTTTTTTCAGATCACCCGGTATAAGATTACATCGTCTGCCGTCTTCCTAGATGAAAGTCTCATCGATTTTTATTCCAACACCCAGCAAAAGATTCATAACGCTCGTGCATTCAAATCCAGCTATACCATCGGCCAATACGTGGCGTTTCACAACACAAAGAGAAAGAGACGAAGTTCAGGTTGAATGTAAAATTCATGTGCGGCTAAATCCCCGGAGCTGATTTTCCACGCAATTTCACGCCGCCCCGGCCTATTGCCACGGACATATGGCAGCAGCATTCAACGCGGTTATTGAACGTAAATCTTTTTCGTTCTGAACCATAACCATAGTCAAAGGACCCAAAACCCATAATGCCCATTTTTATGTTACGTTAACGACACGTCCAAGTATAAATCCCATAAACGGATACAATATCAACCCTATAAACATGTACAAACATCAACCCCACATACACAACCCTACACTTATAATTACTGACGTAATTAGGTAAAATAGAAACTAAACAAAATTTTTAAACTAACAAACCAAAATGTGGATATCATCCTATCGATCAACCCTTTTGGTCCACGTGGTTAGCATCCCTTACTAAAATATTCATACACACTTCCTCAAGCGTACTCCTTGTCAAGTGGTAAAACCTTAACAATCTTAATAACCTCTGTTACTACACTTCACCAAGTGGATCCCCAGCCTGTACAGTGATGCCTAGCAAAGTAAAAGCCACCCCATCCCACCAGTCACATTATTGAATCTCTCAAGTATTTAGCTCTTTTAAAATTTCCATCAATTGGTCCAACCAACTCCCAAAAGATCAATGGAATAAAAGTTAAAAACTGCACCTGTCAAACTTCCCTACCTTCACAGTACATAAAGCTGCCACCGCCATTTTCTCATCGCTCACGCAATTTCCCAGAAGGGTTAAAAATCTGCTTACCCCAACTGTCAAGTATCTCATTTTCCCTCCATTACTAAACCACACCCAAACAACATATCGATTCCTAATCGATTTTTCTATACTCGATATGAAACAGTAAGAAAAAATTTCCTAGCCTATTACCCATCGGCCACCAGTCGCCAGTGTACACCCGGTAACATAACCTCTGACTACATTCACGTCGCACTCGCTTTTACCCAGGATTTCAAATTCAAAATTTTCCCGCAACGACCACCTCGACAATTTATTACAATTATACTATAATGTCTGTGTTAAGGCCTTTATCGTTGCTCGGAGCTCTGGGCGCACTGTAACCTAACCTAACCCAGACACATATTCAACGGCTCGAGAGTAACTCATGCGAATGTTACGGTTTCTAAACCCACACTCTTCGTCTTCTACACGTCTTACAAGGCTCATGTTTAATTCATACGACTCGCGTTAATGTTATCCCAGTTACGATTTGGTGTCTGGCTACGCGTATTCGCACAGCCCCTAACCTCTAATTAGGATAAGCTCGGACAATGTTTACACGTGGCTTGCAACGCCGTCGTAATACATAACGGTTGCCCTAAAATGAATGACTGTACGATTTTTTAGTATTAAAACAACATTTTATGACGCCTGCCAAATTTCAATATTACTAAATACGTGAAAGCCACGAGATTTATCGTCGGCTTATCAGCTTTACGTATAAACCATATTTTCTTCGATCGACAAGATGTTTCGCTTTCGTCCTGAAGTTGGCGTCTCTAGTTCGAGCGGAGTGAAGTTAGCACATAATTAATTGGAGGGGATATAAAGGAATCCTTTGGCGTTCACTGCAGTTAGCTTATAGCGTATACCGGAAGTATACAACCCCCCTTTACTACCCCACTACCACTTCGGCTTTGGTTTGCCACGACTATTGCTGAAGATACTTCGGAAGCTGGGAGGCGAGGGGGGAGAGTGGCTTCGACACTATTCAATTTATAAACTAATTTTACTGACAAAAGGGCGCAAGTACTGAATTATCGGGTACGTGCAGCCTCCCTCTTACCATCTTTCACCCCCTGAGCATTTCCTTTCACTTTAACCAGTATGTTGCGTCACTTGCGCGTCTTAGCATTCTGTAATTACGTTATCGAGGAATTTCATCCCTTGGTCCAAACAAGCATGTCCGTAATTCTGTATTTTATGTGGAGTTGCTATTTTATTACGTGAAAACTCCAGGGATGCTTAGAATAAATATTTTGAGGTAAAAAAAAAACAGATTTTGGATGCTGAATAAAATTGCGTATGTCGGTTGGGGGAAAAAAATTGGAATTTTTTTTACAGATTTTTTATTACATGATTGCGGCATTTTTTTTTTTTTTGTTTATTGCTAGGTGCGTAGGCAGAGTCATGGATGATAGATCGATCAACATATTGTGAAAGAAGTCGACAGGCGGAGATGGAGTGACGCTGTATGATGATTAGATGATATTCTGAAAGAAATCAACCCCTGGCTGGGGGGATGAAGCACCCACCCTTAGTTCATTAGATAATAGAATTAATACATTCGTTGAACTTGAATGTCACGTCGTGACCACAAAAAAGAAGTTTTTGAGGTCTCAAAGGCTTAAGGGATGGTTGATGGAGGGGTAAATGATAAATTGAGAAATTACATCTTTTTTGTTGGTTGTCACAGGTTGTCACAGGTTCTATTGGTCGATTTAGGGGAATTTTGTGGAAAAAAAATTTTTGGAATTATATTTTTGGACTGGTCAATTTTTAAGATCGACAGGGTATGGGGTGTTAAAACATTTTACTTTAGTCATGCGTAAGGCTAGGGTAGGTTCGGATGAGTCGCGTTAACGGGGTAGCAACGAAATAAATAGCGAGCCAACCCTGGTGCGTGTGGCAGTTCGTAATACGCGAGGAATCACAGGGAAAAAAATGAAAAATGAAAGGATGAAAAAAAAGTGGAAGAAATTTGGGTCAAGAACCCCGCGGGATTCTATGGCGAGTGGACTAGATATATATACCCCTTTTGCTCGTAAAAAGTCTGACGGCTGAAACAACAACGAGGCAATTACCGGACCGTTCCGTATTTACGTTTCATTTAGGTTTTTTGTCGCCTCATTAGGTGGTTAACTTCGTTCCTGACCTTCTTTTTTTTTGTTATAATCATGGCGCCGCGAACGAGACATTTTGTTATCCCGAAATGGATTTTCCGTATCTCAGGTATGAAACTTGGGAAAATCGATGCCTGGATTTTGTTTTATTAAAAAAATGACGTGAACGTTAACCGAGCTCGATGACGAATGATTTGATTACGGATAAAAAATTTATTTTAATTTCTCGGATTGCCGCGCAGCTCAAGAACTACGAAGGAACAAAATTACCCTCGAGAGTCACTGAGAATTTGAGTTCTTACTTGAAAAACAAAAATTGGCTACTTCACGTATCAAGTGTCACTCGACGCACATTCTTTTCAGGAGCGAATAAAAAGTTTCTAGAGAAATTCAACTCCCTAACCTCTCCGACGCTGTTAGCATATTTTACATACGAACAACCGGAATTTGACCGAAGCGCATCCTAGCGGATTTCGACGGAACTTACGTAAAGCTAAATCATAGAGGGCGCTTTGAAAATTTTCAAAATATCCCTAGACAAGAATACCTAAAGTAAAATCACTAATCAGCTGCGAGTCAAGTAAATGAAAAAAAAGTCCCTGCCATAATTCCCCAGAAATTACGCAACTGACTGCAACGATGCGTGATCACTTAACGCACTGAATTCCCTAGAGCCCATTGACGTCGAGTCTAGGGTATTTGAGGTAAAGGCATAGGGAACCAGCAGGAAAGAACGAAGATCGTCATGACAGAGGGATGGAAGGATAAGGCAATAGGGTTGCAAGAGGGTGCAGCAGTATAAAGTAGGTAGCAACCATGATAAGGGTTATCAGAGCTAGAGGGTGCTTGGTGACGTGTCGAGTGGCACCCACTGTGCAAAGAAACTCATTGTCAGCCACGCGTAGTCAAGGACCCAGAATCCCTTGCGAATACACATGTATACGAGGATCTCGTGATATCGAATGAGAAAAAAAACGAGAAAAATTTAAAAAAGTACGGTACTTGAATTTTTCTACAATTTCTCATCCGAATTACCAAGCGCGACCGTAATTTCAATTCTCAAATTTTACCAAGTCCACTTCACTCATTTATAACCTTGAAATCTTTCCCTACGATCATCGGTATGTACGATCTAGTGTGACCTGACATCATATGTGGTTTCCAGCTACCTAACCTCTCTAGCCATTGATCCGACCTACAATTTGTAGAATGTAGTAACACAAACTGGCCACCAGGGAGCACAAGGCAAACAGAGCGTTTCCATGTGCGACCAAATGGAAATTTTCAGCGTCCACGTATGCCAACTATGGGACGTCTTATAGACATATGATCAAACCGATACCTGAGCCAATCGATACTGTTCGATAGGATCGTATCTCCTACCCATTTCAATCCAACGATCAGCCTCTTATCATATACAGGATAAACCAATTGGTTAAAATCAGAAAAACAATTTGTAGCAGACACCTAGAATTTTGGAAAAAATTCAAATAAATTTCTCAACACATAACCCTCAAAACTAGATCAGCCATTTAGCCAACCCAGACACATAGGTTATGTCTAAAAAAAAAAGGTCGTTCCAATGTCTTCCATACAAAATACATATATTTTTGTCCAATTTTTTTTTTTATTACATAAACGACCAATCAGCATGGATCATTTTCATTTCTTTTCAGCCAACATATTTTTTGCCTTTTACCATTTTCTCAGGGCTAATGCATACCTGTATATGTCTGTATCTATATTAGCATGTACTTGGCAATGCTGCGTAGAAGGATTTTCTACGTACGTAAGTAGAGAGGTGGGTGGGTTAGGCAGACAGGCACTCGCAAAAGGGGTAGCTAGAATCTGTAGTGGCAGGTCGGAATAAAAGGGGCCACCCTTTCAATGGGGGAACGAGTGTGCTAATACCAGCGCCCATCCAGAAGGGTTGGTGATGCATTAACAAACAAGTAAAAGCTATGTCGATCAATTAGTCACTATATCTATATCTCTCTCTTATTCAGTGACTGGCGTCATATTCGACGGCAGTCAAATCAAATTACACACAGAGAACGTAGGTACAACACGGTCATTGAATATGGCCCCATTTACCTAAAACAGATAAAAATGACCATAAATTCAATTACATTATTACCGGGATTGTTTGTTATCAAAAATTGAATACACATTATGAAAATCATATGTAAACTAATTCAGTACCTACTGATAGGATATTTGTGAATAAAAAAAATTTTTTCAAAAAAACCTTACTAGTCACGATTGGGGAAATTTTTGAAAACAAATTTTTTTTACCGATAATCCTTGCCTGACACATGGGACTGTTGGTATTTGAATGTTTTTTCTTTAATTCGGCTCTATCAGCTGGTAAAACTTAAAAATTTTTTTATTCAACATTTTTATATACCGTATTTCAGGTATGACGTAAATAAGCACGACAAAGAAAGTTTCTTTTTTATCTTGGCAACTTGGCGTATACCGGTTATCAAACGAATATCGCAGTAAAAGTTTTGGCGCGACTTTTGAAAAAGGACTGTGCTACTTATAGCGACGGCACGGAACGAGGGCATAAATATACGAGGCTGGAAGCTCTGAATTTCCAGCATGCAATCTTTATGAGTACAAAGTGCAGCCCCTAAAGGGGCTGACTCAACTTTGACCCTGTCGTACTGCCGAGTACGTAAGTAATGTATGTACGTATGTACGTGGATATATAAGTTGGTTTATAAAATTGCCAAAAAAAAAAAGGCAAAAATTTGTTACAAAAAAAATTGACGCGATTGGCGTCATTAATACATTTTTTCAAAATCGTACAAAATTTTTGGAAAAATTTATTTTTACACCTTTTCTTCCCATTCGAACAAGATCAAGAAACCTATGCGAGTTACTTACGCGCGCGTAACGAGGCAGCCGTAAAATCGTACGGATTTCCGTTTCTTACCAACCAAGGAAATCCTGCAGGTTCGTTATTTTTTACACGTTGCCAACTTTTTAACATTGATGCTCGATACATCTTCGTATTTCAATGGAACATTCCCTACGGGATATGATTTTGTGATTGCGGGCTGTGCTTTACCAAACAACCCCTGTTAGGTAAGGGAGTCTTCGATATCGTTAGGAAAGCATGCAGACACTATGAAAGCAAATCCATTCCACTATATATATATATATATATATATATATATATATATGTTTAGAGCGATTTAAAAAAATTCTGATATTTGCAATAAAATTGTATAAGAAAAAAAATATTTCATAATTCCCCACGCGTGTATTAATTTGAGTAAATAATCGTAATAAAAGTAAATAAAATTTTTATATCAAGCCGTTTTTTTTTTAATATATCCGAGAAAATGCCGTTCACGTATATCCAAAGGTAATATTATTCGAAGCGAAGGGTGAAAAGTACAAAAGGGGTATTTCTCGTTTTTTCTTCTTAATGAAATCGTAAGAATTGCTCGTAGCCTCCACCAGGGAGGTTTTGATTATTCTCACTCTGTAGCATGGCGAAACGTATAAGAGAGAGTTGTCGACGTTAAGCGTTATCAGTGGGATCTAGTGCGTCAGAGGGGTGGGGAGGATGCAAGTCCGTCGTTGAAGTTGAGCTTAGGGGTTGGAGTTGGGGTTGGGGAAGATGCAGAGATTAGTGGAATGGTAGGTAGGGAATGTAATAGTCAGATATGGCGAACCATCTAACTGCGGATCAAAGTGTCAAATGCACCCCTGCGAATTCACCCCCAACCCCATTCTAGCCGTCCGACCACCCTTTGTTGCAGATCTGGATTTTACGCTCGCACGTTTCATTAATCACTGTAAAGTCTCACTCGGGCTTGAACCGTTAGACGACGCCCTTGTGTCTTTGTGGATGAGACTCGTAATGGAATTGCATGCAAATTAGCCATAGGGGTTGTTTCCGCCATTCGAGAGATTTCAGGGGTCTTGTAAAACTCGTGTGTATTTTCACTTGGTTTATAATAGTAATTTGAAAATTATTTCAAGGGTAGAGTTATTTATTGAAAAATTGACAAAATTTCAATGCTTTTCATAAAAATTCATAATTTTGAGATTTTTATTAAAACAAAAAATTTTTCTCTACGATTTCATATTATATATATATATATATATATACCAGACTAGGCAAGGGTTAAGGATCGCTAAATCTTGGTGGTCCAGCACTCGACCTCATCCCACTCCAAGCCGCAGCATCATGGCTCTTGGTTGTTCCTTGTAACACCAACAAGAGTCGTTCATCATAAGTGTAACCCATCCCCCTGGAGCCACCCTCCATTCACTAAATATACCGGATGTTCATTTTCCCTTCAATTACCGGGATCGAGCCTATGGAAAATCATCCATTTGATTCGTGAAAAATTAAATGGCTATCAGGCAGGTGGCGCCCTCATAGAGAAGTTAGGTTAGGTATACTAGGTACCGTCTTACTCTCGATCTTGATTCAGGTAAAATTTCTACGACGGTTTAACGAGGTATAGTCGGATGAGTAATTATGTGGAAACTATCGATCATCCTTATAATAAATCAATTTACAAGGTCTGCCTTATCAGATTAACTAAAACGGAAATTAACGTTGCTGCAGATTAAATGGTTATTTCGTTAATACCCGGTATACGTGACTCTTTTTAGTATTGGATGTAGCCCTGTTGCCTGTGGCTTATGGGCATAGTGTTTTGTGGTATTAATTTAGTATGTCTTGTATGGCAAAGAGCTTTTTTTAATCTTCCACACAGTGCTTGAAGAGACACCCGTTATAACGGCGAATGGGTCGAGGATAGATGTAGGCAGAGTAGCGTTGGCCACTTGTAATAAATCGTTATTTATCTGGAGTTTGATTTATCGCGAGAAACGCGGCAGCCCTTAGAGCTACGAAAGTTGTACAGTGCGCATGCGCAGACACGTGGCAGTGTCGTGCAAAGTTGGTGGTCCTTTAAAAATTATACTTTCGTGTTTCTTCGATCTGGAAAACATAATCAATTATTCGCTTATATATTCAAGTCAATCGACAGTGGTTGGTATTTAGAAAAATTGTTCAAAGAAATATTGTCAAAAAAATGTTATTTAATACATTACTCTGTGATACTTTATATTATATTTTATTCTATACTTTATTTGTACATGAAGAGATCTATGCCCCCTTTTTTTCTCGTTCCTTATTACGGCACTGCGGTCTCGATACACGTACATGCATATGACCAAGCGACAAAGCATACATGCAACATGTTCATTTCCAAGCATCGAAAACATACGTAGCACTTTAATGTTCCATTAAAATCGTTCATCGATTAGTATACAGGGTCACTCGTTAAATATCCACCAATCAAAGTTGGATCAACTACACAAATCAAATAGACAATCCAACCCCAGAAGATACATTCAGCCTGAATAACCCTGTAGCCCCATAATTTTCAAAGGAAAAAAAAGTCCAACCCACTACTAAATATTGCTAGTATAAAAAAGCAGGGCGCTTTCTAATCATTACAGACTGTTCATATTTATCATTTAAAATATTTGTCATTCCTTTGATTCAGGTTTTAACCATCGTTTTTGAAAATTAATATCCAACCAATTTTTTCCAAATGATTTTCAGTGTAGGAATTAACCATACCTTATATATACTGAAATTCTCAACTATCCCTTGCACTATTTTCTAGCACGTGATACTCTCAGTGAAATAGCTTAAAAAAAGAGGGGTTAGAGGCGGTACAAAAAATTGCACGCTAGAAAGAGGTATGGAGCATCTTCCGGATTGGACGGACGCACTCGCAACAATTTTTCCACGTCGAGCAAAGGTATAGTTAATGACCCAACGCAACGATTCCTCTGATTAATTGTTACTGGCAGAGTTTTACACGATACGTGAAATTACAATATTTCCAGAGAGCTAATACCCAGCTTTGGCTTGCTTGGGTAATTATTTTTCAGGCATCAACCGTCCGTCTGTGTGTATATATTTTCTTGTTTTTTTACCTAGAAAGAAAAAAAACTGGTAAAGCCATGTCTGGTTGTACAGTACTTTGGGGAAGGGATGGATGCGGGTTCTAGCAATGAAGAAGGACTATTAATATCGCTTCGTATAACCGATAAGACAACAATGACTCGAAGACGGTTTTACCTCGACTGAAAATCAATCTCTTCCAATCAGACGGGGATTGGTTTTTTCCGATAGTTCGACTACAACCGCAAAGTCTTCTCCTCTAAGCTGCGTGACGTACCTGGACATTCATTGTATTTGAATAATTGAAATGGATCGACGGATACGAATCGACTGCAGTATTATTGAGTTTACTGTAAAAGATACATGTTTTTAAGATTAGGTTAACGAAACATAATTTTTTAAAGCCAGGATCAAACAGATCATAAAACTACAGTTAAAACAATCATCATAACATGAAATTTGTCTATGAATAATTTTTCAGCAAGAACCAATAGAACCGGAAGTTCCGGCAGAAGATGCAAAAATAAATATTTTTGAGTGTTAAAGAAGTTGGTAAATTGAATTTCCGCTGAGAATACAAAAGTCCAAAGGATTTTCTAGGTGGTATACATATATACAAAGTCTGTAGAAAACTTACCATAAAATCTTGAGGGTAGCCACCCTCGAGATCCCACATTGTCTGGGGTTCGTCCCATGTATAGAAGTTAAAGAGACCGAGTGATCGTCCATCTACGAAGAATGAAAATACAATAAAGGAGAAACCGGCTAGCGAATGAAGGAAGCTCAGAAAAAAAAAAACGTACCTCCTGACATGTTGAAGGAACAAGGGAGACCCAAGAAGGACAAACCAGGAGCAACCTACTATCCTTGTCCACTGGTCCTTTTTTTATCTCCACCCTCGGAGGGTGAATTTGCAGAGATCAGGACGTCTCGACGTAGACGTAGCAGGAGGGTAAAATTGCCGCCGGCTCAGGTCGTAAGATCGACATCAGTTCTACAGTCAGGGGACTCTTTTACCTTGCTCGCAATATCGTCATTGGCCCCTCGTTGAAGAACTGATGTCACTGCGTGTACCAACCATACTTGGTTTATTGTCTCCTGGTGATTTATATGGTTAGGACAACAATTTGACAGTCGAAGCCTCTAATTCCTTTTGGTTTTTGTAATATGCATTTTTGCAAATTTTCGTTTCAAGATACACGTAAACGGCTGCTCCTTGTCCATCAAATTCCAGGAGATCCTCTATGATGTCTCTTCCTATGTCATGAAGATGCGTCGTGACGCTGCCTGCCGTCGTAACTGTAAAATTGGTTGAAAACAACAAAATGAAATACAACCTATATGAATTTAAAGTTGGCCAATCTTGGCTGAATCATAAACTTTCATGAAAACTCTACTTACGGGCACTCGTCGTAGGCCTTTGGAGATCATTTTTTACCTTGTCGTCCATTGAAAAGGAAGCTGCAGGGTGAACGGACCTTCGAGCTACAGTCTGCTCCTACATGGCACGTAGGTATATGACAGGCAAGATATTTACACCGTTTTTCATGCTTCTACTGGGTATCTGTAGTTAGGTTATTTCTACCAGCACCCCTAATTAAGGGTCGCGCATTGCTCAGGTGTCTCAATTCCCAGCTCAATCTGCGGCGTCTTCATCCCTGTGGAAAAAGGAAACTTTGATTTACTATTATAATAAATACATTGGTTTTAAGGGCAACAGATTATTCTGTTGAATTTTGAAATTAATGAAAAAATCAATTGTATTGGACGTCGAGCTATTTGAATAGGATTTTCGGCCAGGAACACTAAAATCAAGTATGGAGACTGGCATTGATTAATTGAACGGAACACAATAATGTTTTAATGACTCAATCGTACGTTAATTAATAATTAATTATAATTAATTTTTTTAACAAGCATATTTTTGTATCGTCATACTCATAGCCAATCTGCAGTATACAGTGCATAATGATAATCTCAAAATTATCAAAGTTTGCCAGAACAAGTGACTTTATGTGAATTTTCATGAGAAACTCTTTAGTACGAGATTGAAACGTATGACGCGAAACGTAATTTCGAGTTACTGAAATGGAAGACGTTAGAACGTTCAACATCTATGCACTTATGCACTTGTGCAGTTAAGCGATGCAGTCAAGTCAAACAGGCAGCCATCAGGCAGCACAGCAAAGGCTGAAGGAAGTATCGCAAAATAAGATGTCAAAGGGCAAAGGGCGTTTATTCGTGTTTAACATAAAAGGTCCTTTTGGGCTCAAATATGTTAATTATAATATACCAGAGCCGAGGAATTTCATTTCGAGAGCAGCCAACGTAATCGAATAGTTTCCCTTGACGAACAGGCGCGCAAAACGGTCGCCATTTGCAATTCAACGACATTATGCTTCATTTTCTGGATTTCAACATAAATTATGCCGTACCTACAGAATCGACCAGAGAGACTAATTTCTATTGGTCACTCTGGACAAAAATGTACTCGTCCAATTTCTTTTTTTGAATTTCTCATTTTCACGTGACCCGAGAGTCGGTAAGGTAGGAATTCTAATTAAAAAGTTTAGTCTGACGTTCTGATTTAATCATGAGAAAATGTCGACTCATCTCGAGTTTTTCTTTTTAAATTCTCTATTCTTTTTGGATGTTCTATAAAAGTGGAATCCTGTACTTATTTTGTAAAAAAAAAACAATCTAATTTACTTTCGTAAACTTTATACAAAAATAAGGCACGTTCGAACCCAATGTGTATTTTTTAAATTTTCGATTATCAATCAAGCATTATTTATATATACATTATTGTGTTTTACTTGAAATTTCTTTGTTTTCTTTTAATCATCCTTTTTTTTATAACAAATATCGATAATTACGTATAACAGTCATTTTCGTATATTGTCTGTCGTGTGAGATTATTTGTCAAAATTTGTCAACGTCCTCAGTTATAATGAGCTTTACTCTATGCGAGAAACTTTCTATTGTTCTGTTAATGTCACATACAATATGTAACATGTATATGTATATATATACTTTATATTACTATACATATACTATACTTTACATTACACGAATACAAACGATGAATGACGTAATACGATTTTAATAGTACGTCACGTTAATGTACTTGATAATGCATACAATAATAATACTTTCGTCACTCGGTGGTTTAAAAGTTTTTAAAGACTTATCAAAGTATTAAGTATATTAAAAAAAAAAAAAAAACATACTTCGTATGTTCCTATTCACACAGTCTAGCTTGTACACTTGCGAATAATTGTATAATATATGAATATATTTCACGTGACGAAAAAATTGGTAGAGTAAAAAAAAATAAGTATCACATATTGATATAACAATGATTTTAAAGCGTATAAAATAACAGTGGATGCGTCTGTCGATTACTGATTGATGTGCAATTGCAAAAGTGAACGATCAGTTGCAGTTAACCAAAATGTCAGAGTCCCGTACGTTTGCGCGATATGTAAATGTCGAGAATGCCAGTATGAAAGTGATCGTAGATAGCAGAAGCAAAATTGAATCGTCATGCAGCGTCCATTTAACTTAACGACTTAATCATTACCTTCGTTCAGCGTACAAAAGCTTACCAAGACTTTGCAATCTCGTAACAGCTTGAGCGTCCCAATTCTCTTTACATTTTGACAGGCAGCCATTGATTCAACGCTTGCGAGACATCGAATCGCATCGAGCAGCTACGTTCACGCAGTTGACATCCCAGACGCTGTTAACTCGGTCGGTAACTAGAAACATTTAACCTGAATATAAATACCGACAGTACGAAATTACCAAAAGATACAATAAATTGGTTAACGTAATAGAAATGAATGGAGTAAGTTCGAAAATTATCGATAAAACAATCGATCACTGTGATTCACGCCAAATGGCGCTGCGGACTGTGCAATTGAAGGTAAATAATTTTAAAGCATAAATTCAATTCTATTCGCTCGACATACAGTTTTAATCCTTCAATGGACGCAATCGTTGGTAAAACACAAACCGACGCAATAAATGGTAAAAGTAATACATGTTTTTATAGCATTTTCTTGTTAACGTCCAATTTCCAGTACGATTTATTTAACTTCTTTGTTTCATAGAAATAAAAAAAAACAATCACGAAATACCCCATATTTTTTTTATTTATTTTTTTCATATTCTCCGTAAAACCGTAATTTTTTTTTAATATTACGTTACACAAAAAAAGATTCAAAATGATACGCAAATCTGTCAGAGATTCTAATTCAAAATCTCCCTTCGCTGTTTTACTCAATCCCAATGCATGACAGGGATAAACACTTCTACGAACGATATTCATCGTGTTGACACTTTTTCTACGCGTTATCCCCCCTAGTCACGCCCCTGGGGAATTTTGTTAGTCGCCCTCAAGCACCCCAACGCACCGATTCACAGTTACAGGGGTGACACTTATGCGACTGTAGTTGCCAGTCGAAACGTCGTCACTGGTTACGACCAATCTTATGCTTAGAGATGATCCTGTCTTATTATTCAATTAATCGTATGAGTGGGATAAGAAAAACTATAAAGAAAGACTATTCTGATAACTTTATAAGACCCGAGCTTTCTTGAATCCTCATAACCGATTATGGGCCTTGGGGAAATCCGTATTACTGAAATTGTGTAATTGCGAATTAAAACTTTGATTGCAGCCCATTTGGATTTTGAGAACAATTATAAATTTCATAACGAACCGTATATATAAATTTCGGTCTGATTCTATAAAAGGAAACAAGAGCTGAATGTCATTGTTGTTATTGAAGTAGACTGAAAAATGTCGAAATGCCTTTGAAAATTAATACCAAGATTTTAATTAATATCTTATGGCGAGTTTTTCAATTCAGGGACGAATGTACGATTGGTGACAAAGAATATAATAGAGGTACAGTCGCGATAGGTAATAAACGTTATTAATAACTGAACGAAAGATAAATAGAATCGTTGGGGGATATCGGCAGGCGAATATTAAAAGCTAAAAGTAACGTAATGAAATATCATTCCGTTTCTTTGGTCTGGGCTAATTAAATACACAGTACAGTCAAAGTTTGATATTGCACCGTAGTCAACATGTACAGAGTTAAACGAACGCTTTGATAGAATGATTATGATGCCAGGCAGGAGAAGCTCTCATATTTTTATTTCAACATCATAAATTGCATCTGACCCCGATAATCATAAATTATATGAAACCCAGGAGCCCTTTGCATATCTGGCAGGATGTCAATACATCAGTTATTTATCGTCGGTAAAATAACATTTTTTATATAAAAATATCAGTTCTAGGAATAATTTACACAAATACATACCGAATGGTGAAATCGTATATGTATACAATATTTATCTACGTCGGCCATTTTGTCTAAAAATGTTCTCACTCGTATCACAATTTCTTTCCATTGTCACTGATGTAATAAGAAAAAGATATCGATTCGATACAGACAGTCCCACCCGTTGGAAACAGACAGTCCTCACCCAAAAGATCTTTTCTAATAACAATAAAAGAATATGACTTCCAAAAAATAATATTATCCATCCCCAAGATAATATTACGTGAAATTCATTTGGTTTTATCTTCACGCCAACCGTCGCACGACATAACACAATGGAATAGGAAGATAGACTAGAGTCCCGTCCAACCCATAGCAAAGTGAAAAGCCAAAGTTATCCGAAGCTCCGTGAAATGATTCGCGTCTGCTCGAGTCACTGATGTAACGTCATGAGGAAACGTAACAGGTTTTCCAGACAAGTGACTATAGCAGGGTTAAAGATAGTATTGGCAATAAGCCGCTAGATGGTACTGTCGGCGGCCAAGGATATTTTACACTATGTAATCTCAGTGTATATTCCCGTCGTATATTCTGTCTCGAGGACTTTCCAGGCTCTGCTTATTCGTAGCCGCAACCGACGGCAGCGAACGTGCGCGACTCTCGGCAACTTCAGTTCGCGCGATCCAGACGCCTTGGCTCGTCAGTCTGTGCGCGACCGTTACGTGCGTGAGATCTGGTTTCTCGCGTCTACAAATCCCGAGCGTGTTGCACATATATTTTATAAGAATCTTTTTCTCCTTCTCGCCAATCGCACACACCCGGGAGTGCAGCGGGAGTGAATTTTACAGCTGATTATCCATGTGAATTAACTTTCGCGATAACCTCGTCTCATTGCTTTAGAACGGGACGAACTTTTTTCCCTTGTACATTTTTATTCTTCGCTGTTCGACCAGAGTGACTTTGTTCCTTTTTCATTAAACCGAAGGTAAATTGGATTATCACTGGATTCTCATACTACGACTGATTGCGGACAAGGTAAGTCGATTTTTAAATATATTATCAAACAATCGATTACTGAACGATCATTGATTTTGATTATCGCTTTGCTACGCAGTACGTACGTTTCTCCTTTCGATTTGACCTACCACAAATTCTTGTATGCATATATACGTATATACATTACAATTTACCTATTCGGTTTTCTCGACAGTCTATTTTCCAACCCAAATTATCCGTATTGATAACAAGAATAATTTCACCCCAATTTCGCTCGTCCACCAGGCGAATCTCTACTAGTTTCTATACACTCGATATTCGCATATCAATCGCCTAGTCGTAAATACTGGTTGCATCTACATTGATGCACAGTAACGACGCTACGTTGTATTACGTGTATACAGTTTGCATGGTAATCACGCATATGTATACTGCACAAATATTATTCAGCCCCAACATGAGCCCAGCCGTACGTACCTGTTGTGTTACAAACCAAGTAAATTTTAGAATGCAAATG
The DNA here is from genome assembly GCA_030142615.1 of Syrista parreyssii. Lineage (NCBI taxonomy): Eukaryota > Metazoa > Arthropoda > Insecta > Hymenoptera > Cephidae > Syrista > Syrista parreyssii. Next base: position 1,449,653 of record JARQTG010000005.1, read on the forward strand.
ACATCAGTGAAAAAAAAAATTATACCTACCCCTAATAGATAAGTGACGTCACAAAATCCATATACATGAAACGAAAATAAAAAGCAAAACACAAAATGATTCCGCTCAAAATTTGATCGTCAAAATGAAATACAACAAGCTCAAAATAATTGACACGAATGAAGTTAGTCAATTATATATACAAGTACTGACTAACTGTCAAGTTCACACCTATGCACATACGTGACGTCACCTCAAGGGAATTCGCGCAACAAGTTCGCGGTTGTCTGAAAAATACAGAGACAAACAAAATGGAAGAAGGATACAACGTAAACGTATTCCAGTAAAAAGGTGGAAGATTAAGGAGCATCGAGTGCGTCGCAACGTTTCAATGTGCAAATTAGATTCCATGGGACTTTCAACTTCAGACGTGTATATACATAGGTACTTCCGGTGGGTCCGTCTCGCGCTGTATCAGGATAGCATTGTTTCTGCGAGAGAAAATGGACGTAACGTATTTCACCCTAGAGGATTCGCAGTTGCTCGAAGGAGGAACTTAAGGACAACAGGAAGTTAAGGGATACTTGGTGCATGGGTCTCTTCGTATACGTAGTACAAATAGACGTATACAGCATATATATATATATATATATCAGTGGACCGCGTCTAGCTTTTAACTGCAACTACTGCTTTTTATCCCCAAAGGAGACTGAAAAAAAAAAAAAATTACCCACCCCTGTAAACAAGGGTTGCACTCTGATCCTATCTGCAAAATTGTGTTGCCTCATAACGCCATTGTACCGTACGGGTCTCTAATTTTTTTTTTATCAAACCATTTTTTCCTCTACCAACCGTTGCGCCACTTTGACCTAACTAGCTGCGTTTTCCTGGCTGCCATCGATCGCTTCGATCGTGGCTACGGCACTGTGGAGCAATCTGGAATTTTGTTTGCCAGGACAAAAGAGCCAGGCGTACCTAGCACTCTATTAACGAAATTGTTTTATCTCGCAACGTCGAGGCAGACCTGTAAGGCGCTCTTGTATGCATGTTCCATTTTTTTGTATGCCAATGGACGTTGGGTACTGTTGATAAAATTGACGCGAGTCGGTTGCAATAACTTTTTTTTTAATAGAGCGATTGTATCAGGGAAGTAAAATTTGAACGTCGAAATACAGACGTGTGCTGGGTTTTGGTAGGGAAAAAAAATGGGCCTGCAGCAACGCGATACTGTAAACCAAATTTGTTGACAAACAATGGTTGTTGGTATGCATGTAAAATGCATTTGACGCTCCTTTTTTCCTACCTTTTCGTTTACAGGTTATGTACGTATATGCATTAGAACATGTCGGCGATGTTGAAAGGAGTTTTTTTGGTGGTGACTCTTTGGTTTATTTTTGAGTAAAAATGTTGGGAAATATCGATACTGAACATTCATTCGAGTCAATGGAGTTTTGCAGCAAACGATAATTGTACTTTTCTGTTAAGAGGATAGGCAAAAGTACGGCAAGATTTTAAAGCGTCATTGTGCTACTGCGCATCCTCTACGCGCAGGCCTGATACGAAGCTGTGTTCACGTACTACTATTTGCCAGTGCCGATTCTCGATACGTAGGAAACAGCTGGTCAGTGACTTTTTCGTCGAGAAACGTAAGAAATCAACGTGGGTCAAGCCAGTCGCGGAATATGTATGCGGCTTGACCGTAGGAACAGAGGAAGTTAGAAATGAGAGACCTTCGGGACGATCGTATCGGTGAAATTATGACGGGCGTCAAGTGTGCCTACGTTGGCGTTGCCACCTAACCTGAACGCCAACTGCAAACTCTGGATATTTCAGATGTGTTTTTAATACTAGAAACTTACCTATGGAATCGGTTCACGTTCAGTTTTTCCTTACGTTATTTTTTCTCAGTTCCCACAGAAACGTTACGGCTTGTGAAACATCGCTTGCGTCTTGAATTTTTTGTCGTTTGGGATAATTGCATTATTCACGAGTGCATCGAGAGTGGATAATATATAGGGTATCGGTGAAAGGATACCGTTTCTCGTAAGTCTTTTTTTCTTTTATACCAAGAAATACAGAATGGAGAAAGATTTTTATACAATTTTGACAGATCGATAGAGGTCGATGTTTTTTTTTCTGCAATACCGACGCGACGGTTAACCTTAATACATTGTAATGGGTGGTTGGAGGTGGTATACCTGGTTGACTGTTTTCCTACGGAAAGGTTGTGCAAGAGGAAAGGACATTTGATATTCACAAGGAAGGCGCGTCGAGTGAAATAGGGGATGGAAATGTGTTAGGGAAACGAGTGGAAGTATGCAGGAACGTTCTGAAGTAACCCTAGGTGGTAAGGCTGGAACGCTCGGAACGACGGATTTGGAATTTTGCAAATGTCCGCGGTGAGTTTAAATAAACGTACGTATAAAATGGCGTAGTAACGCCATCGTTATTACGTCAGAATTCCGAGATATTATCATTGCAAAGTTTACCTGGCAAGAGGATTTTTTATTTACTTAAAAAAATTCAATAAAAAAACGAAAATGAGTTCTGTTGTTTCTGTCATAAAAAAAAATCATGACAAAACGACCGCACGTTCGGTCGACATTTGCTTTATGAATCTTTTCCGCCTTTTTTGTTTTACAAGTAACATTTGACCCAAATACAAATTCAAATTTTTCGAAAGTATCTCGTACGTCAGCCTCTGTCAGCGCCGAACTAGCAGCCAGTCGACAAATATCGCGTACCACGCGAGTCATGAAAATGACGAAAAATGGAATTTTCACTAAATCAAAGTAACTCCGGTCGCAACTTTCGTCCGATCGTCAATTTTTGCATCGATGTGAATCGGTCTTACACGATTTCTTCGTTCGTGATTTCAGCCTGGTGAAAGGAGAGTAACACGAATAATAATAACAGCAATGACAACAATAGTAAAGATAATGAAGAATCTCATTGTAACGACCGATAACAATGAGGGCGTTAAGAATCGATCGAAATTGATGAAACGAAGGACGCAAAGTAGCCGAGTCATTGTCGAAAAATGATTTTGTCACGAAACATTTGTATCGATTTATTCAACAAGCCTTTCGCAATTTGACTTTCGAAATCGTCCAGAGACGTAACGAGCAGGCAGAAGAAAGTAGTATGTAAAAAGTTAAGTAATATTTCACTTTACGATCACGACGATCATTGACTTCGATCCTGTCTGATAAGACGGATAAGGTTGACATTTTCATATGGACTTTAGCTATCGTATCATATGATTTTTTAGTGACGTCACGTGTCACCGTTTAATTTTCCAGATTTTCACCACGTTTCTCATAACGAGGATTTTTTTTCACAGTAACTGCTTGCTGTGCCAAGGCTGAATTCCGTTAATATGAGTTATTTGTTAACGGGCTACGTATCGCGATTACGTCACTGCCATTGTAGCCGGTTTGAATTTGGATGCTGGTAAGGTGAACCTTCGGATCGTAATGGTATAAGATCGATCTGGTTACTTGGATTGAAATTATCTAAGATCTATGGACAAGCGAACAGGTTAATTCGGTTACGACTGCGTTAGGTGGATACGTAAACAAAAGGAAATCGGTAGAGTTGCAGACACTCGTCTTCCGGTGGGAAATGAAATTGAGGATAATTTTTTTTGAATGTACGAAAAATGGTGATTGTCTTGATTAGAGTGAGAATATAATTTTTCATGTGAAATTGCTGATATTGTGTGTATCGTGCATTTTTTTTAGGTACTTATTTTATTATTTTTCTTTTAAGGCTCGTCGGTCGCTAATTTACAACGATTGATCGATATAATAGAGAATTGATTTATGGGATCGTTCCCATTGGCGAACCAACCTGAAAATCTTTTTATCAACAAACTTCTTCTTCCGGTCGAGAATCACGATGCGAATGTAATGGATAATATATCCGGAGATAAAAAAAAAAGTTTTCCACTTAGGATCACGTGAGGTTCAGAATTTCCGGTTCCTTCTTATTTTCGTGGGTCCAGGAGAAGATCTAGGGGGATGTTGTATTACGCCTCGAGCACGAATCGGTAAAGTTGACGCCATTGCTGATCCAGTATCAATGTACCACGTTCGAATGTATTAACACGTGAAAATGTATTTTCGAAGTAAATAAAATGAGCAGGAAAAAATGTCACCGTTCATAGTTGCCGCTTTGACTAGCGCCAGTCACAAGCTTGGAGTTACGAGAACTGCCGTCGAGCGCGGTGGCGCCACTCGGCCGAAAGCTAAACGAGAGATCAGCAGTGTCATGTATTATAAGCCGGATAGAAAAGGTGCGGATCCTCGCGTGCGTTACTGCGATAATTCTACGTCACTTTGTGGCTTTTAATATCCGCGAACGAATCGTCCTCGCGAATTACTTCCCGAAGATGAACGGCGAGCAGGGGCAGTTTGCTAGCAACGTGACAACAAGCAGGAAACTGAAGATTGGCCAGCGACGCGTCCTAACCTCTTTTCGTGCGATCAGCGTAACGCGTCGGTCGCGACGACAAAGCCAATTTGTTGAAATTCAAGCAAGGAATATTCAACAGTCACACAACCCATCGACACACACTTTCTTTCTAGACTGGATCGTCTGAAACAAAATTTAACCGCAGTAGCTGTCATTTGCGTCAATGTATTAAACTCGGATTTTCCCAGACGTCATTAGGCTCGTCAACTCGTACAAGAGTGCAAGCATGCAAACCGAATGGCGACGGTGAGTTTACTTTGTAACGATGAACTGACGAGAATAATTTACTCATTTATGTTCACCCCCTAACTACAATAATACCTAAACGTATGAATATGCATATTAATGCCTAGATACTTGGAATGTATATAAATATATATATATGAAATAATGCGTTCATCCAGGCATATGTTTCCCTTCAATTAACGAACCAACTTGCGCGCATGCGCAGTCCAATGTCTACACATGATTTATGTATGAGTTGGTAAATACGAACATTAATACGTTTCAGATTCGCATATACTTACATGTACGTATACATGGCTATTAAGTGCAGATGTATCACCTGAAGTTGGCTCTACCATACGAATCAAATCTATAAACTAACTTCAGTCCGCATACGTACCTGTGTGTTATATTTATTGTCGATTCCTGTACTGTGTCGGCACGAAGCAAAGTGGTCTTGCAGTGAAAATCTGTATCTTGACAGTAATTTGTCATTTTTTCACGAATGTCACACTAGTTTGCTTTATGATTTACTAATATTTAACCATAAATCGATCGATCCGACAGATACACGCTTGACGTGTTATCGTGTCAAGATTTGAGTTACCCCATTAGGGAAAAACTTGAGTTGTCCCTTGTATATTGACAGACAGTTCCGGAACGTTGTATATGTATATATGCATACATAAAAATATATATACACGCAGGAATACGATAATAAAAAATTGAACAAAAGGCACAAATCTTATGAATATTATTTTTACCATGTTTTTCAAGCAGTGCGCGCGCACACACATGGGTGTGCACCTATGTAGCAGGTAATTTTACGAAATATCGTACGTTTATCATTTGCTCTCTATATACGTAATATAAAGGTAATACATATATATTGTAATATATATACACTTATAATCTCGTACGAGGAGGATTAAGTGTAATACCTTATTGACGTTTTCATGTATGAGGAATAAACACACATGGTACATGGACGATAGGCGCACTTGCGCTGTTATTTATTCCTTGAAGGAAATGGAGATACTCGTGCTGTACACGTGTCAGGTATGTGCCGAGTGGAATTGCAGTCTCACGTATGCGCCACGTGTGCACGGGGACGCATCGCTTGGACGGGAAAATACGTTGACGTCTTTGCGACGCTAAGCCTGTACGATTGGCTTGCCGTGAAATATTTTGACGTTTCTCGGTGGACGCCTGAAGCAGTTTGTATTTTGGGAAGGAAAGATTTGACATAACACCGGGGGACATCGAGAAAGTAAAATTGGCTGAAACACATGACAAACGCGGATTCAGTCTTTGTCGTGTTTGATGCATGAATCGTATCTTGTACTGTGTATAATGGCAGGTGCGATGAAAAATTTGTACATATTTTTGTAGTGACGCACGTACCTGCGCATGCGCAGTTTGAAAATTATTCGTTGCGTTTATAAAATTGTAATTAAAAAAAAAATTTTGGGGCAAATAATTATATTTATTTGTAACGTGGCGCTCGGCGACGTGTAAATGAACGGGTGGATGACGTGGTTGATGAAATAAAATGAAAGGATAAAAATACTAGGATATCTATCGTTATTCGTGTTTCGGTATCTTCTCTGCGCATGCGCATAAATAAATTGCATGCATAAGCAATGCGCTATTCAAAGGATCGTCTACGATGGCTGCCGTTTAATGCTAAACTTTTTCGAGATACGCGTTTTATGCCCGCTATGTCGCCATCGCGTGTAATTTGCATGCAGCTACGTACGTATCGGTGCAAGAAGGATATAACGCAAGCTCAGCATCCTCTCTGAACTTCGTTTCCATGTCGTTGAATGTTTACCAAAACGTCATAGTCTTTTCGTGACTTTCAGCGATTAAAGGCAGCGGAAATGTATGAATTTTCGTGAGTTTTATCTCTCGAGAAGATTCACGTTGCTTTTACTTCGTACTGTGTCGTGGATGTCTTTAATTGTTTTTTTTTTATACTCGACTTTATGCTCCCACGAGGATTACGTACGTCTGACCCTTTTCAGTCGGCTGGATGCACAAGGGCGAGACTTCGTCGTGGAAACGTTTTGTCAGAAACTTACGGTTTGAGAGATGAGAAAAATCAGGGAGGATCGTGACGTCTGCTGTAAATCAGATACTCGGCTCATACAGCTAATTCACGAATCACTGTTAACCTCACTTTTGATTTCACTAGGTTACTTGCGGGGCCCGTTTACTTCGTTGGAGGGCGAGACTTTCGTAAGCACGGCGGGAGAGACGGCATAAATGAGAAGACGCGACGTACATTTTATCAGGACTTTATGACCAAACGATTCTGCAAATTTCCCTTGCGACGCGTTTCTCGTCGCCTCGTAAATGCGGGACGAGCCGAGAAAATGAGAGAGAAGAGTCGTCTGGTTAGGCAATAGAGGGGCGTCAGTGTTGCTGGCGACGAAAGCGCGAGACGACAGAAGCGCCTTGGCGACAAATAAATTATTTCGTGAGTCTCGTCGCAAGTGGCGCTGCCACGTTAGCAGCGGGCGGACGAGGAACTTTTACCGAGCGACGAATAAATTGACAAGCATCGTTTTCGGATACAAGACGCCATCTTGCTCGCCTCGATCCTTCGTAGACTAAACAATTGTAATACTCGTTCGGCCTTCGTAACGTCGTCGGAACTTCTCGCGAATCGTAAGACAACCGGTGTGGCGTTAATACCTGTGTAGTGCGTCTTAGAGTTTCACGATGACGAGAAATTCGCTGAGGAACAGAAAACGAGCAAACATTGAGCGACGTCTAGGTTATTCAAGTTTCTGTCTCAAAGATCCAGACACGGCGATCGCTACGGCTGATTTACGTTTTCCGTTTTATCTACGTGTGAACTTAATTTCGTGTACTGGTTGATTCTTTTTTTAATATCAGTTAATATGTGCGGACTATGGATTAAATCGATTTTGGATAAATACAATTGGTGCGGCCTGACCCAACGTGATCTTTCGATAATCATTGACAAGATCGATATTTATTATTTTGACGTGCTTCGAGAATTTCGGCCAGTTGGTTGCACTCTTGATTTTGACAAGTGTAAGCGAGAAGTTTGTGTTTGTGCAAGCCGCGAAAAGGTTTCTCGAAGGATTCGTCCCTGGAAGGATTTCTTGGCTCTGCGGACACGAAGCGTCCGGCCATTTTTCATGCTTCCTTTTTACCATAGCCATTCGGTAAGGCTTGTGTATCATTTTACTTATCGATTCACGTGATTCCGGTGTGAAAATTTACATTTTCTTTTCTGTCATAGCAAACACGTAAACTACGAAGAGAAAAGCCGTTACGAGGAAAGTGATTGGCGTCTGTGTTCGCAATGACTGCTTCAACCCGAATCGACGTGATTGGTTTACAAAATAACATGTGAAATTATTCGAAGTCGAAATATTACTGCAAGTGGCGAGTGTATCGAAGAAATCAACTACGAGACGGTTCGAAGGTTTCTTATAAATGGCCGAAGGTTCCCGAAAACAGATTCGGAAATCTCGTACAGTCAAGTTGGTCACGAGGACTGTACGGCGTGACGTAGGTGCTCGGAGAGACAGAGTGGTGGGATTGATGGTACGAAAGTAAAGTGACGGGAAGCGTTGAAAGGGCGGTTGCAGTGACGGGCAGTAAAAAATAGTGGTGAAAATCTGAATAATGAAATGTGCCGTGGGACTAATGGAAAATACGCGTCTAGATCCACGGGTCACGCGCTGCTCTCACGCTGACTGATCCATTCGCCAGAGCCATTTGACTGATAAGCTTTTGGAATTTGGTAAGCAAATCGTAAACACGCATTTTTTTTTATTATCAATTTCACTGCTTAACCTACCCCTTGTTGCGTTGTGGACCAAAATTGAATATTTTCGAATTCCTCAATCCCTCGGTTGTCAAAAGTCAATAATGAAAGAATGTTTTTTTTTTCTTTCTTTCTTTCATTACAGACTGCTGCTGGAAATCTGACGTTAAACCTTTCCGTTGCTACCGTCGTATTAATTACTTTGCCGTAATAGCAACCTTTTAACAGTCCGTGGAAGCGTGACGTGACATTTACGAGTCGAACCTTTCCCCGAGAAGTTCATGACTTGCGGCTGCTTCGATCGGACCTCATTAACGGTTCGCCATCATTGGTTTCTCGGATTGGCAAGAAAAAGCCAGCCGGCATTTCAATGTCAGCGTACAGGAGTTTTGGATACAAATAAACGTGCAAGCGTCAATCTCGATAATTTTTGTAGGACCAATCGAGCAAACGTTTTTGCGGGCACTTGGTAAAGATTTTTTTTCTTTTATTAATTTTTTAAATACAAAACGTAATAATTAAACAGCCTCCTTCTGGCTGTTTATCGAAAATATATTAATTTCAATACTTTTAATTCGCTGCTAGCTCGTGGCGTTAATTAAAAGTTCTCTCTACTCTCGACTACCAGCAACTTTTCCTCGGTGCCTTCTAGATGTTGCGCGAGGCGTCGAGCGAGAAGGGATGAATTATGAGGAGTAAAAGAATAGTTTAAAAGGAACACAGCGGAACAAGGAATGTCGGCAAAGGAACGCTGGAAATTAATTAACAACGACGAGGCAAAATGACAGCCGAGAACAGTAGATCCACCAGGGACCAGAACCACGTGCTCGGTGTCTTTTGACAGTTCGCAAACAATGCGATCCTTGGCGTTTGACACGTGGCTTGCCGGATACTCGATTGGATTTGTTCTGTCAAAAACTAAGAATACATTGAACTCGCAGACGAGCCATAGCGCAGTGCAAAGAGTGCATAGCTTGAAACAGGAAACGAGATACGCAGCGAACAGGTTAGACTGACTTGAGTACCGGATATTCCTATTTGAAGCAATGTAAAACGACAGGCTCTAAGACACCTATTGAGAAGGCATTATTTAATTTCAGGGTGTTTCACGTATTCCAACTGCCGAGGGACGGTGGTCACGTACCTCAAGGCATTTCCGGTTTTGTCTGCAGAATCAAGATGAATGTGCATCATAAGTGCTGAATTATGAAACGGTCGCTCGCCTTGCTCTCGTCAGTCTTCACTGGTACTGGCTGCCTATTTGCATCACAACTTCTCGTGCTATTTACAATAATTAATTTATCTCTCTCGAAGCGGCCGTAAGATATGACTTTTTCGTTATCTTCAAAGCTACTTGATTCCTGTATGGTAAACGTAGCTACGTTGATCAGGTATATACGGTGCACGTGTCCCTTAATAATCGTTACGTGTAACTAGGGGATTGGGAATTTTCCGATGGTATCGATTAAAAAGCTCTGATTACCGTGACAGCTTATTATTATTATTGTCGGTATGGTCATAGGTGTATCCGGTCGAAGTTATATATTGTCCAATAGTATCTGGATCGCATAAATGAATTTTCATGCTTCCCTCGTTATCCCCATATTCGCATTATATAATTTGTGTATACGAGAAATTTTCCTATTTTATACGCATTTGTCCACATTTCATATTATCATCTATTGCGCCACTTAGCGCACATCGAGTCTGGGCATTTTGCACCGTTAATTACAACTGCAAGGATTTCGGGCCTTTTAGCCTCTCGAAAGTTAATATATAATATTTATTTTATATTTATTTTTTACAACAAAAATCAAGGGTGCATCATTGTGCACTGTCTCGTATTGAAAAGTCATATTTTTCAGAAGCGACAAGCTCTTGAACCGGAAACCCACGAGTACTGCGGTGGAGGACGAGATAGGAAATTGAGGACGCGAAACGAATGGACCGAGAAGGATGAGGATTGCTGGTGAGAGTGAGAGGGGGGACGAAGAGGTGAAGGGAGGGGGTCGATCCCAGTCCCCACCGGACGCAAGAATTTAATATTCCCACGTAGCAAATATCCGTGCGAATCTCAAAGCGAAGCAAAACCTCGGGACCATCTTTTCCTTTCATTTCTTCTCTCATCTCGCCTATCGTCGAGCCCGCAGCCGTTCGCCGTTTTCATACTTTTCTTGGTAACTTTTTTCCTATAACCACCCACCCCCTCTTCTTTTTCTTATTCCTCTTTCATCTTACAGGACACGCGTATGTGTATCCATACTCGTTGCTGCTTGAAATCTGTGACACTTCTGCGACGTCCTTGGCACAAGCGTCACGCCGGCTCTTCTACTTCGACGCTCCTGATCCTCCTTGGTATTCCAAAGGACATCTCCTGCAATGAACGGGCCTGAGCCCGCGTCGGGCAATTTATAAAAAATATGAGAAATCATGAAACGACCAAAGGATTTGCCTGTTCGGCAAATTCGTATGACGCTTAGGATCATGTAGGATCGTGGATTTAAGGATTTTAGTATTTTTCGTTTATATCGCTTAATATTTATGCCGGCTCGACGATAGCTGTGCTTATTTTTTTTTTACTACTTGTTCCACGAGAATCAATTGTTATTGTCGCATTGAAAATTCGCCGTTCGTAATTGCCTCGTGACGAAGCTCCGATGCACTTTTTTTTTCTATCAATTATCCTTTATCGCTCTTATCGATGCACTATTGTCAGCTATAACGTAATGCACGTGTTTTGTTTTTCTTTGGGTACTTTTCAATTTTCGTTAAGACGTTTTCACCGCGAATAAACATAGCCTGTAACGTCTCGTGGATACTTTTTTTTTTTTTTTTCCAATGTCTCAAACAGGCAATGAGGAATCGGGCGATAAATTGCGGCTAACCACGTGGATCTACGTGCGTCGAGCATACCGTTGCACTTTTGACCGTTGTAACGGGTGACTCGAATGACATATGTGTTTGTATGATCACGCGCAATTTTTCATGGCTACCCGTTACAACCCCTTTTGCCGTATATTCTTTATCGCATTCCATTCTTTACGGAGCGTCATTTCTTTTTTTTTTCCTCTTTTTCCTTTCGTATATTCTACAACATTGGACTTTTAAAATGTTATGCCGCGTTTCCAACGTCTGCTATCCATAGGCGATTTCTACGTCTGACATGCAACCTTCGCATTAACCGTTCTCCGGCAATCCAGTTGTGCAATGGGCAATGCGCTGCATTCGAGTTATGACCTCCTCTGGCGAAGTACCCTGCATACAAGTGCATCGTGTCCGACGGGCAGACTGATATTGCTATTAGTTATTAGGGCGTTTACGGCCACGGAGAAAGGCTGAGTCTCTTTTGCTGTGTAAAACAAGCTTTATTCGTACAGACAAAGGATGTATTTTTTTTTAACGTTCACAAAGCACCTTATGGGTTTGATGACATGTGTGGATATCTTTAGTAACTGCATTCTTTATATTGTACATCAGATGCATTCGGTGGTTCACGTCACGTGACCGAAATTACTCTTTTCCACGCAAAATCCCAAATAATCAAAGTTTTGAGTACCGTTCGATGTGTATTAATTTATTTTGTATTAATCATTTAATCATTCTTTCCCCTGATTCGCAAAATTACGTAATTCTGAAGATAAAGAAAACGTAAGATGCATATTATATAAATCTTAGTCGTTTTTATAGTCATGTATCAACACTGTAAAATGTGGCTGGATGCTGTTGAAATTTCATCTCAATCTCCCCCCACCTCTGCCCTAGTCCTGTCACGTACCTTATCCACTGTGTGTGATCCGCTACAAAAAAAATCCCGTTACCTGCCTGACATTTCAGATGCAAAAGTCCGACTAGACATTATGTCTCACGCGTGCAAAGCACTGCAAGATCTGAAGAAATCTGTTTTACCGGCAGAGACAATTATCATCGAGTGTCTCCATGTTGGATAACATTGTTATTTACAAGGGTGATAAGAAATTGATTTTCAATCGAAAAAAAACCTCACGAAGAACTACATGCGTGATGCAACGTTGCATGTACATGTATTATTATCTCAAGCGAGTATTTATCTCTGATGTATCCCCAGAGTTAAGGATCTGTCGACCACGTGAAACCGGTTGATCGGGTTGGATATTAATGAAAAAATTATGACGCAATATGTTTTTACCCTGCATTTCTAAAGCGACGGCACGTGCTCGGCCGATCCTTGCAGATTTATATTTCATGTCAAAGATCCTGCGTTTGGGGTCAGCGTGTACCGTTAGTCGTGACTAAGGTGAAGCGTCTTCTGAAGTCTGATGGAACAGGGAGAACAGGGGCAAAGCCGTATGGCGCCCCAGGCTATACGTGAGTCACTTGGTCTTGCGTACGTAGCTGTTACTCTCATGTATAATAAGAGTAAGCCAGGCGTGATGTCATCAAGCTGTGCGTTAACTGCGAATAAAAAATTGAGGTTAGGGTTTGCTTTTGTTGTAGCTAATTTACGTTGCGAATCGAGTGCACATTTTTTGGTACTCTGATCATCCCTTATTCGGGATATTTTTAACGTTGTCGAATGAGCTCTTTAATTCTTAAGAGGTTTTCACTCCCCTGGGTAATCGCCTTGAGGCGGCATCTGTCGATTGAATATTGTTGGGGTGGTTGTGGGGGTACGTGATCTATGTTTACCCAGGAACGGCCAATAAAGCCTGCTGCGTATCAAGTGGGATAGTGCAGGGGTAGATTGTTAAGGGAAATTTGAGAAGGCCCCTTGCACATATGGGGCTTTCACGTATGGATTACATATGCGCATTTGTGTGTGTATAAATTTAATTAATGGAAATACGTAGCACGGAGATTTTTATAAAACTTTTCATCAGTTGCGATTGCAAATTAACTGTTTTTTCGATTATCATGTTAACGCGTTACCTGAACTTTGGATCGACGCGAGAAATACGTCGCGGGGTGAATTTATATATTTTTGAAAATTTCGAAAACTATTGATTTTGCAACCGGAACGGAGTTTTTACATGACAAATACACTGTTGTTAGTCTGTTGCATGGTAAAAAAGATTCATTCCCATAATTTACCGACGGAGCAAAGCACGCGAAAAGAGTTCATCGTCATGAAGAAAGACGTTATTCTTTTGTCATATATATAATGTCCAGAATATTATATGAACGCGAACAATATTGAAATTCAAAAACGAAAAAAGACTATTCAAAGTGCCCTTCTTATCGGGAATACATTAATCATCCCGATATTCATAAGAATGATTGATCCCTTCAATATTTTTTTTCTATCGGAATCACCGTTCGACTTTTAGTCGGTAAATAAAAAAAGAACGATCCAACCTTCAAAATGTTAAATTTCCTCTCGACTCCCTGCAACGATCCTGAATATGGTATCATGTGTCAGACGTTGACCCAGTTTGCCAATTCTCGGCTTCGCAATTCTTTGACCGCATAATGACTGCGGATTCCTACCTTACCGACGCAGACAGTAAAAAGTCGAACAGCCATAACCTAGAAAGTACGTACGCGAATCGTCCCAAGTATGAGGACGAGTCGAGTCAGAAGTTTATGGGAAAAAGTCAGGAGACAGATAGTGAGGACCAAGACAGGTGGAGAAGCGTGCGGGAGTAAAAAGTTAACTCGTACCAAAGAAACTGGCGAGTCTTATGTGTCTTCGCATGACACTGTACGTTGCATGTATTTCCCATATGTATATATCTATATCAGCCGACGGAGACGAAGAGCGTGTCGGTAATGCAGTGAGGTTGCAGTATGACACGTGGTGTGATATATGACGAGTACGAATGATTTATACGAGCCAAAGAGGGAAGGCAGGTCGCTCGGAATACTGTTATTGTTCATTTTACGTAGTATCCGAGAAACGGTGAGAGTCGGAGGGAATTTTGAAAATAAAAATTGACAATTTAAAAAAAATTTTTTTAACGTCCATCAACGTGGATTCGCGTCTTGTTTTAATCGTTCTCGTATCTTTGATTTTATATTTCAAAAATTTTGTCAAGCGACTTTTTATCTTTGTATTTTCTTTCCCATTTTCACACCCCAGCACGGTCAGGTGGTGGGGGACTCGCGGAGATTTTTTATCGAATAAGAATTTTTATTTTGTTGGCAATACCTCTTAGGCCACGTAAGCCTTCAAGATGGCCGATCGCTCTTGGAAAACGAATAGCCCGATCCTTTTTTTGATATCGTCCACTACTGGACACGTGGCTATATTTCTGAATCTTTTTTTTTTTTTTAAGTGCAACCACCATTTTCATCAGTGCCAGTCGGCGCCCATTGTTGCCTCCAGACAATAATCGGTCGAATGGTACTTTTTGCAGTATCGAATACCAAGCCATTGCGATGTCCTTCCAAGCCGCCATTTTTTTTTCATTCATCAATCGATCTTTCACACCATCCCCCTTTTTAATCAATTTTCCTCGTCACTCGATCAATATCTCCTAACCATTCTGTATCGTATAAATTATTTTTTTTTTCTACATCAAAAATCCTAACCTCGCCGACGTGTCAAGGAATTTTTTTTTTTATAATCAACACCCACAGCCTCGCGCAGTGCCGAGGATCAAGAAAAGGAAGGGATATTCCTGTATGAATTAAAGCAAGCTCAGGGAAAATTCTTGATCCTGGATTTACTGACTTTTCCAACCGTTATATACCGAATTCCAGGATAGGGGATGGGTAATACCGGGCATCGCCAGGCGCCTCCCCCCTCCCCCCTTTCTGCCGCCAGTGAGAATCGTATAAATTAACGAAAAGTTTTTCAACTTGCCGAAAAGTCTTTTTATTCTTTCCGGTCGCAGTTGTTTATTAGACGCTCGCTAATAATAATCATAATCGACCCCTACGATATTGCTTAAACTTTTGTCGTCGCTTCTGATTTTTTTTTCTTATGTAACTAATATTTTCTTTTCTCCTTCTTGCAGCGTCAATGATTCCTCCATGGGATTATTCGTGTTGAAGGGGTTGGAGTCATGCGGTAAAAACGTCATTAGGGATCTTACTGGTCGTAAGATTTTTCATCTGACATTTTCAGGTATGTCCTTATGCACTTATGGGGTTGATAAGGGAACAGGGGTTGCATTTAACATATATATAAAATTATTTATTTTTCCGTCTTGTCGTTCTACGACTGAAATCAATATTTCAATTGTACAGTCTAGTCAAAAATATAATTATTCCATACTCACCCTCTTATAAAATTAACCCCCCCTATTTTGTATGTCTACCCTGACGTGCATGAGGCACAATACACAACTCACATGGAATAATGAGGGGTTTAGGATTTTCTTTTATATTTCGTCGAAAAAGCATTCAGCTACTTATATATGTTTTATGTATATATGTATACCTGTACCAACAAAAATCCCCTTCTGCTATCACACGGGGTATAACATCCCTTACACGAGATTAGCCCGACACTTCATAAAGGTGCCACCACACTATACACTCCTTATAATGGCCGAGTAGAAGAAGCAGAAAAAAAAGGTGCTCCAGGCCAATGGCGTAGACCAGGAGTCGGGGCGACTGAAAGTGGGATGGCGCGTTCGTGCACATCAGTCTCGGCTTAGGGATTAGGATGGTTCTTGAGGTCAGAGTGGGGACGCAGGACAGGCGAGGACCAATATTGTTCCAATTAAACGGAATACGAGCCAAGTGGCTGCAGGAGGGACGGTGTACGACGCGAGGACGAGCATTCGAAAAGCAAACTGTCAAGTAAGCCGTTTTAGTTGCAGCTTTTGCCACGGGCGCTGCCGTCGGCGCTAGCAGTCGCCTTCGGCAAGCCGACGAGACGCTCGTCGTGCGTCTTCGCGCGTAAGAGCGGGAAAACGTTTCCACGTGAAATATTACGCGGGCGATTAAAGAATTGACTAATCGCCCGGGGGATCGAACAGTGTTGATGCAGCAATTCCTTGGGACTTTATTATTACCGCGCGCGTACCGTTTGTGTATTCGATATGACGAACGACCGAGGACATCGAGCGAAGGTCTGACGGCGGCTCGAGAACTCATGGAGTCCGTGATACGGCGATTTCTCTTCTTCTCCACACGACCCAGGCGTCCGACCAAGGATTCGTAATTCCCGCGGTAATATTTCGCGACAATTTTACCCATTCGTTATTCTTTTGTTTCCACTAATGAAAAGCTCCCCCTCCCTCCCTCTGTCGCCAGTCTGGACGACGACCTCGGTGCTAACTGCCCTTGTGTTTGCCTCTGAATTTATACGTTCGTAGATTCGCTATCCCTTAGGAAAAAAAAAAAGTAATATTTTCTTTTCTTTCTTATCTTGTAATCTTTTAATTTGACCGGGGGGGGTACAATTTTTTTTCTTACCATCCGTTCGTACGAATCGATATAAAAGTCGATTCTAACCATAATTGACGTTTGAAATTATCGCGAAAAATCACACGGCCGTGATACATGACAGTCTGATGCTTCCACGTGATTAATGACGGTTAACGTTAAATATAGATACCTACGTAGTATTGTCTGCGGGCCTTGAACAAAGGTATAATTAATCACGTGAATGCTACCCGGCATCAGTTGCGCTTCTAGGTACGAACAATGAAAATCAAAGGTAGAAAATGGCGCAGACGTCCGCGCAAATGTTCCTAGGATAAAAGCACGTATTCGTTGAGCAAACGTGTGCGCGTGCGTTGCCACATCCGTCACACTGAAAATCTGTCAACGGACGTTTCTACGGCTGCTTAGCGCGCGTCCATTAGCCGTCTAATTAATGTAACAATTAGCGTGTACCAGGTGGGGTGGGAACTACGTACGCTAGGGGGTGGAAAGGGGTGGCTCGGGTTTGGTTCGTCCTTTTTTTTTTTTTTGTGGGCAAAAATTTTTACCCGGTTATTAAATACCCCCGGTGTGTTCGAAAACCCAGTCGGTATTCTTCGCCACTCTGTGAACCTGATGAGCTCGGCTTCGAACCGGGATCATTATTTTTGCACGACCCTCGTCCAACAAGGAGTAGGAGGGGGGGGGGGGTCCTGACCCCCCCCCCATTATACGAATGATAATGATTCACTCCAAGGGGTCTTGGTCGTAGATTGGACGCCATTTTTTTTTTTGAGATTTGAAAAATGTCTCTTACGTCATAGGGTATTTTGAAGAAAAAAATTTTTCAAAAAATTTTTTCACCTACTTCTTACTCATACGTGCTTTGTTTTCCTATACTTCTTATCCGTGGCTCCGTCTGCTCTTATGCTGGAGAGACTTTCGATAGGTCGAAGGCTGTCGATCGGTTCGATAGTATCGACGTGCGATCTTCGACGTTCCGCCTATATAATGGATAATGGATTGAAATTGGTCCCAGTGAGACCATCGGGCTGAAAAGATTGTCTGAAAATGGCGCATTGCCTGTCTCTACCCTTGAGCCGACGCAACCCCCCCTCCCCCTATCCCTCTCCTGAAAAAAGCTTTCCAATTGAATTACGCGACGTCATCGTCTCTCGCAGCCATCTTTCTTTTTTAGGTTATCAACGTCAAGGCCACGCGAACAAATTTCAGGTATGGTTTTAGGATACCGGACGATAATAGGTTTACTAAGGGAACGTGAGAATTTACGTAATTTGTGTTTAGGGGTGGGGTGAGGGGGGGGGGGGGCAAATTTTTTTCTTTTTTTTTTTATGAAAATTGTAGAATATCGATACAATTGAATTTGATACTTTTTTTTGGTATTTTATTTGTATCGCGAATTACGTGGTGCGTATATAGATATATATGTATATATAGGGGGTGGCTACCGTATTACAGTATCGAAACGTATTGCTGCGCTAGCGAAAAATGGCAACGAATTTACGACGCCTGTAACACTGCCAAAATTGCACTATTCGATACGCGCGACGTCTGGCGGGCAAAACGCGCGACGGTCTACACTTTGTTGGTATATCGAAAAATGTGTTTCTCGTCGCCGACAAAACCGATTGGAAGTCGTTCGTTATATCCAAGGTATATGCTTTTTGTTCGATTTTTCTCACTATTCCCCCCCCCCCCCTCTTTTTCTTTCCCTCTATCGAGAGCAGATGCTATATCAAACTGATTTCAGTCCATCCCGAGTACATACACGACACCCCAGGGTGTCCCAGGGGATGCTGCAGCATCCACTTTCATCCCGTTTCGCAGAACGAATCGACGTACCGGCAAGTACTTTCGTAAAAGACAACCCCCACCCTTAAGAGAAATGTCATCCGGCATTGCCAATCAATTTTTCTCCCCTAACGATGACCTTTTGTGGTTCGTTATTTAAAAAGAAAAAAAATTTTTTTTTCAACTACCCTTAGCCAATCGGTCAACGGCAAACCTCTTGGGGGTGATTTTTTCGGACCTCGACGAGTCACACCCTTGTTTATGCAAATATCGGACAGGAGACGATACACGAAATTATTTATGTAACGCATAGTCTATTCAAGGAGAAGGAAGCTTCAGTCTTACGAGGGATGTTATAGGGTGCAAGAAGAACCGAGTTTGGGGTAGTAGCACACAATTGCAGCTAATAGCGGCTAATAGCCTCAGTGCTACTTATACAGGTCAATTGCTCGGAAACTGGAATTGGAGGGTACGAAGTTCTTAGGGTAGATGCTGGACACGTGGGGCGGGGAAGAGTCGGGGGGGTGAATGGGGGTAGGTATCTAGGAGGGTAGATGGTCGAAGAGGAACTAGAGGATACGGATGAGAGGTCGAATTCAAGGGAACCGCGATCCCGTGTAGTATAGGTTAGGTTAAGGGTGCGATTGTCGAAGGGCAAAAAGGGGGTTGTCACTGTAGGACCAAGGGTTGGTATTCGCTCGCTGGACCGAATTCCAACCCTTGGTGATACAGAGTGGTATCGACGAGTATAACGAAGTGTTACAATTCATTGAATTCACCATCCAACCCGTGACCTTGTCATTCTGAATTAAACGTCCGCGCAGCACCAGAGCTAAGGGATGGTTAAGGTCCAAGCACTAAGGGATGAAAATTTTTTTTTTTACATTTCTCTCCACGACACCCACATACCATTCATTGTCACTGCTCGAATCATTCCCGAGGGTATTTCTAGGGGTGGTTTTTTTTTATGCTCCCTTCGTGCAAAACCATACTCGCTCCTGACTTTCAAGTGTGTATAGTATTTTATTTTTGCATATGTTTATGCACTAACTTGGACTTATGTCAGTATTTCGTAATACCGTAATAAGGGTTGACCTCGGTCTACCAGATTTGGTCCCGGGTCAAAGTTCAATTCCGAGAGCGGGGGTAGCGAGCCAAAGATAGAAAATGGCGAACAACGACGTCTACGTAAATTACCGCGTTTACCCCCCCCCCCCCTCCCCCCTGTCCGCGGTCTTGGGGTTATCCGCGATCGCTTTACGGTTACGACCTGTCACGTGACCTCGCTGACCTCCTTGCCAACGCACCCCTTCGCAAAACACCTTTTTGCCCGACTTAGGTTTATTTAGCACGAGCGATCGGTTATCTCGCAGCACTCAAGTTTGAAGAAATTTTTTTGGAATTTTATTTTATGCTCGCGATTATTTTTTTTTTTCTTCCTTTGCTTTCACACTACTTGTTTTTGTGTCACGTCAGTCTGTCGTACGTATCTCGTGTGTTTGCGCGAAATACAATTTTCACTTGTCTCGTAGAACTTAAACTGAAGTAAATCGGGATTCCCGGCCGCGGGACTTGAACTTCAGTTGGATCGAGTTTACCGACACTCGGCTACTGCTTAAACTTTAGCCAGTGTCCATTGCGGCGACCGGGCGGTACTTTGTTGACTCTCTGTGTCTCTTAGGGATGTTCGCCAGTACTCTAGGTAATTACCGTGGACTCGTGCCGCGTTGGGGTCGTGCGGTGGTCGTACGTTGCCGTAAATTTGAAATGAATTCGAGCGAGATCTTCCTTACCGACCGAGTTGACGGCTGATCGAAAAACGTGCCAGGAAAGTATTAGACGTAGAACAAACTTTTACGACTGACTACTGACAGCTACTGCTGTATTCCAAGAGCCACGAACTCAATATGGACCAATGGATGCTGGGTCACTGAAACTTTGAGAAGGTCGAGAAAGTACATTGCGATTGGCCAAATGAGCCGCTAAGAGAAAAGTTTTGCAAGACTCATACAATTGCGCAAGCATATTAGCAAGTCACGTTTGGAGAACAGTTTGAAACGGAAGTGAAATATTCTGTAATCGAGTGACTCCTTGCAAATGTTGCTAACAATAATTCTCGGTGATAAAATCATCGATTTTACCCATATTATTATACTACCGGAAGTCTCTGAATGATTTTTCAAAATATTTTTTACCAAAAATTTCCATATATATATATATATATCTCGCAGGGTGAAAACCGATGATATTTGCAAATGCCTGAAGACATTTGTAATTTCTTCCAGAAAGCGACCAAGCGAAACGAGAGAATTTTCCCGCTTATAGAATTACCACTTGTGCTTCGGCATCTTTGATGATCCCTATTGGCGCAGACGTCGAGTGCAAGTTAAATTCCCAAGAGTTTTCTGCAGTATTGCATTATTTATAACGGCGATTTGCTCGCCGGCGAATTCGCAGCAGCACAGTAATTTAATTTGCTCCCAGGACCAGACGGCTACCAGGATACGATTCGCGTGATCGTGGGATTCTTGGTCCTGGCAAATGACATCTGACGGACGCTCCGACTTCGCCCAGTTTCTGCAAATGGCGTTTGACAGACGCCCTGCGCTAAGCTCGCGTCCGCCATCTTTTTCCCGCGACTCCTAAAACGGATAGACGAAATGTCCTGTGAGAAGCCAAGCGGCAGCTGTCATTACGGGCAGTCAGTATCAGCAGCGTCTATGAACGTAAACGTATCTAACATCTCGATTTACCATATTACACAGAAATTTTAATGCATCAATCTTCGCATTAAAGTTTTAATAATTATGAAAATTCAACTTCAACCATCCCAGCGTAAAATTAGGTTACCGCCGGCTCATTCAACCACCAGAGCTGAAACCTACTTCAGTCTGAATTCTAGCTTCGTTTACTTTTCCACTTTCTATAGACAATGCATAGGGTATAATTGCAGAGGAAAAGAAACATTAGCTTAAGTAACTTTCAGAAAGTTTGTACGAGCCCTTAAAAGTTTCACGGCTTCAAACAAGTAACAGGGACTTCAACGTCCACGGGCAAATGGCAGTGATAAAAAAGAAACGAGAAACATATATATATATACATATATATAAAGTAAGAATAAAAAAAAAGAGTTCGCCAATAATAATATAATTGATGCTAAGAAAGGAGAAATAATCTTCTTAAAAATTTGAGGCTGTTGAGCAAAGCGCAATGCTTTCCGACATCTAGAACACGCTCGAGGTTATAGGACATTCCTATAGTCTGTAACGTGTAACACGAGTAATTGCAATTGGCTGTAAGGAGCCAATGGAATTACGTGGTGGTCGACGTGTACGAGAATTCTTAACCCATAAATATGTTGATTCGCATTCGATCGATTGGCAAGGATCTTTGGGATTCTTGGTTACTCAGAATGCACACGCGATACGTACCTGGTTTACGGGCTCTTGTCCTCGTATATATATATATGACAGAACCGGTTATGCAACGGTGCTCTATATGTTTCACGAAGGAAACACGCTCGTTTGTCTATCCAGGAGACAGGGAAGGTATGCTGCTGTTCCCAGGTGCAGCGATGCACAGTTCGCGAGCCTCGGTTTACGTATTACGTATCGCGAGTTCAGTACTCGTCGATCGATTGTATCGAATGCTGAGAGGAGTGGATGAGAAAGTGAAAAAGAAATGGCTAAGGGAAAATATGTAAGAAGGTACCTGTGATACGAGCGAGTGATAGCATTCATCGTGTGACGTAAGGTTGCTGCAAGGAATTCGAGGTTAGCGATGCTTTGACTCACTGTCGCGAACGAACGAGGAAACATCGAGTGGGTGACTTGTGTGAGATGGATTGAATGATTTACGAGAGAAATTCACGAGTCGCAAGTTCGTACTGCCGAATATCGCGGAGACAAGATGTTGGAGAGAAAGAGAAAGAGACGAAGGTGGCTGACGGCAACTCGACAACGGAAACAAAGCAGTTGTAGAGGCATGACGGGAGGCCCGAACGTGCTTCGCAAGACAAACGTCGTGTGGCGCTGTGGGAGCTAGTGAATGCGGGCCAATCGGCGCGTCCGTTATGCCGGACGTAGCCAATCGCTGTTGATCTTTCAGTCGCTCGGGTTAGCTTCGACGTAGGCGCCTTCGTTCCTGGCAAAATAGCTCATTGAATACCCTGGAATGGTCAAGCGGGAACGTGACCCGAACGTATAATTTCGTGAGACCTACGTTACGGGCCTTTGGCGATTCGTCAAGTGTTTGCGAATAGATTTGCTCGATTGACAAATCGTACGGACGGAAAAGATCGAGGTAGATTGACGATGTTCTTGCGTCTCTCGTTTCGTCTTATGAATTAATGCAACGTACGTTACTGTGGTTAGTGCGTATATAACTATAACTTTACAATTCTTCAGTTCGTCCTTGTACAACACGCCGCACCGTTTATCGTCGTTATATTGTCAAACAGCATGATTTAGTGACAAAAGTCACCAGTGAACTTAACCTACAGGCTATGTTCGAGTGTTGCTCATGGATGTGTGTTTGGATTCATAGATCTCAATGGTGGCAGCCGAACCGGAGTGAATTGTTAGTATCTGTGAAGCTTCTGATTTTCGGCACACAATGTCTGGAGTTGAAAGGGACGACGGAGAGGCGTTAAATTGCAAGGTAAATCTCGTGTAAATTGAATCGGTTGATTTTAATTGAAGGTCCAGCTGGTATTCGATTTGTCGGCCGTTGCGCAATGCTTGTAAATCAATGGGTATTCTAACGAGAGAGAAAAAGGCTCGGGCAGTGAATTGATAAAATAACATAAAACGTGAAACTCGCTAATTAACGTAAGTGGTGAGCCAACAATTTTCATATTTGCAGAGCATACGGCGCGCACGACACACCCGAGACACGCGGATTAGCCAGCTCTCGAGGGCTGGTCATAAACCATAAACAACCTTCGAAACTTTCGTTTACCGATAGCTCTCGCGGGACGTCGCTGAAAATGACTTTCGTCGCCATTATCAAGCACGTAAAACTTTCGAAACTCTCGGACAATTATTCCCGGCATTTACCGCGAGCAATTCGACAAAAACCCACCGTGGCTTTAACGCTTCCGGGACACTTCTATTGAGTTCGACGAGCGGAGATTGAGCATCCCCTCCCAGTGCCGTGACATTAAAATACTTGAACAACACTGGGAAATTGTAGCCATCTTCCTCAAACGGTATCCCGGTATACCCAATGCTTCATTTTCAAGCGGATGATAGGATATTACAAAGAGGAAAGACATAAAAAATTACATCAAGTTTTCTTTTTATACTCGTAAGCAATGTTAATTGTACATTCTTGAATGGAAAGTTTGGTCACGCGAAAAATAACAGGGTGGGGGGGTGGGGGCTTCGTTTTCGTGGGACATTTTTCGTGCCTTGAAAAATTTGTAAACTTTTCCAACAGGACGAAAGTTTCGAGTGGCTGGCATCCTTCTGGATATGAATTTACGGTGTTACGGATTCCCGGGATAAAGAAGAATCCTCTTTCCCTTACGGCAGGGCTTCCATATATATTCTGGCGTCTTTCCTTGCCACCTTCGATCCGCCCTATACTCGTGGGGCACTTACTACCACGTACGGTAAACTACTACGCTGTAGGCAACACACACTTACGTCTTTCCAACGTAATACGAAACTACCTTTGATTCGAATCACGACGGCTCGTGAATCGAGCTCTAAGGGCCCGTGGAGCTTGAGCCCTTGATCTGCGGCTATTGAAGTTTTCCAGCCATTTCGCTATCCGCGAAACGATCCTCTTCGCACGTACTGCGCGAGATTCGAATTCTGGAGCTTCTGAAATTGGCCGCAATGCGTCATGGGGCGCTTTTGCAATTATGACAGTTCGATCTGTTTCGAGGTGTGTAAGAAGTAAATTATGAAATTTGTACAATAATAATTGTCAACGTGAATCTCATGACGCTTTTCTCTCTCTTAGGAACAAGAAAGTTTATCATGGAGGATTCTTTTACGTTGCAATCAATTACCTGCAGTGTTTTAAATGGTATCGATTAACATGGAATGCCTGGGAGTACATCGTCTCGTGCAATGGAACAATTTCCGCGAACGTCAGGAATGCAATTGCAGTGGCTACTACTTACGGTTATGCAGTTTGTCTGCATTGAGTGCAAACTGTTTTTTTTTATATGCTTGACGATCTCGAATTAACGGGATATCACTTGTGCAGTTTACTGATCTTGAATGAGACATTGGTTATGTCGAATTACGATTATAAGTGTGTCAGACATGAGAAATCTTAATTGGTTGCAATCTGCTATGTGCCTGACTCGATGGGACATAACTGTTTGTCAATTTACTATAAATTCATCTACCGTAAGCAATGCCTAGTCTATTTACAAAAACCAAACTATAAGTTAAGTATAATTGTTGTTAAAACTCATTACGTACCTTGCTCAGGTTGGCTAAAACTTGTTACGGTTCATATGTAAGTAGTTATATATTTATGTAACTGGGTTACGGAGGAATTATCATAAATATTAAGAGACACGTTGGGAAATAGGTCGCATTAGTCATAAGTATGTGAGAGTTGTTAAGATCGAACAATTAATTTTAATTCTTATATTGAGACAACCGATCAATCAATTCAATCTTATTATTGGAAAATCTGTTACATCCTATAAGTGAAATATAGAAAGGTACAATATTGTAGAAATATTTAACATGTAATTGATCCAAGTCATTTTTCACCATCTTGATAAGCAACACTTATATCCATTTTGTTATCATCCATGCATGTCATTTATCTCTCTCTTATCACTTCGGTTTCATCATCAATAGCAGGCTATACCTAATGATCGATAGCGGTACTGAGAATTTCGTAATATATTTTCTGAACGTTAGGTTAGCCCCGAGCGTAAACCTGTCCTGGGATTAAATTTGATTGTAATGGCGGACACGAGGCTTAGAAATCTATAGGGATCGAATCTCAACTGAGGCATGTATGTACATACATACATATAGGACGCGGGAGAGCGTATAACCGGTTTCATGAATCCCTATTAACCAATAGAACCGATCGAGTCACTTGGTTACAAAAAAAAATATATAAAAATGCTCCAAGCAACACGGACAGGATGTGAAACAAATCTATAAAGACGATCAGGACATTCGGCTCTTGGTTTTTATTTTCTGGCAACTAGGTCTCTTCAGTCTTCCAGGGGCGAGAAAATACGTTCTCCATTAGTCGACACTGTAAGCCAACCGCCGTTTCTACATCACAAAGACAATCATTCGAGTACGCAACAGCAAACGGAAAGTTTTGGCTCGAGTGAATAATGGAAGGCGATTATTTGCGAAGACCACTTGGGTAATACGAGCGCTTTATACGTCTGACGATAGGGGCGCTGTGCGGGCCCATACTCTATACGCCTAATGGACGTTCGCCAGTGTCGAAATAGGGTGGTGAACCCTTTCTTGAAGGGGTTTGAAAATCATGACTAACCTTAAATGTTTTTTTTAATCCCTTCGACAATTTAATCTCACGCGTTCAACAGTGAATTTCGAGACGATTTAAAAGAAAGACTAATTTTGTAATAATTTTCTTCTTAATAATTTACACTCTTCAAATACACTTGGCAGCCGCTCGTTGGGACGGCAATGAAAATAAAGTTGACTCTATATTTAGACTGTTTTGTAAAATAAGGAAGATAAATATTTTAAAGAAATTGTTTTTTCCTCAAGACGTTTCACAGGGGCAACAGAAAAGTCAACGATACTCGAGCAAGAATTTCTCGAGGAGGAACGACCGAAATGCCGAGCATAAATAATTAATAAGCGCAAACGAGATGCAATCTTACAGCTGCTCCAGACTCTCGTGCGGATCTCAGACCAAAGAGGAAACGTCCAATCCGCCTGGCTACCCTTAACGAAACAACACTTCCGCCCCCCAGACCCCTCCCCGCTATCGCCAAACCTAACATCATCCACCCCACTCACCCATCCCCCGAAAGTCCACGGAACTTCTCGCTTACCAGCTTGCCAGGGATGTTCACCCTTACTTTTTTTTTTCACCGTAGACATTCTCCAGCAGCTTACGTAGTCTGTACTTTTCGTCAAAGAAAATTCGTCCGCCTTAATCTTTGTTTCAACGACGTTTATTAGATTTTCACGAATAAACTACCTTACCGACCGGCACGGCGAGGCCGTGCGTTAAACGGTGACGGTCGGTATGACTTATCGGTAATAATGATCGACCGAGCCTGACAAAATTACCAGTATAAAATACATCCTTAATTTGGCTGATTCAATTTAACAAGGGGTAGGTCAGGGTCGTGAATTTTTTTTCAATTTTCACGTACACGAACGTGCTGCCAGGGATAATTTGGAAATTCTGTAAGGCTAAGGGTAAAGTATGAGCACTCTCGGGCGAATTTTTTTTCTCTACGTTCTACATAATATAAATAAAGGAGAAGCACACTGGCTTCACCATCGACGCCGAGCATCCAGACGCCGCCGTCTGCGTTGATATTTTTTAAAATGAAAATTAAAAAAAAAGTGGATTTACGAAATCCGACTAAAATATTTGTCTGATCAAGAAATATTGGCATTACGTCGCTACGAAAGGTTGCACTTATCGGAATGAAAGTTGTATGCAGGAAAGGTCCGCTATTACTCAGCCAAGAGACGATGATTGGTTCTTCCTTGAGCGTTTCAGCCATCCAATCGCTTTGGGATATCGTTTGGATGATGTTGGATAATAAAATGAACGTTGAAGGGGTAGAAGGGGGATTAAAAAGTTTCTGCATGCAGAGACGATGACGTCATCGCGCGTTCGAATACCACGCACTCGCCCTTAAAAATACATAAAGTTTGATCCGATCAAAAAAAAATTGATCGAACCGACTCAACATCGATCCTACAGATAATCGATATGTCTTTTTCAAAGCGAACCATTAAAACCGTAAGATCACATGGAAAAACGTGGAAGCCATCGTAATGGGATTTTTTGAAAAAAATATCTCACTTATTTTCCCAGTCGCGAGCAGCAAGAAGAAGAACGGATTAGCTGCGGTTCGATACTTCACCGTAGCAGAAGACCACTTCCGCCGTCTCTTCCAGTCAGGTACCTGATGGTACTCAGCATCCGCAAACCAGGACCAATCTCCAGGAATACTCCGTTCCTCTCTGTTACAAGCATCAACCCTTAACTCGAGGGAGGAAGAAAAGTAGTCAGTTTCTTACTCGCAGCATCCAGTTGGCCATCGTCATCCGCCGAGCAACCTCAGGCTCGGGCAGCTCGAAGCATTGATTATCGAAGGGTAACGTCGATCGAGCCGGAAGGAGCCATCAGTGGAAAGAAAATTAAGAGGGTAAAAAGGAAAACCCAATAGCATCCCGGTCCATCGCTGACTTCTCGTATAATTATCTCCCTTGGAGATCTTGGCCCGAGCGACCTCTCTATACTTGACCCAAGTCAGATAAAGGATACCTAGGATGTCTGGGATGACAAGTATGGATACTTGTGAACGTTGAGGTCAAAGGTCAGACGAAAAAAAAATTATTTTTCTTTGAAATTTAACGTTAACTTTACACATGCTATGTTCATAGACCACGTGGCCATCATGACGTATGATTTTGAATGTGGCGGGAAATTTAAATGACAACTTTTTTTTTTATGAACTTTTCTCGATTTTATAATTGTGTATCTTGCATGTATATAGGTATACCTGTAACGCTATCACTCCAGGCAGGTATAGATATTCGGGTGGCACGGGGTTTACTACCCCTCGCTGAGATAATTGCTTTCGATAATGTCTTTCAGAGGTGGGCGTGAAAGTTCGTATCATTATTTCCCATAATTTACTTCTGTCGTAGGATGAATTATTTTCAGTGGAATCGGCTCGATCGGACATTTTTCATCTGCCTAGAGACGACGGTGGACGTGTGAAATTTAGAGAGCTTCGTTGGAGACGAGGCGCACTGTGACATGTGGATAGGCGATGATCGATAAGAAAATCAATCGAATTTATTGACCTCGATTCGACCAATAATTTCATGTAGGTTAATAAAAAAAATGTTGAGCCTTGCAAAATTAATGAAAAAAAAAATTGTATGAAATTTAGATATTTTTTTTGGTCAAAATTATAATCGTGATTGTCTTTTTACGATATCACGTGGACGAGCTGATAGTGGTTGAGCTTTTTTACTTATCAATGACAATTATCGGCATAGGAACGGCGACTTAGATTTTAGGCTTGGATTTGATGTCAGACGTTACGTTGGGATTTGTAAAATTTAAGGGAGAAAAAGGTTAAACTGTTCATGTGGGAAGCGATCGATTATCGATTAGAGTGATAGCGAAGGAAGCTGCGATCGTTATCGTATGATTTGAACGCGTTTCTCATTTTGAGGGTGAGAAAAAAGTAAAACGTATCCAAGGGGTAGCCAGTAATGAGGTCCGATTGGAATCGCGAATCTTGCCAAGCTGGTAATTAGGCTTTGGCTTCCATGAAAATCGCTCGCGATGCCAAAGTCTTTTGAAACTAGTTGGAAAATGTTTCATTATTAATGGCCGATTCAAACGGAATCCATGATCAAACGTCGAAGCCAGGAGTCTCGTGTCGAGTCACGCAAGTTGCCGATTACCTGCTACAACGGTTTTCCCAAGCAGAAGCAACCAGAAATTCTACTGCCCGGAACCGACTTCCGGTCACGTTCTACTTTGATTCAGGACTAAAATAGAGAATCAAGGCTAAACGAGAGATGATGTACGGTGAAAGGTTGTTGATGTGATTTACTTAAATTTGTTAAATTTTTCTGTATTTATTTAATCCGTTTTTTTTTAAATTTTAATAACGAATATAATTTGTGTTATTTTATTGTTTTGAAAAAATAGGTCACTGGCGAGTGGTAAAATGTATTATAAAATTGTGTGTGTGTATATATTTTACAATGTATAAGATACGTTCTTAATGGACCTATAAAAGTGGATGCTGGATATTACGTAACAGATGCACGTACGAAGATAGAAAGGCGAATCTACAGGAAAGATTTCCGTGCCGGCGTTACTTGATAAGACCATAAGCTAGAAACTGGTAAAAACTTAGATAATGAGTTTAACCTGTCAAAAAGTAGTAAATTAATTAAAGACCCCCGGGTATCCCGTCTAGACATTATTTGTGTCCCGTCTCGCCAGCACCTAGCTCGGTATGCACGTAGATCGAGCGTGGGTGGACGCTCTTCGGTAATGAAATATCACTGTAATTGACTTTTATTATAGGGAGCGACATGGCGCCACGGGAGGAAGCATCGTCAATGGAATAGAGAATGTTTGCGTTATATTTTATTAGATATCCCATTACCTTCGCACAATGCGTTTCGATCTCAGCTCGGTCGGTAATAGAATCGGACTAATTCCGCGTAGGCACATGTGTGCATACATGGTAATTTCATATGTGTACCTAAGGAACATACATTTTTACTTGGCTACTCAAGTATACGCAGTTGTATGATCTACATTACCGACCGAGTATCTTTGATTCGTCACAGTCCCGCACGGACGCACCGCCCACTCGTCAAAAATGTAAACTACGCCCGACGAAGTTCACGTCAAAGCGAATCGCGTCGTTCCGTGGAAACACATTCTTATTGCTGTTCGCTCCTAGTAGAAGTTTATATACGTACTTATTTAGTCCCGCATTATAGACACGGTTAACAAGTGTCCCGGGCGCTGGGATAGTTTTCCAAAAAATTCGACAATGGACTACCCGAGGTGGCACGTCGTGGGAAATCTGCCGAGATCGCCTTCAGCTTCGCATAATTCCTTACGTACTACAAAGTTCCAACGGCCATTAGCGGCCGCCCTGCTCCCGGCGACTGCTGCTAATGGTGTCGTTCCCTTGGATATCCTCCTTCAGCTTCTTCTACGTAACCGACGCAGAGCCTAACCTCACAAATTGACTCTACGAGCCTTGCACACGATTCACCTTGAAAAAAAACGAGGTTGCGGGAGGATAGGGTGAATATGAATTTTTTGCTGAAAATAGTAACAATGTCTGTTCTCGGTAGCTTTATGTTTTTATGTATTTTCTTTTTAGTCCAATTGTCTTCTTGACGTCGCTACCTCAAAATCCTTCGTCCTCGTGGGAACTCATTAAGGTCATACGTTCTACGTGTATGTGACTACTGGTATATAGGTCAGCCAGTGTTCCAGTTTGGATTTTCGTGCAATTTACTCACTCGCTGCTTCGTGTTACGTGGCTGACAATTGGAGGTGGGGAGATTACAAAGACTTGTAGCTGGCTTCACGTTTATTGCTCCTGCAGACACTACAGTGTATTCAATCACCAATAGTTATGGCAATGCTCGTCAGGATGATCCTCATTAAAGGTTTCAAATTCCATTATCTACTTGTCTTAACAAAATTGTCATTCTATGTTACGTGTGATGCTAAGGGAATTGCGTCCATCTTGTGAACGTGTCGTTGCAATCAGGTCAGCTTTGAATCTCGTTATTTAACATCTTCACATGGTACACTTTTCAGGTTCCTTCATAGCGCCAATCCTTTATAGTGTAAACGAACGAATTTTGAAATGGCAACTAAGCAAGTGGAGTCTAATTAAAAATATGTGCAACCTTAACCAATTAGTTGAAGTACATATATATTTTTTTAATTATTTTTCTCCCAGACATTTAATAACGTTCAATTAATTTCGTGCGTGTCTATTTTATAATAAATCAGTTTTTACATCAATTGTTATTCCATATTCGCCATGTGGAGCGTCACTAATATTCTCGTTGATTATAAAATATAATTTAACGTACAGAGAAGCCGTTTGAAAAATACTTATCAACCGTTAGGTCGATAACGGGTTTTCGAACGAATCACAGGTAGAGTAAGGTAAGGTAGAGAGTGGGGATTTGTATTTTCGTCCACGTTATACAGTGTCCTTATCTTTTCAGCCACTCAGTAATATCTACTGTCTCGAGTGTTCTTCTTAACGTCCAATCCAGTGTCTCGGGTAGTCTTTCCTTTTTTTACCCTTCCCCCCTCCATGCCATCCAACACTTTTTTTTGTCATCCTCGTGTCTCCAGACGATGGTGCGATTATGTTTTTCACAAGAAAAATTCCCTAGCAATCTTTTGTTTTGGATCTCACCTCGCTGGTATTTTTTCTTTCCTATTGGCTTCAACTTGAATGCATCCAAGTGTTGAGCTGCCTCTATAACCTTCATACAAGTAGACGGATGTCGGAAGGAGGAAGGGTGTGAATGAAGGGGATGATTTTCAGTCACTAGGAATTTTGTCGAGTACAGATGTCGCTAGTGTCGCTCCTGTCAGTACAGTTAAAACTGTCATTGGTCCGTGAAAAAGTTATGTTCTAGGGGATTTATCATCCGTGTGCACAGAGTTAGGTTATAATGGCGGAGCTTGTTAGTAGGCTAATGTTAGTTATGAGCTCATGCAACACCCTCGTCTTTGTTCAGTGGACGTGCAGTCTCCCATTATGCGAGTCAATGGGATTAACCTTAAACAAAGGGTTTTGTATTTTAACAGACCTCATGGAAAGTTGATTGTAAGCACTGTGAGTGTATAAAAAAATTTTAATGGGTACTTTACCTTGCACGAATTAGACTGCCTGTATTTACGATATTCTTGGATATATTTTTTAATAATATTTTATCCAAAAACTAACGTATGTCTTTCATTTCTTCCATTCTGGTTCTCTGCCAGCGGCAA
The DNA here is from genome assembly GCA_030142615.1 of Syrista parreyssii. Lineage (NCBI taxonomy): Eukaryota > Metazoa > Arthropoda > Insecta > Hymenoptera > Cephidae > Syrista > Syrista parreyssii. The sequence goes on from JARQTG010000005.1 coordinate 1,481,976, forward strand.
TCTCAATGGCAAATTGCTCTTTTGTCTACCAAGACAGGGGATGGGGACCGTGACGCGTTCTGTCGCATCCCTACCTTCCCGACGGCCGACTAGGAGAGGAAAGAGAGTCTCCTTGATCCTTCAGGCTTTCAAGGTCCTTCGCTGACAAGCAAGTTCGCCGACGACCCTCAAGACGCTATACGAGAAACGCATACATAGCTCGTCGAGTTTTCGAGTAATTCCTTCACCATCGTCTCAGCAGAGGGAGCCGTAGGGAGGGATTCCTACGGGAACATCGGGACTCATGTTTAATTCATTGGGCAAGGGGTGGTGGGAGGGGCTGAAGGAGGGGAGCAAAGCCCCAGAGCGTGCCAACTGTTTGATCGGGAGCGACAGTCGCCTATAGTAATTGGGACGCGTCAGCTGACGTATTGGCTGCCTTTAATGGTGACAAGATACAAGCTTGTTAATGATTATTTATGCTTTACGAAGTTCACTCACGTTTTACGGAGTTCAAGATTACTGTGCTGCCATCTGGGAAATCATTTATGAGGTTCCACAATTTTACTCCGACTCGTTGAAATTTACGTCTTGGCGTTACAAACTATTCACGCTCCCGTCGGACATCTTGTCGAGCTCGAGCGGCTGCTCGGATTGGGTTCGACTTACCGCCGCTAGGGGCGCTGCGCCGGTTGGCTTCACCTTACACGGAATTAATCACATTGACGATGCTCTATTGCGCTGATGTTTCGTTAAAAGTGCATTCGCCATAACTCGTAACAGTGGATGCGCCTGGCTCGCGGTTATAATGAAATCGTATCTCATTAGAAAAGATGGCCGTCTGCCGTGGATGCAAATGGAATTTAATTATCAGGACACACGTCACAAGAGTTTCTGGTAACCGGCAATGGCTGCCGGAGTAATGTTACCTTGGGAAGTTACGTATTATTACCAGCCATTGTTCAGAATCGTGTACTCATTAATTATTGTGTTAATTAAATTGCAACGAAATAACGACGTCGACACATATGAAATACCTGGGAATCCCAACGATTCCTATCACGGTTATTCTTGACGTTACACGATCGTCCTCATTTTTTTTTTTTTTTATCACATACGAAATACAATACGAATCTTTCATCTCGACTCGTACGAACGAGTCACAAAAATTGTAACTTTTCTCAGATCTGATACATACTCGCTATACGTGATTGTTTTTTTTTTTCTCATTTCACATTAAATCACCCAGATATCAAAGTGCAAAAAATATTTATAAATTTCTTGTTACGCGCCAACCCTCTGTCTAATTACCAACCCTGACGAATGAGCAGGAGGGATTTTAATCGGTAGGATTTAATCGTCCGCTTTTCTCGTAGGGGATTAAGCTACATCCATAGTGCTTTAAGGTGCGTCCCCACCGACAATACCATTGGACTCTTATCTCCCTTTACGCCTATGAGAATTTATGTTATACCTCCGTTTCCGAGAAGAAGAGACAGACGCTAAGAAAATTTTCTCGTGGTTATTAATTAGACATTGGACACCTTAAAATTGGCTGTTCCTTATCTGGGGAATATTTAAGTTTACTATAGAGAGGGGGGGGGGGACCTCCTCTTAAACTGGTTAAATCTGACAGGTGTACACGTGCTTTTTTTTTCTTCACATTGCTTCACCTGCTGGCTCCTTCGTTTTCTTCTTCTTCTTATCTTCGTCACTCTCGTATCTTTCCATCCTTCTCGCTCCCATAGGCCACCAGTCGTATTTCATCCAGCATCACTTTGTACCTCGCGCGCTGCCGCTTCACGAAATCTCGTTAGTCGCTGACAATTCCAACTGGATGGATTTTAGGTTATGTACCGCCTTTGGCCACGAAGTTAATGCACGAGAGTGAGACGGATCCACGCAAGTGCATCTTGCACCACCGTTAATTCGCGCCACTCGTACATCAAAGGAATCCTAACACGTGGTTTCACATGCACAGCGAGCCATGCGAGCGTCAGTTATATCCCACGCGAATAAATGATAATCTAATCAAAGCCAAAAGTTCGTGACGTCTTGCAACGCATTAAAAAAAAAAGATCAATTAGAAGCTCGTAGACATTTTTTTTGTTTACCTTAAAATCTTGTATTTCACTAAATTTTTCATTATAAAAAATTATCACGTTTTAACCTTACCCCCCCCCCCCCCCACCCAACGTGACGTCGTAATTTTTCCTCTTAAACTTACCTACGTGTCTCTGGCTCGTGATTTAATTCGTCTTCCCTCGGAAGCTCCGCTCGGCCATGTTAATTGCATTTTTACGTGCGTCGTTAAAATGAAAATCGAGAGGCTCCATGCTCTGTCGATAAAACAGAACGAGCATTATGGCTGCGGACGGTTGGTAAGAGGTGATAATAAATACACTAGCCTGCTATAGGTATAGACTCTATGCTCTTTCGAAAGGTGCAGGACACCTGCCTTCGTTGGGTCTCTTACTGCTTCGCGTAGATATATTTAAGCCGTGGGCTGTGCTGCTTGCCTCGTTGCTTGGTAGTTTGGGTGCGCAGCTATACAATAACATCAGATTTATATCTTGGCTGGCAGCGCGGAGAAGAAGACGCCCGTAAAGGACGGCTGGGCGGCCATTGTGCATTCACGTTGTATGGAAGGCAACATCGACGGGAGCTTCGGCGCTGCCAGCAACCGCTAACAACGGTCGGCGGTAATAATCGCTGCTAACGACAGGAACAACAGGGCCATTTTTTTTTGTCGTTGAGCTTAGCCGGGGACGAGTAAGATGTTTCCAATATGGCCGCGGGTTACGCTAACGTTTGGAAGGGAAGTTTTTTTTTTTTTTTTTTCATTTTCAAACATCCACTAGACCGAACGGACACCCGGTATTCGTTATTGAATTTCTCGTATGTTGGAACATCGAGTCGCGTATGTTGCGAATGCTGGGATATATTTGTGAATTTATTTCCCTGCGGCTTTCCGTGCGCCTTCGCTTTCTTTCACATGCGTATCGCTTCGAGAGTTACGGACTGCAGCTGATATTTTCTATTTTTCGTGTATGTGCGTTTCACTGTGTATATATATATGTATGATGTGTATATATGTATAGTAACAATATATTTCCGCATAAACAAAAGTATCAATAGAATTTTTGTTTCCTTGGTATTACAAAGCCACTTTCCCTTAATCTACCATTTCGACGTCAATTTGCCGTCCTATAGTCTACGTCTGGTTTTCACTACCTCGTAAATGGCAAAACGGACGATGGCTCTGACCGCATCTCGAGTTTGATCAAATGGTCGAAAATTATGTGAAAAAAAAATGTATATAAAAAAAATTGTACATTATTAAAATTTTGACAGGTGCATTGCTGTTATTTTTTTTTTGCCAACACCGCGTGTTACTGTAACCGCAGCAAAGACGTAGAAATTCCTGTTGTATTAAATTTTGTATTTCACTCCGTGCCAAGTGGACAATTGCCAATGGGTAAACCTCTGCTTTAATGTGTTTGGTATTAATATTTTAGTTTGTCTTAAAAAAAATATTATAACACGTCCATTAAAAGTGTTTTGGATTTTTTTTTTTATATACCTGTTAGAAATTCTTCGGTAAAATTTTGTTGTGTCGATGCACGATTTTCCAAATTTTTTTTCTTTTTTTTTCATCCTCCTGTATTCCGTTCAAGGAAAAACTTTCTAAGCCATCACTGAATCCGTAGACGCTATAAAATTGATTATAAATTGTGCTGGCTTCGACTTGGCAGCAAGAAGCAGGAACATTTGTCGGCTTCGTATGCATGGGACCAGATCTATTATGCAGATGACTCGATTCTGGTCCCGACTGGGCTTTTTATTCCAGCCGTTTCTCCCGTTCCGAGTTCCGTGTCCCACGTTTCGGGTTCCTGTCTGGCGTAACTGTGCCTGACGTATGTATCGGTCATTACGTAACCCTAACATTGATAAACGTGACCGATACTTTACGCAAAAAAAGCAGTTTGATTAATAAATAAAAATATATAGTTAAAAAAATGTCAAAAATAAATTTTCAAAAAATTGTTGAACAAAATTTTTTTTTAACCTTAAAAAATTTCTTCCTCGTCACGACTCCGGTTAAACGTCTGATTAAGGAACGTAAATCGCTTGGAGCGTGAGAAGCCGTAAAGAGGCAATTCATATGAAGGCGACTGTCGCTCTTCAAGCTCGATCCGACGCATTGCAATTTGTCAATAGCAACTTGGTTGAGTTTGTCGCCGGTAGATGGCGAAAATATCGACCTAAGGATAACATTAAAAGAAAAGTGTATCAGTGCCTTAAGAAATTTTTCTTTCGAAAATTTTAACCTACATATTTTTCATCCTCCACAAAGCAGCTCGTAATTAGCCTCAATAGACACATTCATCGGCAGACAGATTAATCATGACATAATAGCAAGCAAGAAGATCCAGTGCTAAGTATCCAAGACGTTCACGTCCAATTAAGCGAATCCAACGTGGGTAATGAAATATCCCAAACACGACGGGGTCAGCGAATGATTGTTTCTCGTAAATTTTCTTAAACTACACGCCAAGTTAAATCACTAAGAAAGCGACTAGACAGTAAGATACTGACTCTAAGGTATCACAGATAAAAAGATAATAGCGATTACAGTAGGCCGACTTAAATTGGATAATCAAAACTGCGTTACACGTTTCGCGATCTACCGAGCTCACCGCGGACAGTTCCTACGCTCTCTCACAGATGGCGCTGATGCGAGTTACACTGCCGGAGTCAATTGATCGAGAAGTCTGCAGCGTCGATCTGCGATTATAAATCAAGTCCAAGAAGATACAGGGTGGCTTTAAGAAGATCAAACAAATCGATGCAATACTACGTTACACCGGCCGTCTTATTTCCATCTTATTTTCTACGTTCATTTCGAGTCATTAAACTCGCAACGTATTACGTTCCAGCCGCATTCAGTAGGCAGTCCAATCTTATCCCCGACTTTCGCTGTCTTCTTAACCGACGTCTAATTATTAATTAAAAAAAAATTGTCATTTTCTGCAATATCGATATTTTGCAAATATTGACTATTTTTTTTTTTTAGATCGATCGCAAACTCGTACCTCTTTTTTTTTCTCGTTTCCTCCTTTACACAGCTACAGGCTACGCCACAAACTTTTCTACCATTTTCATGGCCTCGTTTGTACCTTTATGCTTTTTCGCGCTATATGGATCCTCTACTTTGGTACGTTTTCTTGAGATCCTCTTTCTAACTCCTTTTATTCCTGTTTCTAGGTGCTTCCGGTATACTCGTCGTCTCTCGCCACTCGCTCGTCCTCGTACTTTTTATTCCGCAAGGTGATAAAAGCCTTGAAGATTTCTGCCGGCTTATAAACGGACGGACTTGACGCTTCGTAAATCCTCACTGCTATTCGTTATCGGACCTAACACACAGTTTCTTGGTCAGAAACTGAAATTAATTAGAGTTACTATAATTTCGCGTAATATTGAGAAAATTATTTTCACCATTTCTTATAATTAAAAAAAAATGTTATACTACAAAAAAGCACAAGTGTATATCGACGCATACGAAAAAAAAAAAGGATTTTAATACATTTCAAAATTTGACTTTTAACCCTCTCGCGCCGACAGCTTGCAATTTACTCCCAGATCCTCCAACCTGTCATACAAATCTAAAATAGCCTCTGTACATCAACGCACGTGTTTGTGGTAAAAAAAAATATTACCAAGTGTCATTTTTCTATTTGTCAATATATATATATATATATATATATATATAGCTATAATAGTCCACGTTAAACGTAAAAATCCTTTCTTTCTTTCCTGCCGGTAATAAATCTCAAAGTATATATTTTGCGCAATCGTTTTGAGATCCGAGTTAATTTGACTACGTGCTTCCCACCCCAATCCCCGACCCCTACGCTCTCTCGGAAACGCCCAATGCATTTCTTCAGCGAGAAAAGCCACTTTCCTGCACCAGTAAAAAAAAAAAAAAAAAAAAAAACTTGGAACATCGTCGAATAAATCAGAAATCCAGCTTACTTATCGCGGCAGTCCGCGCCATTTCGGTCGCTCGCCGCGGGAGCGGATTTTCACCATAAATTTGCGGAAATCGGGAAAAACGCGATTCGCACAGGATACGCGGCACTTTCTTTGCGTTTCTATTTCGTACGGATTCATTGGAATGGATAACGAGACTTGTGTGTATATATATATATATATAGAGAGAGAGATCTTGAAAGGGAGATGAAAAGAATGGTATAAAATCAAGGGTGGCGACGACGTCGCGCGCCATCGGGGAAAGCCATAATATTTATTTAGGTCAGCAAAGATCCACTGTCGATCTAATATTAAGAATATTATTCCACCCCCAAAGGAAATATATATATAAGACAAAAAATATATATACAGGATATACTATTTTCAACCCTCTATCGTATACAAAATATCATAAGGGTTCCTTCCCGATCCCGTGAACAAGGCTATATTTATATATCACCCTTAGACGTTCGAGCCCTGCGAACATATGAAATAATTTTCTCGCATCCCTCCTCGTTCAAGATTTACGTAACCGTTATCGATCCTTAACGTCCGTCGATATAGGATTTTCCCTGAAAAGCTCATATGCCGTTCATAACCGGCGATAAGAGTATATTGTAGTTATTAAAAAAAAAAAAAAAAAAATGTTTTCAAAAAAATTCCAAAATTATCAAAAGCACACAGAGCCTCGTAATTTTTCGAGAAAAATATTAGCGGATAAATATTACGCCGGTGCGCATGCACGTCGATTGTTACCCTTAAAGAATGGCAAAGAGGGCGCCGCTAAGAATAGCGAGTGGTACGTGAAAATCGAATTGCCCGGGGGGTGGGGGGGGGGGAGAAAAATTAAATTTCCAAAAAAAGATACGTGCAGTACACGTTTCGTGTAGGGGTGTCGGAAGGGTGGAAATTGTGCACCCCTTGAGCGACCAGGTGGGATTATACGTGGGATGCACGTATGTGCATCGGACTTGCATTCGTTCGAGGACTGGTGAATCGGTGTGTCTATTGATATTTTTATCGATCCGATATCGTCGATCTTTCGTTTTATTATATTGCAGCCAATCGCAAGGGTTTCGATAAATGCACTAAGAATGCATACGAAAATTTATGGGATTCATGCATCCAAATAGCTCATTGGACTTTTCGTAGTCGGCACGTGGATTCCAATGGTACTGAGATAACAGGTAAATATCATAACCTATAACCGTAAATCGGTACAGTTACGTTTTGAATTGCGAGGGAATTCATGTACGTTGCAGCTGTTGCTCCCAGCCTAGGGAATTTAAACAATTTTCTTTCATCTCTAAGAATAGCGCGGACGATAACTCGACGCGGTTATCGGTTATTCCGCTGGTAAAGTTCACGAGTGGACCGATGGACGTTTAACTGCAAGGCAGACCGGAATTGGTAAAAAAAAAAAAATATGGGTCATTCGGCATTGCCAATGGAAGAAAAAAAAATCCTACGTGATCATACGAAAATTGTTTAATTTTGTTCTCAAAAAAAAAAAATTGTCACCCTGTATTGTTTCTTGTGCTTTTTGCGGTTTTGACAGCTAGTGCTCGAGGTCAAAGTCCAGCAGGTGAATCTGCGTGAATTCGCACACCTGTCGCTAGGGGAATAAATGCAGCCAACTGCGCCCAACCAGAAACACTCGTAGGTGCGAATTCAGGCTTACCACACGCATAACGTACGAGGCTCCCAATTGCGTAGGACACGTCGTACGTGAAGGTGGATGAAAAATTCCCACGAGTCTCTTGGCGCACCTTGACTATATATATATATAGACGCCCACGTACGTATAACGGGTGTAATAGTTTACCGGAAGTAGATCTCACGCCATTGTCAGAACAATTGTCGGATTGAATTTATATTCAAGTTTTAGTCGTTTTATCGTCACGTCAGGCATTACACATATTTACATAACGATTTCAATCAATTTTCAAAATTACCCTAAGACGTTCCATGGGAACTGACGTAATTTCAATTTTGTCGAACTAAGCTTAGATCTTACGTGCTTAACCCCGACAAGTACACGAGTAACCAGTTATTAACCACGTGGCGTCGTCAAATCTGACAGATGGTAACGCACGTGGCTTTGTTTGACAGGTCAACATATTTTTGACTTGCAAATTAAACACAGTGGATACTATATATATATATATATATGTATATACACATATATGCCAATGAAAAAAATATATTTAATACACAGTATATATATATACATTCAAATTAAATCATTGCCCGAGGCTAGCACAGTGAAGCTGATTTAGAATGTGTATGTAAAAAAAAATAATAATCATGGCGCTCGTTAACTTACTCCTGGGGCAGATCATATAGGTCAACTCCCCATTGCATACGTAAGGGTTGACTAATTGCTCTGAAAACTATGAGAGCAACACGTGGTCCTGTATTTAATGTAGTAAACCACATATTGGGACCAGATACCGATGATATTTTACGTTCTGCCTTATTGACGTTTAAAAAGTCAATCACGCATGGGTTCAATTACCTGTCTAAAGTATCGATAGGATAAATAAGAAATTAGAGAAAAAAAAAAAATCTTTCAAAAATTTATTGCCAAATTTTACACGCGACGTAAGTAAGGTCAGTCGTCAATACCACCGACAGATGTCACGTCGTACTGTCCTAACCCTAACCCCAACCATCCCTCAATTCCCTCTCGTTAATTCGCAATCAGGTCACATCAGCCAACCGTGCAGCGATTAATTTCGAGGTGATAACAAGCCCGTGAAATTTCGCTGATAAGCCGATAACGCACCTACCAATACCACGTTAGTCATATTTTGATAAAAAAAAATTTTTTTCGGCCACGTGCGTAAATGTCAAAGTCCTATAAACGGCCGATCGTTATTACCTTATTATTGAATTATAATCATATACCAGGATCGAGTGAGGGAAAGTGTAAATTGTTTACGTGGCTAGTATAGAATATAGTTGCGAGTGGTAAAACGAGCGTTAGAGCCGTAAGTGGCGTAAAGACAGAGAGAGACTGATTGGAGGGTACGTGAGAGGGAGTGAGAGGGAGAGAGTGCGAGGACCGCAAATCGCAAGGAACGACCAGTGGCCAGCAGCCACTCCCTCTCGCTAACAAGCAAGACGATCCTCGAGCTACTGCGAAATTAAATATAATAGCAACCAAGTCCGAGCGGATCGCGTGAAATGCAGTGGATTATCATATTTCGTTGCTATGGAAACTGCATTTTTTATAATAAATCGTCCCGAACGATCCCGCCTGGGGTTTTTAACGTGACTTTTCATTTTCTCACTTGAATTATTTTAATTAGCTGTCTCTGTCTTACTCCCTTGTTATTTATCCTACTTTGATCCCCTCTTCAGCATCCCCCCTCCCCTTACTCCCCACCTTCGTCGAGGTTACCTCTAATCACTTGCAGTCTCATCAATCTTTACACGTCGCTCCTGTCTCCTTTATTCGATTAAGGACAATTTACTTATTGCGTAATTACGGCCCTGGCGAGCAACTAGCCTGATCCGACGGAAAACTATAGTCGGCGCGCGTTGCGATTTTTTTTTTTTGGGATTATGGCGAACATTTTTTTTTATGGAAAATTAATTTTTTTTTTTTCGTGGGAAAAATTTGTTTCTTGACGTTTTCGGATTATTTGGATTTTTTATTTTTCGATCAAACTTGCATTGTAATGTTGGTCGTGATTGGATTTATGTTGGTTAGACGTTGCGTGGATGTTTGGGTTAATTTTGAGTGATGCACTTTTAGTCAGCCGTAAGGGATTTACTTGATATGGCATGTGGGTCGTATGTGAGTCTTTTTATCAACTGTATTAATATACTTGATTCGTCTCGTGGTGAACACCCTGTAGATCTTGTCTCGCCGTCTTTAGTTCTCCCCTGGGAGTAATTAAATGCAGCGCAATTGCAAAGCTGCAATTCCGTTGAGTGCAACGGAGGTCGCTATGTATTTATGCAGCCACGTGGTCGGGCAGGACTGATCGGTGCAACGAGCATCGGGTGACTCTTATGCTATACGGGGTTCTTGGGTATTTATTTTTTTTTTTTTGAAAAATATATTTTTGGTATTAACGAGGCGAAATAAAATTTGTTAAAAAATTAATATCGTTAAGAAAAGGGTTAGAAATTTTATCGAAATCTGCATTGAACGAGACTGGATGAACGGTGAGCGTTTTTAAATTACGTAGGGGTTGCAGAATTTTATTTCTTACCCTATATATATATATATATATAGTCATGTGAAATTAAGGGATGATGACGTAGAAAATGGCGAAGATCCTTGCGTCACTACTGTGACGTAATCGCGTATAAAATAATGTCACGTGTAATTATAATTTACAGAGTTATTAAAGCCACCCCTGGAACTAGACAGTTCTTCGGATATCATTATGGTGTCGGGGATGTTTACCTTCAGAATTCTCATTTAAAATCATCCCCCACGGAAATCTTGAATTTCATACTGAAATAGCAAATGGAACCAGTTATATATTCACATACGGTTATACACGTGTGGAAGACACGTGACATCGAATTTGGTACGATATACAGGGTGTCCGATTAGGAGCTTAGTTATTTTCATGAATAATTTACACGACACCCGGTATACCGTTAATATTGTTTGGACGATTTTAACGATGCATTTTACATAGGTATGTAAATTTCTTGAATTTTCTTTCCCTTTTCTTTTTTTGTTTTTTTTTTTTTTTTCGAAAAATCAAAAAGTAAAATTTCTACAAGGTACAAGGGTGTCTTATAAAGGTGACTCGTTATCGCGTTCATTTTTCAAGTCCCAGTGCGAATAACGCAAGTGTCTTAATGATCCGGAGGAAAGGTGAAGTGCAGGTAGGTAAAACTGGATATCTAATAGTGCGAACTGCAATTCACCGTTGAATGCAGTTTGAGTGCACTTTTCTCACAGCTCACTGATCCACGTGTTTCGTTACGTTTAATTGCATGGGTTTGCAGTGGTGCTATTTTTTTTTTTTTACTAGTCATAGACACGCGGTGGATGATTAGTGTTAATTTTTTCATCCCCTTTTATTCGTAGGTGTACGTTTTCTTTTTGACGTTTAATTTTCAAAAAAATCGTATGAAATCTTTACGGGACGAAAATGTATGAAATTTGAAAAATATTTCATTCGCTTTTATGTTCACCGGGTATTGTCTTCTTTATGATCCCATGGACCAATCCATTTTCCAGGAAGCTGAGGTTGCTCAGCTGAGCTGGTCCGATTGGCTTCCAGCCAAGTGAACTCGAGTCGAGAGTCTAAAATGAATGACCCGTGGTGAGAATCGTCACGTTATAATTAGACATTGTCCCGAGTAGGGGTGGTGACTTTGGGGGTGGAAAGCAAAGTAACGTCCGTTGCACGTAGACGGCGTCACCCGTCAAAAAGGAAGAAGCTGTCGGCAATTTGTGAAAGAGGAACTCTGGTCGCGTCGGTTATAAACCTGAGGTCGACTTTTCCAAAATAACTCGACTTGAAATCAGGTCAGGCAAACCACTGGGTCTTAGACTCAAGTAACCTCGAAACGGGTATGCGGAGCGACGTCATTGTTACGTCTGGAATTTCAATAATTAATTACAATTTTTATGTATTATAAAAATTCGATCGTTCCAGTCGAGGAGACTATATATGGGTCAAATCATCCCCTGTCACTTTACGCATAGACTGGGTCAAAGGTCAAGCTGATAAAAAAAATGGTAAATTTTGGTTAAAATGGCACAATTTGTTCATAAAAAATTGTATGAACAAATATAACAATCGCTACGATACTGACAGGACGTCACATACAAAATTACATTTCGATCATTGACACTTGTTGTGTTCGTGTATTAAGGATTGCATTTTTCGCGAACTGTCAAAGTGACAGATTGACCACGTGGCCGGGACATGCACAGTATTTATACCGAAATTATTCCTTTCCAGCTGCAAAATAGTCGCTCAGTATAAACATAGCGACGGCCCAGTTGGCTTTGCGTGTATTTTGTTTATTAGCTCGCCAGCTGACAGTCCTCAGGGATGTTTAGTCTTGGTGGATGGACAGAAGAGCAAAGAGGTTGTGGCTCGACGCTAGTAGAATTACGAAATAATATTTGAAGCGGCAAACTTCAACTTGATGCCTTGAAACAGTTTGGCCTGGTCTGACTAAGTGATGGCCAGTAGCTGAGAATCAGTAAAATTGTTCTCTTCTTAGTTAACCGTGGTCAGAATATTGCGAATCAATATTTACGTTCAAATAAAAAACACGCAAACGCCTACTCAAAGTGCCCACCCAATGGATCATATGCACGATTAAGCATACAGTGACATAAGCAATGCAAATTAATTTCCAAAACAAAAATCATATCAATCAAGTCATAAAACTCTAATTGAATATTGAAAATGAATTTTCCAAAAAACAAACTCAGAGTTACAATATAATTTTTTTTCAAAATCCATTATCACTTATCGTGCAATCCAATGGTATCTGCTACGTGACTATCTTTACTGCGACTATCGTCGCAGACCAGAAGTAACCCGGAAACGTACATACAGATATTCGGAGCGTTATCACCCATCATTGTAAAATGGCCTCCTGATAGTTGTACCAGTCGTATAATAGTAGTTTAGCATTGATGAAACAATGAAATGTTATTTGCACGAATATCAGGTTGAGAATTACAAGGTAATAGCGAATACCCCTAAATGGGAGTAAAGGGGGGGTGTGATCTTGCACCAGGGACCGAATTGGCAGCAATAGGATTGGTTTTCGACCTGGGTCCCGAGCAACCTCAGATTCCGAATCGACCGGTTGACATTGGCACAAAAACTTTTTTCTTTCACCAAAAATCTAATCTGCGTTGACTTTCGCGAAGAATCATAAGTGAATGTATAAATAATATCAGCGCGATAATTAGATAAGGCGAAGAATGTCCGGTGTTCGTTTTTATTAACGCTGCCATTACGAACAATTTTTCAGCTCTCCGAGATAGCCGTGTTTTTTAACCGTTCGGTGGGTTTTGGTTCCGAGGGACGAAGAGAAGGTCGGCGAGCGACGTATAATTTAAGCGCGTTAAATCTTTGCACTCGGCGAAGATCGTATCTGCGGCTTGAAACGAGGCACGATATGAAAATGGAAGATTGCGTCGGCGGGGGTGTTGATAAAAGAGAAAAGGGAAAAGGAGAAAGAAAGATATACAAACTGTAAGCCATTTGCGGCTTTATTACCCGCTTCCGGTTTCCGGCTTGGCAGATTAATCGCGGAGATTTTTACGCGCACGTGGCCAATTTCGATTTTGAGTCACGATATACTACGGTTTATTATGTAACTTTTTACGAAATGGTAACAGCCGCTAATTGTGTATTTTATTTAATTTTTTAAGTCAACCTTTTTTTTCATCCCCTTCAATATATATATATATATATATATATGACAAATAATTTTACACGAGTAGCATTTTCCGACAGTAGCCGAACGAACCCGAAGACAATAAAACGCCCGAAAATGCGAAAAAGTCAAACTGCGAAAACGACGGCAGAGATTAGAATTCCGCGAAGCATATTCATGCAGGTGGGTATTCATGTACCGCGCACCGTGAAAAGTCGTTGCGACTCGCTGAATAAGCATCGTTAATGCGATGAAAATGCGGCTTTACGCTTTTCTCACGATATTCCATTATTTCTCTTCACATAATACATACACCTGACTTACATACAAATATCAGCAACGCACGCCTGTTTTACGTACGACTGTACCTGATCAAAAGTCCCGTTACAAAGGGGTAGTTTTTTGTAAAAAAAATTGTCTCCCTTATTTTTTAAGATAATTATCAACCGTGATCATCCCCATGGTTTTTTACGTAATTCGTACTTAAACCGTACAAGGGTGCAACTTAACAACCCTAAGTGCTACACCGTGTAAGGGTATACGTAAAATGAATTATACGAATTAATTGAATCATCGAATATCCAAATATTATTATTATTCACTAAACGTCACCCCAGTTCTCATGTAAATTCAACGCAGAGTCAAAAAAGATACTTTTACCTGAAACGCAAAAAAAAAAAAATTTTTTCTTTTGCTCACCAAATAATAAAAGAAAACGAACGAATGGGCTAAATTTATCGTTGACATATAAGCAAAGCATATGGGGCAATTTTTCACGTGAAATTGGCGAAATATCGACGCTTACGTAATACGTTAGAAACCATCTTTTCCGCTCGAGCATCTTCGCCACACACAACTGCCTCAACCCAGGCCTCTACAAGCAGTACCAATAGTAAGGTAAATAATAAAAAAAAAAAAAAAAATCGTTCGCCATAAAACCATCGTAAATAATCCTGTCAGTTTTCATCCTTCGGTTCGATCTAATATTGGAAATAATCAATAAGCGCATACAAGGAGCCGAATTGAAGCGACGAATAAAATTGGCTAAACAGTCGCGATAGCTCGAGAACAGAAGTGTCCAGGAATTTGAAAGATTTTGGAAAAATTAATTTTCAGTGCACTTCAAGCATCCTGCATTGAAATTTATGTTAATCATACGAAAATAGTCAAAGTTAATATTTCGATATGTGGAAACGTAGGTTTTATATGCATATGTCATTTGAATTGCGCATATGTTGCTCCTCATATATATATATATATACGGTCCACGTATGCTCACTCTATGGTATCTAAAATTCATAAAGAAAAAAAGAAATCTCGACTGTGTCGTAGTAACATGGTAAAATGCATTTATTAATTTTCCGCGCCATCTTTCATTCGCATTTAATTCCCATCTAGCCGCGGGACATCTTTCCTCCTATACGTAGCGAGCGGTGGCAGAAGGAGACTTGGTCGTAAAAGTGCCCATGGGACTATGGGCTCTGCGGAGGGACTATATGTCGGTTATTGCAGTGACTGTACCTGCTACTACTGTATACCAATTCATCCCCTCTTCTTGGCAATAAATAATATTTATGGTTTAATGGCAAAACCGTTTTCCAGTAAAGTGTGTGTTACTAGTCGAAGGAACTTGCTTGGATATCGACGCCGGTGGCGCCCCCCTTCTTGGCAAACAACTGCTACGCCCCTGACGTGTGCCCCCCGAGTCCCTATTGCCGACAATTTATCGGAAGTACGGGGCTGACTTGAATCTCTTGAATGCAGTATATTTTTTTCTCCCTGGCTTTCTTCCCCAATTCGTCGCGACAAGGCTCAGTTAATAAATAACGTGTGAAAAGATTTTTGGAATTTTTGCTGGAGTTTTTTTGGTAAAATTCGATGTGACGTTAATTTTGAAAATAAAATAATTTTTGTGTAAAACGATTTTAGTACCTTTTACCAGTCGCGTGCTTATGGTCGAAATTGAATTCCGAACCCTCGAAGGAGAACCAAGCATCATCTGGCATTCGGGAAGACCCAGGATGCAGCAGTGTCTGGCTGCGAGGTGAAGGAAAGTAAAATAACTAGAAAGACCGAGAAGCTTCCATTCTTCGGGTATCCTGTATATTAGCCACGAGGGGCAGATGCACCGGCTGACGAACACCTGTCTTGCGCGTGCCAAGGATGATGCACCCTGCCTTACCTGAGAAGTTGGTGGAACAGGAAGCAGCCAGGCAGCGAACAGCAAGAGGGAGAGAGTCAGGACGACAGAGGCGACCCCAGGACGAAGTGCCTCAAGGCGTGAACTACCAGCTAGAAAATTGAATTAGATCTGAGGCCCCACGGGAAAAGGTATTCCCGGTTAAATATTTGAAAAGCAGATTTGTGGCTACACGTTTTTGATGGGGTAAGAAGGGGGACGAACGGTGGCCGCAGACTCCGCTATAAACTGGTCCAGGGTAGAGTTTAGTCTAGACTTGAGAAACATTGGGAAAATGCAGTTGACGTTTCGTTCGCTCGATTT
Source organism: Syrista parreyssii (assembly GCA_030142615.1). Classification (NCBI taxonomy): domain Eukaryota; kingdom Metazoa; phylum Arthropoda; class Insecta; order Hymenoptera; family Cephidae; genus Syrista; species Syrista parreyssii. The sequence continues at coordinate 1,497,877 of JARQTG010000005.1, forward strand.
GACTTTCCAAGTAAGCTAGAAGAAGAGAGAGCGATCGCCATTGGCGTTAGAGGGAAAGAGATGGTGGTATTAAAAAATAATGAAATTCTCCACGTACGTTTCTTTCGAATTGATGCGGTACGACGTTGCTTTTTTTTTAATTGAATTTTTTATTCAATTATGCAAAATATTAATTGCGCTCTGATAGACGTCCGCCACATGACGTTCATAGGGAAGTTCATCCATCCGCACATATTTTCATGAATATTCACCAGGGTCTTCTGCAAAATGCTAAACAACTTTTACTACCCGGTTACCCACAATGCCCTGCGACTCTTCTTTTCCCCACCGTCGCTTTTCACTCCATCCCATTGAAAAATTCGAATTTCCACGTAAACTCGTTCACAGCCTCGCTCCTGGACGACCTGAACTTGCACGCGGATGGTTTTCGAAAAATTCAAATCAAATTGCATGGAATTAAAAATCGACTACCAGTAACATCAGCAGTCACTGCTTAATCCCATTACTATTAGCATAGTGCAGCGCTGATCGAAAGCTGCACTGTGTCCAATACTTTTGACCAGGACTATACATACGTATAACAAAATCTCCATTGTATGTTGCCAATTGAATACCTAAAAATTATAACCAACAATAATTAGCCTGCAAAAAAACTGTCATTTGTCGCAGTATAAATTTTACAAAGAGGATCAATAATAATAATAATACAAACTATGGGAGTCTACACATACTCAGTGATTCGCGATGACTGGTATTGACGTCAGGAACCGGGACGGATGAAATCGAGAACAGGAAGTGGTCACGGACGCTATCTAGTTTGCCAGGATGAAATCAGATGGCGACACTTTGTCAGGGAAAAGTATACGAAGCGTAGCGTCCCATGAGAATACAGTGGCCATTGTGCGTTACGTACATCCCATAGACTTTACAGCAGGGAATCTCCTGGTAGCAACCTTATGGTTGCGTAAGCACGTTACTACGGATATTCTCGTATGTCAATGACTCGTGTATCCTTTTATTTTTATTATTTGCAGCCAGTGCTTAGCCCTGCGTAACCAGTGTGGGACGATCGACTTGTACCCAGAGATTCTGTAGTCCCTGCAACCCATATACACATATGATATGCAAGCCCTATAGATATCAGACGGGTAGAATTATACATACGTTTTTCCATATACGCTGATACGTGATACCTGAAAAAAAAATTTTTTTATTAAAAAAATTCAATAAACACCATATGATTAATTTTTCATATTTTCATAAATTAATCATTGCCCCATACCACATATGATATCTGGTTCGATTGACATGAAAAAAAATGCTGGTCGATTAAAATACTTAAATTGTCTTTTATTCCAATTTTATCTTTTATTGATTTTACACCTAATTCCTAAATCAGGCTGTTTCTCATCACTTGAAAATCATATTATTCCTGTAAACTTACCGCAATTATTTATGCAACTTCCACATAGCAGCTCGTTGGATTTCAAATGGTTGGTAAGCTTGGCTGGATTGTAGGTGAATAGTAACATGGAGCGAGTAGGACTATTACGGGTCCCTTATGGCGAATTGGGTTGGAAACTGCACATCGGTCGCTGTTTCCGTTTCCGGCGCTGCTGGTACCCGCCGTAATGACGCGGTAACCCTGTGACAAGCTTCTCCAGAGGGTTTCTCTCGTTCTACTTTACCCTCGTAAAACACCTGTGTGCACGAGGAAACAAGGTTAACTCTGTTGTATGAAGTTAGCGCCAAGTGCCTTGGTCTGCTTGGACGTATCCGCCATCTTTTTTTTTTACATACTGAATACCTCATTACATGTATGTCGACGTTACGAATTATTAAAGACGATAGATAACACGCGGTTGATAGACCATGGATATGATAATTAACAAATTCAATATGGCCGTCACAACAAACTTTTCGCAATTGCAATTACCATCAGCTAACTTCAAGTTTCTCTCATGATTTACCCGACTTTGACTTTACCTTTCACATACTGTATGTATATATATATATACATATGATTACAGGTGCTAAGCGGATCAATCAAAATGCATATTACGCCAGTAGAATTTCAATTTGAGCTTCGTCGTCTTTGTGCACTCGTGTGAACGGGTCTTCAAGATTTGTTCATAGGCAAAATTACGTAAACGCGACGATCACGTTTTATCGATTTATAAAGAAATTTTAGGATTTTCTAAATTATCATTTTTATACATTTTTTTTAATATATATATATATATATACGAATGGAGGAAGATGAGCTTGATCTTTTATCTGCCATAAGAAAATATATTTCACGTGTGTGTAAATTGTATCCTACGTGCATATAATACCAAACAGATAAGATGCTTCGTCCTGTCAGATCTGATCGCAACGCTTGTTACCGACTTTGTCAATCCACAAGATGTCCGCCCTGATGTTTGTGCTTGTTCGTCATAAAAGGGCAGGTTAGATCGATACAAATAATCGAGTATCGATATCCCAGGTTGACGTACGCTGGAATTTTAGTTGGCGCTAACGTCAGATCGACAAGCTGATCCGACCGATCTTGCTTTAAGGTCTCGAGTTCACGCCGAGGCTACACGGCCGTATTTATCGAGCGAACCGATCTTGTCAGCGAGAAGATCGATACATTGAAGACTCGTCGATCACATGGATTGTCGACAAGACGTATAATGAATATAAGGACGAATCTTGTTTTTAAGAAAACTTGATCAGGTTTTTGCTGTTACATAATTCAGGGGTAAAATCAAAATGTCATATAGGTCAAAGGTCACTGCGAGCAAAAATGACCGTATGCTTATGACGCATTAGAATTTTCATTTCAACTTTTTTTAGTTAAATGACAAATTTCCAATAGCCTATAGTACACAGGATGACAGTATAAGATTTTCAAGTGTATTCTCGGACCTTAAATAAATTCGCATGCTCGATACTTAAAAAGTCTCTGTTGAGCGATTAGTAGGTAAAAATAATGCTGTTTATTAATAATAAAATGATTGAGACTTTGCTTATATAGTCTTGTCAATTTTCATAATAGTCTAGACGCGGTATTAAGCCTTTACGTGTCGGCCATGTCTGAACTGACGTTTCCGTGCGCGCACGTGTAGATTCATAAGTGACAGTTCTCACGTGGCATACAAAATGTCAAACAACGACACTGCATACCGTAGCAGTGTAATTTCTATGAGAAGCGTCGTAAGCATAAAGACCAAGCATAAGTTTAAATATGCACACAGACCATTGGCTGCATGAAATATTATCTAGTACATGTATATCTATATACACAGGGCTTATAAAGGTGGGCCGATAAGACGGATATGAAAATGGACGAATTTTGATGAAACACAAAAAATTCAATTTTTTTCTTTACATTCTGAATTCTCAGGATGATCCAACCGATCTACGTTGATCAACTGCTTTGTGTCTGTTTGTGTATTTGAATGGAGGAAGATGAGCTTGCGTAACTATTATTCATTATCCAGTATCCAGTGGGGTGAAAATGGGGCGAGCAACCCCAACGCTGCTGGACCCTACGAACCTATAATAAATATTGAACCCCCATCGTAATTCTTAGTCGATACACACGATCGCCATTTCATGCGTCGTCTCACGCACGTTACTGGAACGAAGGAGTCTTTACTGACCGTATGCAAAGTTTACATAACGCACAAATAATCCGTCCGCTGTACCACAGCCTCCCTTGACGTTTCCGCGGACGTCAAAATTTTTTAATACCAAGTCTAGCCCGAGTCGATCTATTAATAGATCGTTGCCGAAATATTCAGCCACTAATTGCCAACTGCTAGACAGAGCGTCTCAACCAACATCCTGTCTCTATAAATAACCCCTCGCGGTATATATATATATAACATATGAAAAACCTATACGTGACGCAATGCCCGTTTAACACGACATTAATAAGCGACCGAACGAGTCACGAATATTTTCTTAATTGGATATTTATAAGGAACATCGTGCACATTAATACAATTTATACGAGTTAATCGTAGCTTCAATCATCGATACGTTCATACGATGCCACCCTATATGTACGATCTTAAAACTCAAATCCTCTTTTCAACGAACCTTTGAACGTCCATTATTTTCGTGTGAGCGACTGTTGAAAAAATAATTTTTTTTTGTCTGTTACAGATGACGCAAAGGATAATGGGCTAGTGACACAGAGAAAGTACGTAAACCCTATATAAAATGGACAATTTATATCTCTGTAATTTTTCGTAAAAAAAAAAATGGATATTTATCCAAAAATACGTAAAAAGCGTAAAAGAGACAAAAGCTTTTGTACGAGAGCGAGCGTAATTGATCAAGTAGACGAATTGGAGTAGCTGAATAAAAATGAATAAAATTGAAATCAAAATAAAATGATTAATTAAGTTCGCTACGCTATGCTCACCCGGTATATAAAAAAAAACATTGTGTCCCCCGTCTCTTTTCAGTTCACTTAATATTCGATAGTATCATTAATTTGGGTCAATTAGACACGGGTAGGCCGTATGCGTGTATAGGTATAGGTATATATAGATCAATTACCCTTGTCGAATTCCCCTATAATTTTCCCCCTCCTTCCCCTTATTTTGTCTCTCACTTCTTCCCCCTCCACTGACTCGACGGATCGAGTGGACTAATTAAATTGAGTCGATTTAAATTTACCGCGCATTTTACGCAGGCTTTATTCATTCTCATGATTTAGTCACGTGGGACGGCAATTTTTTTGACTCGTTAAATTTTTGAAAAAAATATTGAATTTTGCTTGGGGATGTGAATATCTAAGGAAGGGGTTGAGGGGGGGCAAAGAACTTAAAGCGAAATGTAATGTATGGGTGGTTCGGCATGATATAGGGTATTTAGGTACGAGTATCGCCATAAGCCGTACGATTAGTTTAAACCGCTTACGGGGCTATGAGAAATACTGTATCTCAACCCCTTCAATTTCAGGCTACCACCCTCACGTGTACGAAAACGCATGATTTAACCCTCCCGTAACTACCTGGCGTTATATACTCATTAAACCTGTCGCTAATTGAGTATAGAGACTAGGTTTATAGATATAGGGGGTTTGGTATTTATTTACCCCCACCAGTTACTGTCACAAGTCGATGTGTGGTAATTTAAAGAATTGATATGCTGATAAGAGCGATAAGAGCATAAGGATATTCGTGATAATTTTTTAGATAATTAATATTGATAATTTTTATGATTAAATGTCAAGATTCTTTGTTCACTTTGTTATTGAATAATATGGGGTTAATTTTATATGCGTCTTATTTCCATTTATAGATTTGATCTCTTGCTGTCTCATAGAGACGAGAATTCACTGCTAATGGCGACGACGTAAATTGTAGTTCACGGGGCATGCGATTCGTCACGTCGTGGCGCTGGGATCTGTTGTATAATAATGGCTGGCGAACGTATCCGCTGGAAAAAAGGGCCGCTCTGAATGGGCAATCTGGATCGTTTGGATTTATCGTTTTGGCTGCGTCGTGACAAGAGACGGTACGGATTGCGTGAAATCACTTGGGCAAATCGTTACTATTTGCAAACTGGATGGAAAAGTCTTGAGTTGAATTCGCTTATATTTCCCATTGATTCTGTTGGTTTTGTCCTTTCGATTATTTCTTCTGTTGTAATTTCCAGATCTGGTAGTCCAAGCTTGGTCGATTCGGATTGTTTGGGTTACAAAAATTTTGTATGCGTTATCTTTACCTTGTTGTATCTTTTCTCTTGTACCTTCAAGGTCCGACGATCTTGTAACGGATGATAGGAATAATCTGTGAATTCCCGTTATTACGGAACATCGTCACGCTTCGCGCTTGTACGATTCCTTGAAGAATTAACTGCGTGATGTTTCTGAAAGTGTCGTAAAAAAGCATCGAATTATTTTCGTTATATCCCACAGAGTGACGTCAGTACAAATTTATGTTATAAAGGAATACAGGGAAAAAAAAAATTAACGACTGTTAGACGAATGAAATAAAATTGTATAACCTCAAAATGTATTTTTTTTTCTTTTACTCGGGATTCAATGTATTGCTGAGACCGCCAATAAAAATGAGAGTCACACAATTTTATATGAATGAAAATTAATAATTAATGTCACTGATAGAATCATAAAAGCGGTGCACGCGTCGGCACAAAATAAAATGTTTTCATCCGTCGGAAATTTTTCACTTCAAATATATTATCAACTCGTAACTCGCAAGTGCGCGATTATTTTCTCGACGATTTCTTAGAGAATTGTATGTGGCGCAAATAGTTACCGTCGAATCGCCACACTGTTATTGATTTCTATATGAAAACTCCATTAGAAGTCCGAGTAAGGTGAATAAACTGCCTTACGAGGAGTTTTCATGAAAGATCAGTGGCAATTCAAAGCCGTTTTACGATTACTGAATCGTATTTCCATCTCAAGCATTGGCAAGCGTGTAACGCACGTTAAAGGGCCAATGAGCCAAAGTAGAAAGAAGGGTAGACTTACCTAACTGCTTAAACAGCATGGTTAACCTTATCGCGCAGCATTTCTTTTTAACAATCACGGAAATACTTCAGTTTCAATTAACTTTAGCCACACGCAACACTCCTAGTAGATTGCTTTGTGCTTATCAACGCGCAGTATGCATTTACCTGCAACGTTATCACAGTCTTTTTTTGCCATTACTTCTTTCGCTCATAACAAAACACTGAAGCACTGAACCAGTAATTCTCGAATGCGACGTAGAAAGTAAAATTAAACATTGAAACCTGTCGCGAACTCAAAAAAACTTATTCACCTCCATCACGAGTCGACGGACTAATATTCGAATGACATTAATTATCTGGTGGAAATTACTCGCCAAGGATCAGTTATCACTAATAAACTGTCTCACGGTGTATTTGCGATTCTTTAAACGGTATTCATAAAACACAAAGCAACAATAACACGACAATGGTTTCCGACGAAACACGCAACTTTTTCTAACTTCTTTAACGGACGCCCGATACTAGCGCCAACTAGCGGGCCGTCTTCGAGTTAGGCTATAAGATGCGCATCCGGTGAGATACGATCGGACACGGAATTGAACGAACGAGCCAATGAGAGTGAAGCTAGTGAGCAGCAGTTAGCCAGGCAGCCAACCAGCCAGCTGTCTCGTCAGTATCGGCCGAACCGTCGTAAGGAGAGGAGCTAGTGTCAACAGTTTGATACAGTTGATCTTCACGTGATGCGCTGTATTATATTTACCAGATAACAAACTCCGTATACCAGTTACAATACCCGTGACGAATAAACGAACGTCTGAATTCACTCAAGCAGTGAATGTGCGTGTAACTTTCCGAAAATGCAGTGACGACAGTGCGCATGCGTCGTTTCAAATACGTGAAAACTCAGAGAGACTCAAACGGCTATTTGTCACGTGTAAAATCTTGCCTGTGCTTGCGCAATTTTCATAGATCTTCTCTTCCATTCGCAATGCCATTATTTCCAATCGACAAACCTTGCTGGAAGTGTAATCAACAACTAGATATAATTAATAGTGTACGTCTGGACGGAATGTCCCCAGTGTTAAATATTTAGTACCTGTACTCGAATTTCCAAATAAACATTCCAGTGTGAAGTTTGAGTGAATTTTTTCGTCACTGTTTACGCCCTGCCCATTACATGATAACGGATTACTTGGAATAACGGATAATTTATCTCTCTCTGCTCAAGAAGCCAGTAAGTCACTTATCGCCACTGTCTACTTTTTTCCTTGAAATATCGAACTCGTGTTAACGCGTCACGGCGCGTTTATCGTTATCCTCACTGTGTTTTCTAGTTTCTCGAACGACTCTCGTGCCATTGCTTCCCAACTAAAATCTAATTGCCATATCAAGAGTCGATTGATTGTCCACGGTGCGGATGCGTGGAATTTTTCTCACAGTTAATTAACCGCTGATAACGCGATTACCCGGCTTAGAAAATATGTAACCAATTTATTCATTTACAAGCACGCAACGATCCCGCAGAATCAATATCAAATATTATCCTTATTTTATCAAGGGACTTTTCACTGACAGTTGACAGGTGATTCGAACACCTGCGTTTACTTCGACTGACAGACGCCAAGAGAAATCTTCTCGACTAAATTCTACATGTTACACGTCCCATTATTCTCTCACGTAACATCGACGAATTATCAATTATTACTACACCAATGATTTATCCATTGAACCTTGACTCGGCGGCGAACCAGAGTCAAATTTCGTTCATTTACATATGCGCGTCTGTTCTCGTTGGACTTTAATCGAGCCGACCATAGCTCAAGTTTGATAATGCATACAACAGTGACATGTATTTTAGAAATGAATTCAGTACATACACGTGCGCTTGATTAGATGCAGCAAATAATTGAACAGCAGACCTAACCTAGTAAATAGAAGCAAGCGCTCACTGCGCATGCGCAATGGAACGCGCGGATGAAAATGCAATTAACAATTACAAAATTATTTTATCAATATTTCTCAAAGCTAACGAATCGGGTGAAATGAATTTTCGTAAATTTAATTAAATATTAATCCTAATAATATATATATATATATATTCGTTTTTTATCTACGATATTAATTTATAAAGTGATCAAGTGATTATCAAAAAGGCGATTGCAACGACTCTATTTTCGTAGTTGACGCGACTCGATGATGATCATTGCGCGTAACTACGAAGCAACCAATGGCAATCGAATACAATAAACAATGACCTTTTCTGGCACGGAATGCAAATGGCGATTTTTTTTCATTACTCTGTATTATACAAGGTGTCTATGACGTAGCGTATAACCGAATTGAATTTGTAGTGGTCAAATGCAAAAGTCATTCGTTCTAATAAAATTCTGACATTATCATTTGTGCCAAATGAATCATTGAACCGTCAGTCCAGCAATGAAACGGGGTAGAACGAAGCGTCCATTAGTCACAACGAGCCATACTTGAAACTTTACTCGTGGTACGCGGCTCTTGACGTGCATAGGTCATCTTATGAACATTCCTTAAGGTGGTTCACAGCTGCCGATGACCTCAGCTAGCAGCGACAGAGACAGACTTATGGCTACTGTAAAATCAATATGTTTGAAATCGATTGTTGGTACATGATTATTTATCGATATCCAATCAATTGATATTCAAGTGCATTTATTGACACGTGTATCCCTCGTTATGCTATTTATGCTTGGAATTCTGTCTTATCCTAAATTCTACAAAACATATATATATATATATTGGATATCGAATTCCTCGGTCGATTCTGGAATTTGAGAAATTTGGACCAAAAGTGTCTACTATGCGCACAGTAATAATAACTTTGTTACTAATTAGTAATCGTGTAGATTGATTCGAATGTTTACGATTAATTCGGATATCGAAAGCTAACGAAAAATTGTACGATCTTATATAATAATAACGATAATCAGGCCTCCTTGGTTTTCATTGAATAAATATTTGTAATTTTTATTTTTCTCATAATTTTACCTGGGTAGTCGTCCACTTTTGCTAGTCGTTACTTAATGTGCAAAAACAAAGTCAATTTTGATTAAGGATTTCGATGTTAATTCGATGATAAATCTGGGTATACCGAGAAGACGGATTTTCACGAAAATAGCCAGTACCGAGGAATCAAGTAGCCCATCGTGCGGGGACACGTGTTGGGAAAACACGAGGGGTCTTATGTATAGCAGCGTTTCGGCTGGTAGCCGTGCACGCGTGGCACACGCGACCACGAGTAAGAAAGAAGGAACGCGGACCGGGACGATAAAAAGCCGGCAAGCGGTCGTGGACCAGCGACGGGCGACATGGCGGAGAATTATTTTTAAACGTCGCGACAAAATCATTCGTGGAAGTGGAGTGAAAAGAACGTAGAGTCGTTATAACTATGTATATACGCGTCTTTATGTATATAAGCTCGTTAACGATGCCTGCCTGATGTGATTGGTGGGTGGTGAAGGCACTGAGAAGAGAAATGTATACGGATATGTATCAATTTTGTATTAAATATATTAAAAATTTATTCGTATCGAGTTAAGGGGTATTTTTGGGATTTTTTTTTTTTTCTTTTTTTGTGTGTGTTAAGAATTTTCATTTTACTAATTTCATCCGGAAGGAACGCTGTGAATGCGGCTTTTTACTTCTTTCGCCACGCGGGACGTCGGAACGCGATGTGATTTCGTAGAATCTAACAGCCACGCCTTGATGCGATTACTCGCGTTGGTTTCTGCAATTCTCCACAGGCACGTGACACGGATAATTTATGATTCGCTATTATAATGTCTACGTTACGATTTTCTTAATGGATTTTCATTTGGTTCTAACCGTTACGGATCGATAGGTGGCGCTTTTGGGAATTATACTCGGTATGAATCCAGAATGCATTGCGAGGGATCGGGTTAGTTCGTCTTACGGCCGCCGGAAGCGCTGGGTGTTTACGTAGCCTGGTAGTTTTGTTAGTTCGAGGCAGAATGATGTAAAACCGTGAAAAGTTGTTTTAAGATGAAAAATCATAGAAGTTAGTTGGGCCGAGGGGGGGGGGGGGGTATAGAATATTGAAAAAAAAAATTAATTGCGTCCGTAAAAAAAATCCTATAATATCGTATTCTTTTGGAGCTGAATAAATTGCCGGATTCCGTTCTCGCTTTAAATCGTGAAATATACGACTGCGTCGATATGCCTTAATATCCGAATGCATTTTTTTTTCAAATTAGAAAAAAGTTTTTTTACAAGGAGTCCGAGAACTGCTGTAAAAATTCGTGGCTGGACGTTCTGGAACGCGTGGATTGTATCTTTTCTCTGATATCAGCTGATTGCTCTCGAGTACAGTCAATCTACACGTGACACTGATAACTAGTGCGAGGAGTTCGAAAAGTTGAAGAAAAGTGAGGTACGAAAAGTTGAACATTTTTCACGGAGAAGTTGCGAAGTTCGCCCCTAGGTGGCAGCACTTGCCGGGCGCTGTACGCGCGACGGACAGTCTGGTATATAAGGAAGCGCAGCGGCTCGTAACTCGCATTCTTCTACGAGTCAATTCAGAACACGATTCGCATTCGGTGTCTACGTTCGGCACAGTCGCGTAGCATTCCGTGACTTAATTCTCGAGTTCCAATCGAAAGGTCTACTTGCTGCCACATATTTTCGGTTCAGGCTATAAAGGTAGCAAAAGGAGATACAAAGGCTACAAATTTAACCAGTAAATCCTGCTTTCTGAAAAGGATTTAGCACTACCACCACTACTATTACCACTAGTATTACTGCTACTACTACTACTACCTTGTCTATTCTTACTACCTTACGTTTACTCGTTCCCTGGAAGATGACTCGACTTGTATTGTCCTGTCACTCTTGTATGTCTCTCGGTCACGACAGTAAAATTTTCTAAAGGCCAATTGTACCTGGAACTCCCTTATCTGTTACCTAGCCACTCGATAATGGGACAGGTTCTGGACTTGGCAGGTGGGTCGAATTTCTCAAGAATGGAAAACGGAGAAATGGACGAGTAAAATTTGTGGTATGGCTTTCGTAACGGTTTCCTAGAGGTCTCTGTTATTATTTTTTTTTTTCTCGAATCTTCTACCACCCTGGTTTCTGCTTATCGTCGTCTCTGTCTATAAGCCTGGTCGTGCAGTTACAATTAAACGGAGTCTGTTGATCCAATTGAGCGCAGCGAATTCCAAGTCCATTGACAATTGCTACGCCTGGGTAATGGCGGCTCTTATGCGACGACCCATCTATCCAAACCATTGTTAATGCCTATTGACGCCTCTAGGACTAACAGCTAATCTACCATGATCCACAATCGACTTGAATTACGTAACAACGCTGATTATCAATTTATTGAAGCGCAAAGTATCGATGAAATAAACATTTTTTTATTTTTCACCCAATAAACAAATTTATCTCAAACAATACAAGCGTTTCAGACCCTACTAACGTTATTCGAAAAATTCTATAACACCTATCCAATTTTCGTGCTCGTGGTAATTCGTATAAAAAAAATTTTTTTTTACCTAACCTCAAAATTATACAATAAAATTTTTTCAAAATCGATAGCTGTCAGGCTATTCTTTATGAACGCCAACCAATATTAAACGTACGTCGCGATTTTACTGAAGCAATCGTAATTCAAACACGGACATAAGGGTACAGTCGCGTTAGAAATTAACAATAGTTTACGATGCAATTGAACGAATTGTATAATGGACGTCGTAAAGCAGCGTCTATTCTCTTTCTACTAATCGACCCTGTGCCAGCTGTAGTTAACGTATCGTCGTCGTACCACAGCTATGTTTTCAACGTCTAATCACGTGACTTTACCGAGTGCAAGATACATAAAAAAAAAAAAAAATTTAAACCATCAAACCGACCCCACCTCAACGCTCCGTATCCCACGGCACCCATTAAAGTTGATAAATATTGATACACCGTTATTTGTATTATACGATAAGCCAGGAAGACCCAGACCACTTTCCTAGCAACCCGTCGGCCCTGGACTAGGCCACAAGAATAGAACGCATGGAGTCTTATCTTTACACCGGGTATATACGTGTCTGCTGGTCTAAGATACCAAGCTACGCCAGTGGACAGCCTTGCTAATGGACGTTCCTTTCTTGCTGCCGGAGAGCGTCGAGTGACGTCATTTGACTTGAGTCGCTCGAAGGTAAAAAATCAGGACGATCGACCGAATATTAAGAAACACTTGTGACTGCTACTTATCAGTGACACTGATAAGGATTTTTTTTTTTCAAAAATGTCGCGCGCTTTTTTCACATAATCGGTATAAAACTGTTTTACCGACCGAACTTCGCATTGTATGATTTACATAGGAAACCCGTAAGACCACGTGGAATAGAACGTTTATGGTCGATCTTATGAATTTATCATTGACTAATACATTTCGTGACATACTTCGCGGCTACTCTCGGGCTTAGCACACGTGAGTCGATTGGATCGTTAATAGATTTTATCGGGATTTTCAAATTTTGAAAAATTTTTTTTTACGTTGGTCATAATATCGTTATCATTGCTATCGGGTGTGAATGTGTGTCACGAGATTGTACTTGGCAGTGACTGTACCTGGAAGCGGCTCGAGTCTCGTGCGAAAATCTCGTCATAAGCCGCTGCATGTATTTGGTTGACTGTAGTGCGAAAATTTACGAAAGATCGAAGTGTCCGTTTTTTATTTGGTTAACTACGGGCTGTAACTGTAAGTCTGATATAGTAATAGACACAGATGGTAAATATCGAATAGACTCGTTTGTCGCAGTCGCTCTTGGATCGAATGACGTACGAAATGTTCTCCGTTTCTACCAGTGATAATTCCTGCTGATAAATGCGTCACGGAAGGATTTTTGACTATTAACTACAACATATCATTTCTAGATAAAGTCATGTTGGGAGAAAAAAAAAATTTTTTTTTTTGACATCTGTCACTTGAATTTTTGACGTTGCTGTCAAAAAACACATGTTTACACCTATTTAGATAACATTGGTCGTTTTTGATCGCTACATTTACTTTGTACTATTACACGGTATATATATGCATAACTGATACTAAAACATTATACTACGGTTACCCATGTGGTATCTACTACCCCTGTGCACAGTGTCACCCCTAAATACCTACATACTGGCTGGCTGAATTTTTTTTTGGAAATTTGACACGGCTGGGATATTAAAGTGGACCGGAAGGGTTATGTATGCTTTAGCGTGTATACGTATGTGGAACAATATCGAGTTTCGATTAAAGTTCAAGGGACATTGATAATACGTTGTACGGTTATCACAAGTAGAAAACAGAGATACTAATTGAAACCTGCGTCAATAGAAATAATAAGGGTTCCACCCTTATCGCTATATAATAATAACATTTCTGTTATCAGTTTGCATTATCAATAAAAATTATTTTACATACAAACCGATAACAGAAAAGTCACTGTATCGCGCGAGGAAGGTTGACAGGTCTAAAAAAAAATGGCGTCCGTAATAAAAAAAAAATTAATATTTTTCAAATCCTCGTCCCATGTAGTATATATAGAATATGGGGTCGGTCAATTTTTTTTTTAGTACTTGGCGTAAGGGATGATAGTCTCGAATAAAAATGTCGGTAATGTCACGAAGGGTGGTGATTTTTTTTTTCGACATCGAGGGGTAATACGTCTAAGGGGGATCGATCAGGTTCTATTACGTTGATAAGGGAACCCTAACCTAACGTAAACTAATTTCACCCTTAGAGGTCTTTAGGGGTACCGGTATACGCCAACCCCTTGTAGCTTGTTGCTTCGTATGATCAATCACGAGGGTGTGGTCGCGCACGTGTCAACATCAACACAGGGCACTGGCGGGACTAATCGTAAAGGTCATGGCGGGTCACGCATATACGTAATAAAAGGGGAGGGAAGTTATGCCGTAGGTATAGGGGTAGTTTTTTTTTTTTTTTTTTCTTTACGTTTCACCCTCTCTCTTTTATTTGCCTGTCTTACCTGCGATTAGCTCTTAGGTCTCGCGCCGTATCAACCCCCCACCCTCCCACCCCTCCACCCACCCTCCTTGACAATAGCAAATATTTGTGTCTACCTACATCCAGTCTAATACTCTTTGCCGAGCTCAGGGAGCAACCCTTGCGATTTCACACCTTCGCATTTCATCCCTTGGGAGAGGGTGGGTGTGGTGGGAATTAAGGGTGGGGGTAGAAAATGAAAATTCGTTAAAGTGATTCTAAGGGTTGTTTCTAATGGTTTTTCTGCATTTTATTGATTTCAGGTCGGGTCGGTTCAATTATACCGTGTTTATTGTTTAATCAATTTTATTATAAGGCACACGATTTTGAGTGGAAGAACATTTATGATTTATACGTTAAAAGCAGCAATGATTTTGAGTGGAAGAAAAAAATTTTAAAAAAGGGACCTAGTATCTTTTCTGTTTTGTGGACCACGCTTGGATGTCTCTCCGGCGATCCGATATCAGACCTGCTGTTACACACGAGAGGCGTCGCGACGCTTTACGAGCGTCCTTTTTCCTTTATGGCGCCTGACATTAGACACCGCGAATGACTCATTAAAGGTATACAGCATCCGAGGGACCCTGGACCAGGGGGTCTCAATTGTTCTCAGACCCATCAGGCTACATTGGGACCAGGTCGCTGATCCTGGTCCCTGATGAACATCTAATAGACAGATACCCCACGTGCTCATCCCTGTTCTGGTAGCCACGTGACGTTTATGGTATCCATTTTTTCAAAAAGTTTTATCATAATCAAACAGGACGGATAAATAAATTTTTTAATCAATTAAATTGGGGAGGGGGGGGGCTTCTCGTTAATCCATCCAATCGATACTCTTACAATCAATAGTTTGTAAATAGTCAAAAACCATTTTTGAGAGCTCAGCAGGTTCAAAGTTATCCGAGCGTAAAACAGCTGGGTTTTTTGATTTTGAAAATGATTGAATTCCAGAAGGAGTCCCCCCCCCCCCCTCTCCGATCGCCATCTTCCAAGATTTACGTAAGTCGATGATGAACGATTCGTACGCACTGGGGACGCGTCAAGTAGAAAATTTTTGATTAATGATTTTTTTTTTCATAGACGAGCGATAAAAAAATTATTAATTTTTTGAAATCGTTCGTCGATGACATTTTTTTTATTTTATATTACTGCTAGAGGCAGGTGTTGGCGCGTGTTGAAAATATGTGTATATTTCAGGAATTTCGTACAGTGATCGATTGGGTAATCGATATTATAGGGAAATTTGAAATTTGAAAATTTTATACCCTTCACGGAAGCCATGCTTATTGTGTGCGAAATTATCTTCATATCGCGTGTTATTATCGGGTTTGGCTGACTTGCGCGACTGTCGAGATATATATATATGTGTGTGTGTATGTATATATATATAGTCAACATTGGCAACGTAACCTTCCATTGCTTTAACGATAAGTCACGTATCTACAAAGCATACGTTTAATTTATAGCGTTGGCACAGTCGAGCGTGAATCTTGAATAAGTTTGTGACGGTCAAATTTTTGTACTACGTGAGATTTTACGTAAATTTAGGATAAGAAATGTCAGAGCCTACGTGCACAAATTTATGATATTGCATATGCATTGATTTTTGTCTTTCGTACCAAATTATGTTTCGTTTGTATTAAATTCGACGGATCAATCTAATGTGGAAATGTTAATGCAATTTTTTTTTTCATTTATTTAGAACAAACCAATACAACCCTTCTATCTGTATCCTGAGAATTTTTATCGACTCTTATTCCTTTCTCTCTTGCTCTTCTTATTTTAGTACGAGCGCCATTCGAGACATACAATAAGGCATCGAGCAGCCCAGCTCGTAATCCTCGTACGTGATCAAATCCTTTGGACAGTTGAAGGTGCTATTCTTCTTTACCGACTCATCTCCCATTTTCGTATGGCGAAAAAGGAAATTCCTGAGTGCCGTCGACAGCCGTACTATTCTGTCTAATAAATTTTCATCATCCTGTAAAATATTACCTTTGGCTTCCACGAATTTCCACTTTTCCCTAGCCAACTCGTTCAATTCTAATAAACAGTACGTATCCCGTCAAATTTTTATTTTTCAAATCAACCATCCGTGTTATCCATTAACTCACGCTATTATAGTCTATGCGCGTTAACTCGTAGTTTTTAAATATAGACTTTTTTCACGCCACGTATCACGGAAACAATTGTACGACAACGGCCGGTTGCCGTGGCTCGGTCGGTAAAACGAATGTTCCTTCGTTACCGACTGTCGTCACGTGACGCGTTAATGCTAATCAAACGCAAGAGCAATCTTTCAACGTATCGGGCTACATTAAATGAATTGTCGTAGACTCGATGGCAGCATGGTTTATCGCGGGCAAGTTTCTCCACGGGGACACGCGATACATTAACGTCAGCGTCGCACGGTAACGCAGTTATACGTTAATGTCGACGTCGCACGTCAGCCGACGTTATATCCGTTAAGGAAGTAGAAAAGAGCATAGTCTCTTAACCGTCCAACCCGAAGAAGGCGTTCGAGGTGCGAATGATGAAAAATTGACTAACTTACCATCGGAGTAATTTAAAAAAAAAAATTATTTTTGTTTTTCAGTCGGTAAAATTTTTTAATTCACTGAGTCTTGTCGAATAAGCAACAGCTCTCGTTAGATGAGAATTCCCAGTGACTGTTGGGCAAAATATTTTTCGCCGCCGCTCGCTTTGTTTAGTGTCTAAGGACGAGTGGTACGCCGGTATGCCAAGGGAACAAATAAAAACGGCAACAAGCACCGTCTACCGGTAGAATAAAGGTTACCTACTTGAAAGTCCCAAAGAGAAATTTCAAATTTTTCTCCCATTTCTTTCTTGATGAGGTCTCTTTGCTTTCGAGTAGGTAGATAAGTAGGTAATTCTGCGAGTTTTGCATACGCAATTTCCACTGGGAAAAACACCGATGGTGAATTTTTTTTTAGCAAAATCGAAAGAAATTCTTATCGAGTACCTTGTTCTATCGGACACGCGTGGTGAAAACTGCAAAATCGGACTTCTGAACTGTCGTCTGCACGGCGACGAAATTGTCGTTATGATGCAATCCTGTATATATATAGACATACACACACACACACACATATCGTGACATCTTCTCACGTAGAATATTGTGGACATTTTTCATCCCTGTCTACACAATCAGCAGGTCTTCGCCGTCTGCTGAAAGTTGGTAGTCCGCTGGGCTCGGCTTGCAAGCGTCCATTTATATTAACAAGCTACAAGAGATAGTAGAGGGGAGAGGAAGTGGGAGGTGGACTATATAGAAATCTCTGTCTCTCAGCAACCTGTGATATCCCACTGCTACCCTCGCGAAAGTTCCGGCTACCCTAAACCCACCCCTTGATAGGGGTTTTATCTTGGTGGCAGTCGCCCTCGATAACCAGAAAATGAATATGATTTTCTCCCCAGCGAATAAAAGAAAGGAAACAGCGTATATCCGCCTGTTACTTCTCGCAGGAGAGAAATGGAAAAATTAAGGGAGAAAAAAAGCGGGAATTTCAAAGGGCAGCTATTTCGTAAGGGCTACGAGAGGTGATGGACCATTTGAGAGACATAAGCAACAAACAAGATTGACGTTTTGTGATTAAGCGTATCAGGAAGGAAGAACCAGTACTGTACCAGGTACCGTGTACAAGATCGCGGCCGTATATAAAATAGCCCTTGGAAAATGACAAGGAAATTGGCGTCTTTCAGCTTCTCTTTGTGCGACGGGCTCGATCGTGTGTAAATGTTTACTTTTTTTTCTCCTCTCAGAAGTCCTCGATATCGTATTGACCTCGCTAGCCGGGATAGCGGGTGGTGGCTACTCTTAGCAGACGGCGGAAGTTCCGTCGTGGAACCCTTGAGGGGGATTATTCAATGACAACCTAGTAACGTATCGATTGGTTCTTTCTTGTTACAGAGCTGAGATGAGCGGCAGCGAAGGAGCGCGTCTTGCAACGCTATGATGACTCCATCTGGTGCGACGGGATCCAAGGACGATAGCTAAGGTTGGGTCTAGGCTTCCAGGGAGATAGGGGACTCTGGAGCTACGGAGGATGCCGGGCCGTTGTTACCCTCTCGTTACGCTCGCCCTAATCCTTGGGGCGAGTCTCCTTGAGGTTGTAATGGGTCAGCTACCCAGGAATTCCGTGAGGAATCCCTGCCATGTCCACGAGGCCGTCACCAGGTGCTACAACGTCGACATCGAGGAGCTGGAGGACTACCTTGTGGGTATCAGGGAAGAGAGTCACACGCTGGAGATCACGCACTCAAACTTGAGCATCTTGAGCAGGGAACCTTTTCATGCCAAGACTGATTGGGAGGTCCTCTACTTGGCCAGGAACAACATCAGCGAGATCGAGTACGACGCCTTTCATAGGTTGAACAAGGTCGTCTCCATCAATCTTGAGAGGAACTTTCTGAGGATCATCGACCAGAAGACTTTTTCTTACTGCTATCTGTTGCTGAAGTTGATACTGAGCTACAATCCTCTGGTTCTACCGGATCAGCCATTCCTTGAGGCGTACCAGCTTGAGTACCTCGATTTGTCCTTCGCCAACCTCACTAATCTACCATTGGACACGTTTAAACTCCTGGTGAAGTTGCGCTACCTGAATGTATCCCATAATCGTCTTGAGGTCCTGGACAGCGAGGTATTCGCGCCACTCCTACACCTCGAGGTCCTTGACGTAGCTAATAATAATTTCAAGGTCATCGACTACAGGGTCTTCTCCATGTACAGTTTGATACAGCTGAACAACGAGTGGGTCTGCGACTGCGACCTGAAGATCGTCTTCTACAAGATCTTCGAAAACGCGACCCTCACCTCGGAGGCTGTCAGGTGCACCAAACCCTTCAACACCACCTGGCTGGACATGAGGTTCCTGGACTGTACGAATCCCATACCAAACAAGACTCTCTTCAGCAGCCTCGAGGAATACTACGAGGCCATTGGGGTAGACAAGCGTGTATCGTCTCTTGAAGAACCCTTGGTACCACCTGGTATCCTTGTCATTGTTCTATCATCCCTCATAGTTGTCCTGGTCCTTGTCCTAGCCCTGGTTCTCATCTGCTGGTGTAGAAGCAGAGACAAGGTCAAGATTAATCATCCGGAGGAACATAGTCTAGACACTAGCTGGCAGTACGGTACTGTACTCATGCACAGGGCTGGACATGATCCTGGGAAGAATTCTGGGGGTGCAACTCTTACCGTCTCAGCACCCGTACTTCAGTACAGCACTATGGAGGGGATCCCGATGACCAGCATAAGACCGACGGCACCACGAATGTCTGACGTCTATCAGAGAATAGATCCTGCAGAACACGATGTCAGCTACTCTGATCAGGAAGCCGATGACGTCGCCCTCTACGAGAGGATGCACTGAGGGATTCTCAAGGATGCAATTTCCAGGAAACTCATCGATCCCATCCTTATTCTTGGTCTCACTTCCTCTTTCACGTATCTCCTCGTACCGGATGCTGCCTCTGGAATGATATGCTGAGCTCAATATGGAATCTTCTGGAACTTGGGAAATTTATTGATAGACCCAAATCGCCCGATGCGTTTCTAACTCGTTATTCTTAACCTCGAGTGACTTTGTCGCGCGGCTAGTTCATTGCGAATGAACTTGCTCGGAAATAAATTGCGTGCGGTTCTCTTTTATTTTATTCTCCTTGATATTCTCGCTGATATCTCTCGAGGACGCAGAAGCATTGTGATACATTATTATACGTGTTAACCAAGCCATTGCTTCGTTCACGTCTCATTGTTAGACAAATACTGTTTACTGTGTAATTGTCACGAGTAACATATTTCATAGCTGATTTTCGCTATTGTCGTTACGTTTCGCCCGTTGGCTGCAGTTTTTTTTTTTTTTTTTTTTGTTAAATAAGGAACATTGACAAGTAGTGGACTGGACGAGTTTGAAAGAACAGAATGGAAATGAATTTATTTAAGGAGAGCTGTATAGACGTAATCAAAATTCATGTCATATTTGATATTTTGATAACGAATTTATATTGGGTTTAATCGACGGTATTTTTCTCGATTAATCGTCTCTGTCGGTAATCTACTAGATAGACACTGTCGGTAAAGAAGTTTTGAATTTATCGACGAGACAAAAGTATGACAGGAACGTCAAGCGTTACTTACGGAAATCACAGAAATGTTACGCTGTCCTTGTCGTTACTTCCGGTAAATCACGATACCGACTTCCTGTCTGTTATAACCTTAATTTTTATATTACATATTCCGTACTGTAAAAAGAATCAAATCACGCATCAAAATGTACATCGTAGAATTTTTTTTTGTTAAAAGATAAAAAGGTATTATTTACCATCCGATGTCAATTTTTCAAATATGTAAAAATAATCAATTTTTGTTACGATTATCTTTGACTGTTAAAAATTATACATTATCGTTATACGTTTTAGATACAATATCTAGTAGCACGTATAGCCGCTTATCCAGTTCTGACTGCAGCAATGTCTTTGGACACGATCGTGCTTCAGATTTGCTAAAACGATTAGAATACAAGCCCTAGTAGAGTAACGCGTTCCTTATTAACGTCCAAGAACAAGATAATTCCGAATCTCAAAGATTAATTGCCCGGACGATGATCCCCGAGGGTTTAGAATGGCTGGAGTGAAAAATTGCAAGAAAAATGATTATCTGTAAAGCAAAAATGAAATTACGCGACCTAAAGCAAAGCCAGGCATTGCATATTTCGATCTTAAAATGTAAACGTTTTCGAACGAACATAACCTAAAATAATTTACTCAAAGTTTCTACGACCCGGTTGCTTCCGACATTGACTGTATCATTTTTGGATAGATCATTAATTTACGTGCAATCGTTACGACTGTGTTAATCGTACGTAGGGAATTTATCAGTTTTTGAAAATCAATGAAAGACAAAGTTGATTCTGGCTGCTTTTTCATTTTATACAAATTTTCTAATCTGACTGGATTTTCGTAAACAATAGAACACAGGCTTTTCTTATGCGTATAGGACGCTTTATGCATGTACAATGTAATCATGTAACGGGTGGTCATTTATTGGTTTAGTCATAATGGGATTTTAATGAAAATTCATCCTACGGACGAATAATGAAATTTTCGTTGATAAAATTAATTTTTTGTTATTCGCTCAAAATCCTAATATCTGAAAATGCAGATGCAATTTTTTTAATGATTACATGTTTCTTATGTATAATTCCATAGAGGAGGTTTTTCATAGTTAGGTCATATTTTTGCATTGTTTCTTTCATTAATATCGATTAACGTCAGTGGATCATTGATTGAATATCGAATATACGTAATAAGGCTATCTTCTTATGCGCTACTGAATTTTGAACAGTCGTTACAAGACTTTAAAATAATTTTTTACATCGCCCCGAATGTCTAATTAATCTAGCGAACACCGTTGCTATATACGTGTCGAGTGGAGCGAATTTCGCGCTTATGAAAATTTGCCTTTTGCTTGAGAAAATTGGAGAAAAAAAATTTCACGTTTATTTACGTCGTCGGAATTTGCGTTTTTTTTTTTAAGTCGAATAATTTCTCAACAAACACTGCCAGAGTCAAGTTTCTTTCTTACGTCGCAGTGACGTCTTGAATAAAAAATTTCGGTCCGTACGACCCTTGTCAGTCTTTGCGTTTTGGGATACCGAAGATCCTTGAAAGCCCAAATTAGACTGCAGTAGAATAATAAAAATTGTAGCGGCGTGAGTAGAGCGATCCAAAAACGAAACAAAAAAAATATATATATATATAGGATTATACGATTTTGCCACGAAATTGCGCGTCGCCACGTGAGGGCGTCTTTTGCCTTTGATTTAAAAAAAAAATTTTTTTTTTACTTCATTTCCAAAATTTTCCGACACCTGCAAATTTTCGCTCACCTCGAGCGTGTCTGAAAAATTAATTTTTTCTAATTACATATTTTTTTTAAGCATAAGACGCTTCCACGTGTTTCGTGTATTCGCGCCAAAAAAAAAAAGAAATTCAAATGAAAGTAACTTCTGTCTCTTCCATCCACTCAAATAAAAATGTATAATCTAGTTATTCGTAAATATGTAAAATGTTCTCGAGCGAATGAAACGACGGTGTTTTGGTCCTGCGCGATTTTCATTATCATTGTACATTAATTGTCATTAATTGTCATTAATTTTTATTGTTATTGTCGCTTTTCGTAACTCTCGTAGTTTGACGAATTTTTTAAAATTTTTTAAGTGTACTGTACTACGACCAACCCAACGATAATTTAATTCAATAGCAATGCCAACGTCGTATTTTGATTATTTTTCGACGCCATCTTGCGTAACGTTAATTGTACTTGGTTAATTTGGTTCTACGTTTAATTATCACAAGTGTAAATTTGATATATTCGCGCCGGACGACAGCAGTACTGTAGACTTTTAAGACATAATGCAAAAGAAAAAGAAGCTGTACGTTGCTGCATACCGCATATACCAAAAAGTACTCTACTTGTCTCCGAGAAAGAAAAAAAAATGGACTTTCAAGAAACTCTTACGTGTTTAAATAAAGGTTTAGCTACTAATCTACAGAGGACATACGCATGTATACATATTAAGGTATACATATTAAACGGATAAATTATTGAATGAAAAAAAATACAGACTAAAGAAACGAGGAGTAATTTCCACGTTTTGTTTTTGTAAATAAGCTAATATTTATATATTGCGCGTGTAAATACGAGGAATTATTATATACATATACATACGTTGTTGCTGTGAGTCTGGAATTATGTTCTATGTAAAGGCGGAAAGTGAGTCGATCGTTATCGCGAACTGTAAAATATGTAAATATATGTATTTTAAACATAATGCAATAAATATATGTATTTTATAAGTATACTGTTTTCACTCTGTCAACCTGTTATTAAGGTTAGGTGTAGACAGATTTATGATATTAATCAGCTCGATCTCTACCTCTCTTTTTTAATTTAATGCCTCCGCTCGCGAGGGAACGATCAAGACAGAGGTTTGATAAGAGCAGATATCACTTTTATAGACGACAATTTAATCAGAGCATTTTAAATTGCTCGTTGCACTAGTCATTGTTACCACCGAATGTTCTTGCAGGTGGCTCCGTCACTGGGAATATCTTGAACGAAGTCAGTATAGAGATTACGAAACTGATGGTAACAGTAAGAAATTTGAAATTATAGTTTTCTACTAAGCGGTCGATAAGTTACCAACATTAGCGTACGTCGTGCTCTCTCTTGAGAAATACTGGAAGTTATAATGTAGAGGAACTAAACGCCGTATAATACTGTATGCTTTACATTCCGGACGTTAATTGTGACTTTTACGTATTATACAAATTTGTAGTTTCAAAGAGCCTTGAATCGAAGGAAAATTCGTTTAGAGTAAAAGCAGCTTTCACCTTTTACAAACTACAATGAAAAGTGAATTGCCTTAGTGCCAATGGCGTAGTTTGACAGATTTGTCCACTGTATATAAATTTCAGATCAATTTTAAATAGTTAACACGTGCACGTGTCATCTGCATCAAAAAGCTTAGCCAAGTTTAATGCCAAATACTATACTGTAAGTATTCATATTGTATATGCATATCTAACGTTCACAACAAAAATAGAAATTACCTTTATCTTTGCCAAAAGACTACCGAACAGTCCCCAAGGCTAGAATGAACAAAAGGTAATTCAGTCGCAAACAAAACGATAACAAGACCTACACATAAAGGCACTAAAGATAATTAGGAAGAAAATTAAATTGTTACATTCCTAATAATGACATTTGGGGTTATGAAATCTGACATTTACCTTGGACTGTAGAATCATTGCGTTTTCCTGTTTAAACAGTGTTTTGGAAGAATCACAGATCAAATCTTGATACATTCTGTGACATGTTTTCAAGTTATTCTCAAAGTTATGAAATGAAATATTTACTATTGTCGTTAACGGACGGAACAGAGCTCGAGAAACTGACACGAAGTAAGAAGGAGACAACACTGAATTGACTTCGAGTACTGTAACTACTTAACGTTATATATTACTGCGGGATCTTTTCAATTGTCATAGTTGACCACTGACAGCGGATTAACAAGCAACACTGAGAGACGAACCAATAAGACGCTCATTTGATTCCATCTGTTCAAATATAATAATTATGCTTTTCACCCATAAAATTGTAAACTTTCGTGTTCCTGACTTATAAATCACAAAATTACGTTACCTGAAATACCATTTCTATTTCAGTGACTTGTTATTGACTTTCGACAGTCTCGTGTTTTTTTACCTTTCGAAGAGTCATGGAAAACGATATACAGCTAACTGATGTGGTGAGTGTTTCTTGACGAATATTTTAATTCTCAATCTAAGATTCGTAACCCTCGTATATAATTATTTAAAAATTATTTCTTACGTCCTACGAAAATTGTTAGATTATTTTCTATCTCCTATCTTTCTCTGTTTTACACTGTATTTAATTCTTAATGGAAAAATATTTTCTATAATGTTCGCACGCCTGCGTCTCAGTCGATACTAACTTGTCACTTTGTTTCTCAAAAATGTTGTCTTCTCAGATGACAGACTTTTTTCGATAGTTGCGATAGTTTCGATAGCTGCAAATAAGTATATTCTTATAATTCAACCAAACAACACTTGCTCTAAATATATTATAGTAACCTTCTTTACCATACGAGTCAGCCCAAATGCGTCCAATAACATTTATACCTCAAAAACTTGTCTTTGAAAAAAAAAAAAACTTAACAGCTAAACGATGATCAACATACGTCTAAACGTAGGCCAGCAAATGCATAGTAACATTTACATATCAGCAGCGTTAAAACGTCCTACTCAAGAATGCAACAGTTACTCATATGGTGCTTTAAAAGCATTACATATTGATAGAGGAATAAAATATTTTTACATTGCTATTTATGTAACTGTTACTTTGTATTTTCTGGGACAAGTATAGCACATATATCCAATAGAAAACTTGTGACTAGTAAAATGCAAATGGCGCTGATAGAAGGCACATATATTTTCACATATAGTCACTAACGTATATCTGTACAAGTAGTAAACAGAGCTAATAAGATCTTGCCATATTATCGGTTGCTCTGGAAAAATTATCAGTGCCAACAAATTTTTTTCCAAATTCTTTTCCTATCTTATTGAACATCCGCCTGTCACTTTAAAACTTGAAAATTAAAATAAAGCCACATGAGCAATGCTGTAGCTTTTACATTAAGGATTATTTGCAATGCATCTCTGTCAGTTGATGATAATTTATTAGCCAACATAGTACATGTTAATTATTCGGTTTAACGTTCTAAATGTGACGCATCGACATACATAATCTCAATCATCCACAATTGATCTGCATAAACAAATCAGCTGGTAAATACAAAGCGCGGAAAGTCTTAATTTCATTTTCACAATTTCGCAAGGTCAGTCTATGATAATGGCTCTTGCAACAGAGTTACAAAAAAAAATGGTTTCTGCAGTTTTTTCCCCTTCAAGTCACTCGATTGCGCAATCACTGTTGTTCGAATCTGATTCATAAAAACCGCAAGATCCACGAGGCAGATTCTAGTTCTTGCTCTGATTTTTTTTTCTTTACATTTTTTTATTGGATCTCAAATTATTCCTTTGGATGTATCATTATACACGAGATATAAGAATTCACACTATTGTTGTATATGTAAAGCTAATGAGTGTATTAGATTGAAAATGAATTTGCACTGACATTTTTTTAATAAAAATGAAAAGGACACAAAGCATCAGGCACAATTGCGTTAGAATTTATTATAAAAAATATAGGATTTATGCTCACTCGTGTAACAAGATTGAATTTTATAAAATGCAATACATTTTTTTGCAGAATGTCATGGGAAATGAATCTGCTGTCAATGTTCAAGAGAGCAAGGAAAATTCAAATAATAGAAAAACCGACATTACGTATGGGATAGATGACATTCCACCATGGTACCTTTGTTTGTTTATGGCACTGCAGGTAATTACGGATATGTCAAAAATCTTGTTTTTTTTTTACTAAAAATACAATAAAAAAAAATCTGTCAAAATCAAAAGCGTTTATATGAAGATATATAAAATTGACAGAAAAAAACTTTCGTCCCCGGGTGGGCTCGAACCACCAACCTTTCGGTTAACAGCCGAACGCGCTAACCAATTGCGCCACGGAGACGTTACGTCACCGTTGTGTGATACGTTCAATAAAATTATTCAATCGTTCATCAAGAAAAATAGATATAATCTGTCACTTGTTATTCTTAATTAATACAACAGTCTTACAACAATGTATTCTTGCAGCATTATTTAACTATGATCGGAGCCATAGTCTCAATTCCCTTTATCCTGACTCCAGCACTCTGCATGGCGGAAGACGATCCGGCAAGAAGTCACATCATATCGACTATGATCCTCGTTACGGGCATCGTCACGTTATTACAAACGACCGTGGGCTGCAGGCAAGTAAATGAGTCAATCAAATTATATCTACATAATCGGTTATCATATCCACGCTTCATAGACAATAAGTTAGTTTTCCAGGAGCCTGGTAAAAAAAACTAGACTATAATTATAGACAAAATAATAAACATCCTGAACTACAATGCAGATTATAATTTTATGCAAAAGAATTTCTCATGACATTGACATTGAGATTTAATTAACTACCACATAGATAATATTAATTAAAAACAGTTGCAATAACAAATATTTTTTAAATAATACCTAGGACTTCCTTTCTTCATATTTTCTACCACTGACACAGTCTTAATTTATATTTTCTTTTCCAGACTTCCACTGGTCCAAGGTGGTACGATATCCTTTTTAGTACCAACTCTGGCCATTTTGAATTTACCTCAATGGAAATGTCCCTCTGATGACGTCATGAATTCTATGACGTATGAGGATCGCACTGAATTGTGGCAAGTGAGGATGCGAGAACTGTCTGGTGCTATTGCTGTGTCGGCATTGTTTCAAGTTATCATCGGTTACGCAGGTACTTGACGTCAAGATTGCACCTGAATCTGTTGTCAAGTATTAATATAATTTTTATATTAAATTATCTGAATTTAATTGATGCAGGAATTGTGGGATATTTACTCAAGTTCATCACACCCTTAACCATCGTACCGACAGTATCATTGGTCGGTTTGTCGCTATTTGAAAATGCTGCTGAAGCCGCCTCAAAACACTGGGGTATTGCAGCAGGGTGAGTCAACCCTTTTCCTAATAAAATCAATGCCAATCTATTATTAATTTTTTATACTATTACCTGTCCTTACCTTTCTATCAATAAGATAAGACTCGACATATCGTCGTTGAGCAATCTATTGCTTAGATCATGTGAAACTATAATTTTTTTCTATTTCCAGAACAATACTGATGTTGACGCTCTATTCGCAAATTTTGGTGAACGTCAAATTTCCAGTTGTAGCCTACAGAAAGCGCGAAGGCTTCCAAGTCATTTGGTTTTCCTTATTCAAATTGTTTCCAGTAAGTCAAATTACTAACCGCTTTGAATATCGCAAGAGTAAATGCAACTTCGTGTCAAAGTTCATAATTTTTTTTTTCAGTATCCCCATAACAGTTTCACAGATATCACAAGTATATTTTATTATTATTTTCCTTTGGCACAGGTCCTGCTAACGATAGTAGCAATGTGGGTGATTTGCGGAATCCTGACAGCCACAGATGTCTTGCCACCTGGACACCCCGGCAGGGCTGACACGAAATTAAAAATAATTAGCGATTCACCCTGGTTTCGAATACCATACCCAGGCCAGTGGGGCATCCCAACGGTTAGCCTGTCCGGGGTGCTTGGCATGTTGGCAGGCGTGATCGCGTGCACCGTAGAATCCATTAGTTATTATCCTACTACGTCACGGATGTGTGGTACGTAAACGACAATACATGCCATCAGTACCCAATAAGCACATAAGCAGGGGGGCCGCTAATGGGTCCTTACTGACCCACTGCACTTATCAATGGACCAATAACAGTTGAGTAGTTGAGCCACGCTTATGTGTTTGCCAGATAAGGACTGATTGGTTGAAACTAAAAAAAATTGTACAAAATTAAATGCATACAGTATCATGTATATGTATATCCAATTGGTAGGTGCACCTCCACCACCTCTTCATGCAATTAACAGAGGAATTGGTATAGAAGGTCTTGGCACTGTGCTGGCAGGATTATGGGGTAGTGGAAATGGTACAAACACATTTGGCGAAAACGTTGGTACAATTGGTAAGAGATAAAAGACACTGTGGTACATTAATATAAAAATTGTAATAATGCCTCACCGTTATATGCATTCTGTATGCAAATGTTCACTGATGCACGTGTAATAATATTTTTGACAATTGCTGTAGGCGTGACAAAAGTTGGCAGTCGGAGGGTGATACAGTGGGCCTGTGTTCTGATGATACTCCAAGGGATCATCAGTAAATTTGGGGCTATATTTATCATCATTCCTGAGCCCATAGTCGGTGGTATATTTTGCGTCATGTTTGGGATGATAGCAGCATTTGGTATGTTATGCTTACTTACTAATTGCATAGAGATAGTAGGTATTGTGAAAAATCAGTAATTTATCTAAATAAAAAGAAAATCAATAATAATTAAACATTTATTCAGGTCTCTCGGCGTTGCAGTATGTCAATTTGAATTCTGCAAGGAATCTGTACATACTGGGATTCTCGCTGTTCTTCCCATTGGTACGTGCTACTAGACAAATTGATTTATGAATTTGGCAAATAATACATTTTTTTTAATATCTGTAATTACAATTTTGTAAAGCTTGTCTTATTTTTAATTTGTAAATGGATTCAAAGCATTGGAAGTAATCTGTAAGTATTTATAGGTTCTATCAAAGTGGATGATAAAGCACCCTGACGTTATCAAGACCGGAAATGACATAGCTGATGGTGTTATTACGGTATTGCTAAGCACGACAATATTGGTTGGCGGAGTCGTTGGCTGCCTTTTAGATAATATTATACCAGGTATATCCTTCATATATGCTTCTATAGCACTAATAGAATAAAATATAAAGTATGTTACTGGAATAGATGCTCATAATAACAAAGCAAGTGTCCTCGTTAATGATACATTAATATAGGAAAATTTAATTCTTAAATAAACATTACATGAGTTAAGCTTACTTGACTATCATGTGAACATATTGTCGCGTGCCTATGAGACACTGTGTGCATAAAAGCACATGACTACGTTCCATTGCTCACTTTCACATGATACAAGTATGAAAACAGGTTTTATCTAATATTACTCATCTTTTGAATCGCAGGTACCTCAGAGGAGCGTGGCTTAGACGCGTGGGCTAATGAAATGGCGTTGACTGTAGATACACCGGATATTGACAAGGATACTGATAAGGAATACATAGGAAATACTTTTGATTTTCCAATAGGAATGAATTTGCTCAGAAGGTAATTAAAGAGTCGAATGACTTCTAGTAATAATTAATTAAAACTTAGATTCTTTATTAAAATTTATAATCATTAGTAGTAGTGCTTGCCATTTGTCTAACTACATAAATCATTATGAATGTTACACAGAGAGCGAAGAAGATGGTTTTACTTAATCATATTGTTTGTATCATTTCAGATGGAAATGGACATCATACTTACCATTTTCACCAACCTACAGACCAAGACCGTACCCTTGTTGTCGTTCAAAGAAAAGTTAGATATATTTTAGAGAACAATAGGTACATTAGCATTCTAGATATATTTATATGTATAGTAAAACAAATTTATAAGGCCATATGCATATTTAGACGATACAACCTTTTTCATAGAAATTAATATAATGTTGTTATAGATAGCAGTTATGTGCAATATTATTGTACACGTCACTGACACTTGATATTTTGTGTATACAGTATTAAAATCAAATGTCCAAGTTTTTTTTTCAGTCATGGAAGGCCACTTTTCAATATGCCAAAAACAAATTGTAAATTGATGCGTTTAATGATACAGTTAATTAACACATATTGTAATTAAGTACTGGAGCACTAAATCATTATGATTACAGAAATTTAGAATAATCATTTAGGTTGTTTATAAGGTTTTGTTGATCGTCACTGGTCACTCATGTACTGTTTACAATTGAGAGAATTGAAATGTATCAGTGTTTTATAAAATTAATAATAAACTCTTGACTAACAATTCATAATTAAAACTACGAGAAATATATCAATATCTTATGTGTACAGAATAAAAAGTATCGTCACAGAATTATACGAGTTTTCGTCTGTATGATATTCACTGTATTATTTATGCCCAGACCAATGCTGTCGTGAAATATTTATTAATTTTATTTTTATATCTGTACATCGCAATATAAAAACATAACTTGTCTTCGTCGTTAAGCCTAGCGTTACGAAAAACTATTCGTCGTGATCTTTTGTGTAAAAATACAACAAATCAACTTCACACATCTACTGTGCAATCGTTGCAATTAAAAATTAACCGTTTTTCACTCACGTACTCGTTTCCCAAAGGAATCACAAAAACGTTCACCATATCGTTTTCGAGAACAGATCGTTGACCTGAAAGGGCTTATGCTTCCTTGCTCTTAGTCACTTCCTCTACCAGTTTTCGAAATACTTGGGCCACTTGACTGTCTGGAATTAGTGCGACAACGCTCTGACCTTTGTCAGCTAATTTTCCTACAGATGGATCGATTGGTATCTTTGCCAAAAATGGAACCTTTACCATCTCCGACAGAGCTATTCCACCACCCGATGAGAATATATTTGTGCATTCCTGGAAGCCAAGTTGTTTGACTCTTAAGAAAATCTTGTACAGATTTTAATATAATTGATACAGAGACTCGAATTTCTTCTAGTTGTGTCAATTTAAAAATCCAGAGAATTATGTAATACGATGATAATTCTTCTTTTGTTGTTAGTGATAATCATTCGAGTTTCAACCATTCTATGGTATAATTTTGGCACTTTCCAGCAAACGGTATACGAAAATATAATTATGATGTATTGAAACCATTGTTAGAAATTATAAAAAGGACAATGGTGACAATGTAAAGAACTCTATAGTATACTTTAGGATCAATATAACAGGATGTAGGTTTAGCATTAATATATTATTACTCGAACAGTTTAATATTAACTATCCTTGACATCATTTGCAATTAATTACTCAGAACCAAGAACATTAGCAAAACCTCATAAGTTTGAAAATAAGTGGGTATGAATATTTTGGAATTGCTTATTCTGAAATTAAATTTTTTTAATTCGAAATCCTATGTTTTTTACAAATTACAAATTACAATTAGTACTTACAGTGCACGTGGGACAGACAAATCCACTCATGTTTTCTACGATGCCAATTATTGGAATTCCTGTTTTCCGGCAAAATGTTATTTCTCGAAGAACATCATCAATTGCCACTGCCTGAGGTGTAGTTACAATTATTGCACCATCACACTTGACATTACTGAAATATAAGCAGTGACGCAGATTACTCATGACAGTATAACAATAATAAGTAATAATGAGTATTCTTAAATAAAACTTAGCTAGAACAAGTGATGTAAGTTTAATTATCAGATAGTTAAACAAGGATTAGCAGTTGCCATATATAGTTAGAATATGCATGATAATAGTTCAGGACACATGACAAACTCTGAAGAACTTGATGAGGAAACAGCTTATCAGCCTCATGACCAGTACTTATCAAAATTATAATTATTTTCAACAAGACCAGTCATATGACTCGTAGTCACCACATGTGACTACTATCAATACACATGTGACTGCCCCACTTATTTCGCAAACTAATCTTAGACTAATAATTAAATTGCCTAAATAATCACTATTACAATTCTATATATAACATATGCATGAGAAACTGATTATGCCTATTCACAATGATCAGACCAACTATTAAATACATTATATGAGAAGTAAGTAATACAGTTAACTGCTATATCTATTGTTAAAAAAAGGGTCACCTAATGCAGAAGAAAATTGTATTCGACTAGTTCAAAATATTATCATAAGCTGTTACAAATGTCATAATCTTATAACTGATGTGTACCGTAGATTCTCCATAACAGTAATATGTTCATCAGAGGTACCAGGTGGTGTATCAATAATGAGGTAATCAATGTCCTGCCAAACAACATCAGTCAGGAATTGTTTAATCATGCCAGTCTTTTTCGGACCACGCCATACTACACCGTCATTCCGGTTTTTTAAAAGAAAACCAATAGACATAACAGACAATCTCTGTTCAGAATCGGCAAAGACCGGTACCCAGCTGTAATAAAAACATTTTTGCGATCAGAGTTCCTAATAAAAGGGCCGCTCAATCACGACAAAAGCGAAGTTAAAAACAATTATAAATTATTTACGCAAAATAGGAAACGTACCCTTCAGAAGACTGGTGGACATCTTTGTCTTCCAAATTCAACAAGTAGGGAACGCTTGGCCCGCAAAGATCGACGTCAAGAAGTCCGACCTGGAAGATTTTGACGTTTAGCAGACGTAACTTCACGCGCTCCAGACGGAGGACGTACTTTAAAGCCAGACTCCTTTAACGTCAAAGCTAATTGAGTGCTGACAGTTGATTTTCCCACGCCACCTTTGCCCGAAAGCACAAGTAAAACGTGCTTCACACCGTCCAGCATCGCGAAATGCTAACTGAATACTACGATCATCTGGTTTTAGATCAGGGGTTGGACACTCTTATGTTAAGGACATGTATACTACGAATGTACTCACGTATCGCACTGCCCTCGTGTCTAATACGCAGTATTAAAATCCAACATGGCGGTAATAACGCATATAGTAGCATGGACTTATAATACATGGACTCCGCATAATTGATAGAAGTAGGTCCTAACGAAAACGTAAGATAGAGAATATTATGAGGAGAAATAAGTAAGGATATTGCCAATAGGCGAATTATTTTGAACTCACTTTTTTCATGGCTCTGATGCGCCACCTGAGCGGAGGCCCGTCGAACCAGTTTCACGTTTTCGATTGATCGAATATATATAGATATACTACACGTGAGATTCGTGTTCCGCGAGATCCACTATTTTATATCGAGTGGACACTTAGATACAGAGCCTTATACCCACATTTTAATACTATCTATTAGCTGTAAAAGTTTCGATTTTTTTTTTGATCTCTCATTGTTAGGCTAATCGTAATTATTTACGAGATGCATGGAAATTGACAGAGACGAATCAGATCTGCAATTGGTAATCAATAAATAAGAAGTTTTCGCATGATTTTTCATTATTTTCTTTTTCCTTGGAGATCTTGTAAATCTTAAGGCGAAAATTAATAGACATGATAGGGGATAACTTACGTGAATATATTAAGTCGATTTGGAAACAATTTTTTTTTCAACCGTCTAAGGGTTAAGCGGAGACAACAAATTGTGTAGCCTCTATCGAATGTTTTTGTGCTACGAATAAACAAAGTCGAAAGTAAAGACAAAGTTAAAGACAATAACCAGTAATGTCTTTAATATAGTTAGTACTGTGTAATACATACCTATGTTACATTTTTATGGTTTTACATATGACAAATTCCCAGCTAACCAATCATTTTCATGCTTCAGGAGACTATCTGCAGGTTAAATTGTTACCGATGGTGAAAAACTAGCCGTTAGTGTAAGAATCACATGTAGTTAGCTGGTTACTTTGTTACTGCCAATGCTTGTCATGGATATTAGCGGCATAATAGCATCGACACAATTGACGACCTCATAGCTCTTCTTCTTCCGAATGCTCGGCTTTGTTTCCCTAGAGAGCAATTACCAGTCTTTCTTGACCTCATAGTTAATAGCCAGTACTTAAACGTGGGTACAAGTCTTTTTATTCAAGCGCAAAGAACACGAATTTCACGCTATTTGTTTTTCACGACTGTTTGTGTTTCTGTCCAACTGCGTGCGCATTTAAACTACTATACCGACAGTACAAAGCCCACACATAAGCGCATAAAATAATTGGTATATGTAGTAGAATCGCATCTAACAAAATTATAATCTTTGTAGGCTATAAATTTCACAATAACTCTGTTACATTTGTGTAAATTATTCAATTGCAAACAGTAGTAATGTGAAATTGCAATTCTTTGCAACTAATTAGCTGTAACGTTTTGAATCAAATAGACAGCAGTGGCGCCATCGTGGCCGCGCGAGACAGTCTCACTTTGAAATTCAGTTTCGATCGAATTCTTTAACTGGACAACTATTTATTCCTGTGTGCGATGCCAGCGCTGTTTATCAGACCCTCTTCACGTTTCCCAGGACGCGTTACGGATCGATAAAGTGTCTGGTTAGTCGTCAGCAATGAAAAAATGGTAAAATTAACTTATTACTTTGATAAAACTAGTACCCAGACTTTTCCTTGCGCTGTCACACTTTTGGACCAATCAGCTTCGTTGTAGATTCTCTTCCTCTTAACTCATATTTATATAATGAAGCATCAGCGTTTTAAAATGGCATTGAGCGACTTGCATTCTTTGATATCAATTCTCAGATTCTATCCAGAGCGAAACCCGCTTCTTCGGACGCAGCAAAGAAATCTACCTCAAGAAACGATATACCCAACCTAGAAGAATTTCTTGAGAAAAGAGATTACACGGGCGCCTTGACACTCTTGGAGTTCAATGGTACTACTGGTACAAGTATTGAAATTGACTATTGGATTGGCTATTGCGCCTTTCACCTGGGTGACTACAAAAGGGCAGCGACGGTCTACGAAGAGCTAAAGAAAAAAGGAAATGGATCCTCAGATATTCCTGTTAATTTGGCTTGCTGCTACTTTTTCTTGGGAATGTATCCAGAAGCTCACAGTCTCCTGTCACAGGCAGCAGACTGTCGTTTGAAAACGAGACTGTTGTTTCACCTCTCTCATAAAATGGGCGATGAGACAAAGCTTATGGAATTTCATCAGATGCTTGAGGATGTAATAGAGGATCAGCTGAGTCTAGCTTCCATTCACTATCTCAGAGCACATTATCAGGAAGCCATTGATATATACAAAAGAGTTTTGCTTGAGAATAGGTGAGCAATAGATAAAGTCTATGGGGAAGTAATGGGGTGTATTGATTTTACTGGAATGTACTTTCCTGCACTTTTATATAAGTTTTTAAATTTATAATTATACACATACAGTAGAACCAGTCAATCAAGGTATGACCAGTCTTCCACTACTGAAATCAATTCCGAAGTGTACTTTATTACTGAACTAAAAAAGTCCAGGTATCTACCTATGCCTGATTCCATTTATCCAAATCCATTTCTATAAAACTAGCTGAGAAATTTATTTGATAAGGAATTAATTGATGTTATCATTTCTTCAGGGATTATCTGGCATTAAATGTTTACGTTGCTCTTTGCTATTATAAACTGGATTACTATGATGTGGCACAAGAAGTTCTGCAAGTTTACTTGCAGAAATATCCTGACAGTGCTATCGCTATCAATTTGAAGGCTTGTAACCACTTTCGTTTGTATAATGGAAATGCAGCACAGGCAGAAATGAAGCAGCTCGTTGAGCAAATATCAAGTTCCTTCAATTTTGGTCACGATTTGATCAGACACAATATTGTAGTGAGTAGAAGCTTACAAGAATAATTATTGTTGACTTAACCAATTTATTTACAAATTTTATTCTGCACAAGCAGGTATTCAGAGGTGGCGAAGGCGCCCTGCAGATTTTACCCAATTTGGTTGATGTCATACCAGAAGCTAGACTAAATTTAGTTATTTATTATTTGAAACAGAATGAAATTCGCGAAGCTTATGATTTAATCAAAGATCTGGAGCCAGCTGTTCCTCAAGAATATATTTTAAAGGGTGTAGTGAATGCTGTAATGGGCCAGGAAACAGGCTCTGCAAGTATTTTAGATTAAGAGAAAGCAAATATTTTTAATAACAAGAATATAAAACTATTTAATATATTTTCAGCGCGAACACGTAAAGACAGCCCAACAATATTTTCAATTGGTCGGCTCTTCTGCATCAGAATGCGACACCATACCAGGAAGACAATGCATGGCATCCTGTTTCTTTTTATACCATCAATTTGAAGAAGTCCTCGTTTACTTGAACTCTATAAAAACTTACTTCTCAAACGACGACAGCTTCAACTTCAATTACGCCCAGGCACAAACAGCAGCTGGTTATTTTAAGGAAGCTGAAGAGGCATTATTAATTATGAGAAACGAA
Organism: Syrista parreyssii; assembly: GCA_030142615.1. Classification (NCBI taxonomy): domain Eukaryota; kingdom Metazoa; phylum Arthropoda; class Insecta; order Hymenoptera; family Cephidae; genus Syrista; species Syrista parreyssii. The sequence goes on from JARQTG010000005.1 coordinate 1,534,663, forward strand.
CGTCACAGAAATGATTACATCTACATCAGTCTACTAGCATATTGCTGTACGTTAAAAAATATTAAGATAATTTTCAATGGATACTTGGACTGTCGATAACCGTTAAATAAGCTAAGTACTAATTTCAGACATCATAAATAAAAAACCTCAGCTAGCTTGGGAATTGTATCTCAAGATGGATACGTCTACAGAATCTTTTAGTCTGCTACAGCTAATTGCCAATACTTGTTATAAGGTTGGTGAATTTTGGTATGCTGCCAAAGCTTTTGACATGCTTGAAAGGATGGATCCTAGTCCAGAGCACTGGGAAGGAAAACGTGGTGCCTGTTGTGGTACTTTCCAGTACATAGTAGCAGAGAAGCAGCCAAAGTGAGACAAGTCTGATTATACTTTACATATATGTATGTTAAAAAGATATTTGCTTATGGCTCTAATACTTTTTCAGGGAACTGCTGACAGAAATAATTCAGCTACTGCGAAACACGACAAACTCGCAGGTCGAGCAAATTATACGTGTTATGCGTAAATGGGGCAAGGACAATAGAGTGAGTTGTTAGAAACTCTAATAAGGATATTTTTGTACTATTTAAACGATTCCGTCCAACGTTGAACAGAATTGGTCATCCAGTTAATTTCAATGTTAATTAATAATTACATTATTAATCAGTACCGAAGCTTCGAGAAGACTTAGCAAAGGCCTGTGATTTTCTTATATTTCTGACAGAAAAAAACTTGTAAACACTTAAGATGACAGATTCATAATGACCACGGCGAATCTCGTGATTGTATGTTTAATATAAAATAGATATATTTAAACTGTGATACACTCATTTTTATAATGATAATAATTAGTTTTAACAAACACAATAGGTGAAATTTTTAAAACACCGTAGGTCTATGGCAAAAACTATCGTTCTCTCGTACTTGTAATTGTTCACATAGATAATCCTCGGGAGCAGACGCATCTCTGGCAAACTGTAGCAGGCAAAGCTTTCAGCTTAAAGAATAATCTCGTTCGTATAAAAGGAAAAAGATACAAAACAAGAAAACATCATTTTTCGCATTTTCTTCTCAAGAGTAAATAATCGGATGAAAAGATTGCGTCGTCAATAATTGAGTATGAGCTACTGCATGCAGCCGGTATGACATATAGTTTTCCAAAAATGCTTCTGCTGGAATGGCGACTAGGGCTACGTAATGTAAAGTAATTTAGCCAAAAAAAAAAAAAAAACAATTTGGAGACTAAGTATCCACATCACCGAATTATTGAGCAGACAGACAGGAGATTCGTACATATCAAGATTCTAACTTCGTATAATTCGACATAACATTTCTGTGTTCTCTTGTATTTTTACACGGTAACGCAAGAAAGGGGAAGAAACGACTGCCGCTTGATTCGCGGCGTAATTAGTATTACTAATTTTTATCAATACAGCCAAAGAGAGCCTCGAAAAGATTTCTTTCTTGCTTATCCTTAATTCATTTATTTATCTCTACTATATACGTTCCGAGTTTCTTATCGCGAAGAATAAAGTAATCGATAAGAGATGATTAGAAAGAAAAAAGAGAGCCAAAAATCTCAATTTGCCTCTCGTTCTCAGTTTTGCATATAAAAATAGCACCAAAAGTGTTTAAGTGAAAAAACTTGCAATCTCTCATAGCCACACGCGACAAGTTTATCTCACATTTTAAATATTTCTACTCGCGAGATTCTCGGCTCTCTCCTTTTCATTCACCGCCGGTCGAATTCAAAGATGGCGCCACTCTTACTTCCGCGACGGTCAACCAACTCTCGTGAGTCTCTGCATGACACTTTTTTTTTATACATAAAAAGAATCCACATATTAACAAGTATTGGTTATTACACTCTGTGATTCTTATTTTTTTATCCTTCTTTCTTTTTTTAAAGTTTTAAAAAACACTGCTCTTATCCCCAATCGCGTACACGTACATACGATATTCGTTTAAATGTCGATACTACTAGAATCAAATCGAGTTTAGCTGCGAATCTTACAGTGTAAATACAGTATAATAATATATAGTGAAAATTTCAAAAGTACCACCCACTCTTTTCATCTCTGTATTTACTGTCTCATTCGCTCCTTCTATCTCGTTCTAATAATTTGTCAGATACACGTATCTCAAGTCATTCATATCTCGTTCTCTCATTCTATCAATGTACACTAATTATAATTCACGATCAATGAAATTCGCATAAATCTCTCTCTCTCGTTCTTTCTGTCCAAAAAAAAAAGATACTACAAATTTTGTACACGAATTTCAAGTCCGAACCAGTAACTGCAGTGAAAAAATGTGCTTCCTCAAACAATTTTTCTTTGTTCTTTTTCTTCGTCTCATTTACTCATTCATTTTTGGCAATTTGCTGCCGAGCTAAGAAATGGGCCGACAGCATGGGCGGCGTAACTCTACTGTATAACGTTATTTATTTGTATTCTTATTTCTTTGTTCGTTTGTCATTTTTTTTTTTCAAAAAATCTGTACATACTACGAGAGAAATTGCCAGATCATTTCGAACGGCGTTGATCGATTCTCAACACCGTTCCTCTGCGTCTTCGTCGCGATAAGCACAGCGATTCTTTTCCTCCAACCGGAAGTTCGGATCGACGAGTCATCAAAATTCACAGGAGAAAATCTTGTCCTGGATTTGATAAAAAGTTACTTCTTTTAGAATCGCTGTAGATGGTCGCGATAAGAAGACGATGCTTGATATCGCGGCGAAGCGAATCGTTTTTACACCACGTAGAGCTGACTTAATATATTATAGACGAAAGGACCGATCGACGTGATGTAAAAACGAGCGCTTTGATACTTCATAGCTTACATCGATAAATTACGGATTAAGGTAATAGTAATAAAAAGGCTACTTATGCGAACCATATACATAGAGTATTTATATATACAGCCTCGTTCATCGAAAACCGGCAAAGCCCAACCAGGACCGTACCAAAACGAACAGATCTTTGTGCAAAAGGATCCGCACAATTTGTGAGTAGAAAAATTCGCCGGACAAAATACAGTGCAATGTACGAATTTTCAAAATACAATTTTTTCCCCTAAGTTTTCGAAGAGCGAGGCTCCGCTGCTGCAACGACACGTACGATTCGTTAAAGCTGGATCAGAAAAAAAAGGGACGCCATCTTTGACGATTCGTACGAATCGCGCGAAGTTGTTTGGCATTTAAATATGGCGTTGTCCAATGTTTTTTTTTTTGTAAAATGTTCCACGTAATTTTTGTTGGTGGCTAATACCACGGCGCGTTTATTCTTTGAATACGTCGACGCGGCGCATCGTTAGATTTCAACGAAAAAAAGCAGATGAAATGAAATTGAATAATACTGGTCTTCTGTACAGAGACGTAAATTGCAGTTTCATTTATAAACTAGGAACTAAATGCCAACGACGCTGTACGGTAGAACCGGAAGTCAGATAGACGAGAAAAATCATGCGCTCAAACTGTTCAGCAAAAGGAACGTGATTCGCGCAGAGAATCATCCTCAGAATTTTCGTCGACAAGGTAAATTGAAAGTTTGCACCATGAAAAAAAGAAGGAGCGCACTTGTACGAAAAGAAAGAGAAAAGGAACAAAGTAAAAAAAAGCCAAGACAGAGAACCTGCCTTCCGTAAAAACCGTACAACGTGAACACGGAAACGAGCAACAAAATGGCGGAGACGAACGTAGAACAAGACATGGGATCGCAGCCAAGACAATCGTCATTGTCGATCGATCCAAAAAAGTGATTACCACTAAGTGACAAAAGAAAATCTCCCATAAACAATGGCGCCCGTGAACGCGAGCGCCTGTCCGTCGTTCGTTAAAATGCGAAAGTTTGGTTTGTCCTTCGTAGATTCTTAATCATTAAAATCACACCCCAATCCCTTGGCGATGGCTTCCACGTCGGCGTGGTTGGTCGCGGCGGTTCGTGATCCTTGACGATTTATATACTAAGTAAAATAATGCGCTCTTGTCCTGCTTGGACGAGGAAACGCATCGCTGACGAATCCATCACACTCCTGTAGCACAGTCTATGTTAGCTTGGTCTCTGCTTTATACTCTCGGTGTTCACAATAGTCCGTGGCACGCCTGGGAGCACTGGTGAACGCATTTATACGTAGTCCCGTTTGCTTCCAGGTTTGTTATTTTTCCTCAGCGTCCTCTTGTAGCTGCGCGTGAGACTGTGCGTCGCGGCGCTGCTCAGAGCCGCTTTCGTGCATGCCACGGTACATGATTCCTAATTCCTGTCCCTGAAACAAGTAAGAGTAAAGAATCAATTACCACATAGCATATTAAAAATGAGGCCCAAGGTTGCTTAAAAAAAAAAAAAAGCTCATGGGACTTACCCGGGCCCAGGATAATAATACGGAGGTGGTCGTTCGTATTCCGTGCTCAGTGGCGGGACTGTGGGTGGTTGATACCTGGGTGGTCCGAGATTTGCGAAATCCCAGTTTCTGAAAAAACAAAATCAAAACTTTCTCCAGCTTCGTTCGCGCTTACCTTGATCTACGACTGACGTGGGTAAGGCTTGACTCCTTCGACTTAAATATGTATCTATGTTTGAACAGAAGTCGTTCAAGGCCAATGTAATTTTTTCTCTTACATCAAGATTCGCAAACTGTACGTAGTGGATGTGTTGACGAGATACGGATAACACGTAATACCAGATACACAGAGATGTACAGAGAATGAAGGTGGCGGTGTACTGTTTAAAATAGAGAAGCCATTACGACTTACGTGCGGAGGCGTACCGAGAGTCGCGAGAAGATGCCCCCCCACGGAAAGGTTCCCACTCACCTGGAAATAACCGGGAGAAAAAATAGTGACCAGCTAGAGCAGTGTGGTAGTACGGAATCATGAACAAGCTCAGTGTTAAAAAAATTTCAAGAATGCCCGTGAGTGGGAACCCCGTTCAATTAAATGAAATAATAATAAACGAAGTAGGAGAATCAAGTAACAGTAAGAAGAACCAAGTACAAATAAGCAGCAACCAGCACCAAGAAGTAACATTCGCGAAGTAACCAGGTAGCAGGTTGCGAAGACACAGGTTGCTGAAGTCAATGAATATATTCTTGATGAGGTAACGAATTACACGATTACGTTTCCACGTCGAACGAGTCAAGCTTTACTCCTTGTTATAACGGTAAGAAGCTTTTGATAAACGCTTTTGGGATTTGGTAGCTGCTCCAATGGGATCGGAAGACGGATAATACTGCGAAGAAAATAAAAATTGGTGAAATATAAAAATATAAATCTGACGTTCCAGGAAGAATATCAGTATCATTGCACTGGGATTTGGATCACAGTCACTGAATATTCTTCCTCGAGTCAGAGGATTTTACATGAGTAAATCAAGACACTGGTGCTCGTTCTGTCCTTATTGTATAAATATTGTTGTATTATGCTCCGTTTGGGTGTTGCTCGCTTGTAAATAAATGTGTAGGTAGAAGGTAGGTTTAGGAAGGACTGTAAGAAAGAGGCGGCAAAATTGTCGTTTAAAATCAAATTCAATTTTCCAATTGTCATTTTTGATTGGTTCAAAAATACGTATACTCACTTGGGTGCAAGATCGGCGTATCTTGATTCGGGATCAGACGTGCCTTGATGTGCTTCGGAAATTCTTTCTCGTTCAGCACAGCCACTCGCTGGTCCATCGTAACTCTCTACGTATGCAGTAGGATGGTGTCTGCTGTATGCGACGTTCTTCTTATCGTGAACACTGAAAACAGAGAGAAACAGGATAAAATGGTTTTGTCATTTTTATACTTTTTTTTTACTTAAATCTTTAGCAACAATTCATATTGCCATGCGAGTTAGACATAATGGAGTCTTGCAAGGCATAACGGTGCTCTTGTGAAAATTTGAAAAATATTTCAACTCGCAGGATCACTGCGCTTTGCATTTGACATATTTAAAATTACAGCGAACGATTTTTTTGTTAGATAACAAAAATTACAATTTCTAATATCTTATCAGTCCTTAATATTTCTAGCTAATCTAATCGTGTAATTTTGATGCTACAAAAAACATTAAAAAATCGACTCCTCCCCAAAACAAACAAAATTTCCTATCTCGTGCGCTCGTGTAACATGCAGATTGATACGTAACAGAAAATGCAACGAATACTAACGAAAGTACAGACCGGAAGCTACGAGAAGAAGCCCTGACAAGACACTCGCAAATCATACACCTAGTTACGTCCACTTGCAAGTTTCAAATAAAATAATGACAATCGAGTCTAAGTATACTGAGCTATGATGATTGAACGAAAAGAACAAAATCTAAGGTTCTCAGGATTAAAGCATACAAATTTAACCATGCTTGGCTTGCACAAAATTCCATGCTGATCTTTTTTTGCTTCTCTTGTCTTTGTTGTATACTTACTGAGCGAGGGGTATGTTATCCCTGTCGGCATACGCGTCATACAAATATTCACTGGAACGGAGCGTGTTAGCGGTTAGATTCTAACAACCATTCCACACATTAGAAGGCTACTTTAAAAGATATATATATGGACACAGTAGTATGCGACTGATAATTACTGAAAAGAATGAATAACGTGACGCGACTTTTGAGTGAGATTGTACAGTTTTATGATTTAAAAGAAAAGATTACGATGAGATAACGCAGATGGCAATGCGGATTGACAGGAAAGACCGATTGGAAAAATAGTTGCGACATCTAGATTGCCAAGAAAACTGAAGAAGTTCGTGCGAAAAACACAGGTAAAACGTTAAGAAGCTCATGTATTTCATGCCAAGTTTATGCGAATATTCGTATTGACTAGGAGCATGAATGAGAAGATTGACTTTGTAATATCGATCAGTAAGATCGATTGCGATTGTCTTTGGAATTGAATTATAAATAGAGAACGTAATTCGTACGATCTGAAAAAAGACTGACTGGTAAGAATATAGATAAATGTCGATTGGTCGAGGATTGGAATTCGATATAAAAATAATCATTGAGCAAACTGTGCTTCTCACTTGGCAACATTTGATCTATAGAAATCTCATGTGTTTAATCGTAAATCTTGTGCGGATTGACTTTGCACCAGCGAAAGGAAAGTCGTTAGTATCTTCAATTGCGTCAAGAAAAGTAAACTCACACACTGCAATGATACAGAGTCGATAATGTATATATATAGCGATGCTAAAAGGACATTTGAAATATAAAGAATACTTACGCTTCGACAAGAGGCCCTGGGTAAGGATCTGATTTTTGATACAGTGCGCTGAGCTTAACACACAGTATTATAGTCGGTATGAACAGGACCAAACACCAACCTACGCTCGTCCAAAAACCGTTCTGTAGGAAAAACAAATTGTTGAATTACCCCGTGTTCCGCTAGTTGATAAATAAAATCAAGAGAGACATTGAAGAAATAACAGACTTACAAATGGATCTAGAATTCTGTTACAACCAGCAACGAGCGTGGCGTTGTAGGCATTTGATACCGGAGCGCATCTACCCACGTTCTTGACAGCATTGGCAGTCAGGAGCTCCAAGAAGTTCTCAACCTGCTGCAGGAATATCTGACCGAACCTGGTGGCCAGCTGAAAAAATGGCCGTGAGAAAAAATAGAACGAAAAGGTGCTCGAGGGTTGTAGAAGAAAAAATAAAGTTACCAGTTGTACGTATTTTGGTCCATCGACGTTGAGGAATAACTGAGCTTTGATGACTTCATCCACGAGTACGTCGATGGCCGTGGCCATGGAGCTGTGATTGAATTTAATGTGTTCCTCGAGCACCAGAGCTATATCGGTCAGCTTGCCACTAAGCGTGGTCATCGGCACGACCAATTCCCTGTGGATGCGCTCCAGGTCTTCGGCATTCTTGATCAAACTGTCGCGAATGTTTGCCTGGCTCGCAGGAACCTTGGCAGAGACTTCCATCAATTTATTAGCCAATAGTCTCAGGTTGATGCTAGTGATGTTGTTCTGAAGGTGTTCCGCGTATTGATAAAACTTAATATCGCTCAGACCGCTCTCAGCCAGGTCTTTAAGTTTCGATATTGCACTTTTGCTGAGTATTACGACTCCTGGTGAAAGATTGATCTTGTGTTGCAAGTGCTGAATCGTCTCCATCATGTCGTAACGTCCGACGTGCAGGCTATCCAGGTTAATGAGATAGTCTAGCCTAAGAACCTTGTACAGAGTCTCGTTCGCATGGCACGATCTGAGAATGAATGACACCACGTGACGAGGATGACTTCAAAATTTTGATTTACAGTCCAGTCATGTCTGCTAATTACTTACGTCACGATATAACTCATATTGATTTCCGCTTCCGGGATCTTTGGGTACAGCTTATTCTTGATCTCTACGAAATCATCGACCAGCTGGAACATTCTATTATCATTGGGATTCTTCAGCGGCTCACATATGCCTCGCTGAACGACGACGCCTGTCATCATGTGAGCCACAGTCACGATCATTAAAATACTCGTTAAGAGAAAGATGATCCAGACGGCCCTTCGATTGAAAGAACAATATAGTTTATACAGACCCATTGAAATTTACTACTGCACCTCCTATACTCGTGAGATTGACTTACATCATAAGAAATCTAGCACCAGATCCTTTGTTGCAACAGTCGTCCCCGTAGCCATCCGGTCGCTTGCCGCAAATACCACAAAGAAGACCGAACGTTAAGCACATTAGGACTGTAAGCAGGATACTAGAAATTCCAAGACCTAAGTAGTATCTGCAAAGGAATATGACGCATGGTGGTTCAGACTTCCGGTGAATCAGGACTTTCATTTAAGAAATTTTATTCAGATAGAAAACAATTCATCGAACGAACCTGTACGGTGAGTACTGCTTTATCTGATCCCCAGCCATACGGAGATGAGGAATGTAAATCTTATTAATATTATCATTAATTCCATCAAGAATCGCAGTCAGATTGTTGGCAGTTTTAGCCAAGGAGTCGCCGGTTCTTCTGATGCTGGCACTGACAACAGGAATCGTTTGATTCACGGCGTGCTGTATGTCTTCCTGAATCTTCAGGAAGGAGTCTCTACCCTGGCTGACCTCGGAGACGATGTTGCTGTCCATAAGGGATGTAATCTTGCGTAGTGCGACCGTCACGTCCGGCAACTGAAATGATAATTTCAATAATTATAAGGAAAAAAAGAAATAGATAAATAGGACTCTACGTGATCTTCCTTATAATGAGATGAGGTAACGAAAAGTCTCCTGTTCCTGGCATCAGGGTCATCCAGAACAGATCTAAAAATCCTTCAGGAACAAGATGACGTCCCTTTACAATCAAGAGCGATGCCAGACAACAATAATTTGTGAATGATTCTGAAAATTGCCATCATACGGCATAGCTTGACCATAAGATTCTGTATTGAAAGTAAAACTTCTATTTCAGAATTGTCATATTGCTAATCACTATAAAAGTAATTGCAGTACACACTGTTGGCTGTATTACGTATGTATGGCCAAGCTAACTATACTGATTGACGTAGAGTAGAAGGGAAACACAAATAAACGAGAAGGAAAAACTGAAGGAACAGAAGTCGAGTGGATGAAGAACCAAAAGCAACTTCAAAATGTCTACGATGCCGTCTACAGGATGTCACACGCATGAGAATACGAGAAACAAGAATTGAGAAGAAATATAGAATCACAATAGGGATTATTATTGCATGCTCTTGATTACGACTTACGGCCTGAAGCTTTATTTGGCAAAGCATGGAATCAAACAATTTCATACAGTAATACGTGTAACGCCATTTTCAGTGACGCGACTTTTCTAAGTTACCAAAACAAGAAAGAGAATCATGCACGTCAGATAATTCTCACCTTGAATACTTTATTAAGACAATATACGAATCTCGCGTGTAGCTCACAATCAGATTGATCCAGAATTCGCGATGAAAGAAAAAGGATACACAGAGTGAATGGAAGTTAAGCGCGCTACTAGATTCTTACTGAAACTCGTGCGCCTGCAAGGAAAACGATCTGTACTGATCTGGACCCGAAGGAAGCTTCAAGAGAAAACGAGACAAAACCGCTCAAGAAAAATGAGATAAAATTGTATCAGTTCCATCAACAATCTACAGATTGATTACAAGTACCTAAGAGAGCCATTGTAATGTACACGACCCATGTAAGACCGTCATTATAAAATTAATTACTAGCAATTGACACTATCAAGACGTTGCATAGATCATTAATGATTCTCATACCTTCGGGAAGTAACGATCCATGTACTGCATATAAAATGACATAAGATGATTATTGCTCTGGCTAAAGTTTCATTGTGTACGAACCACCCATAAACCATGACGTTAATCAGTCAAGACCCACCTTATCAAAGTCCACCTCAACCGACATATGATTGACCTTGTACTCCTGCAAGACCTGCTTACAATAATGCGTCGAGCAGGCAGACAGCGTGTAAAGCAAGTCCTTCTTGACACTTCGTACGTCTAAAAGTATATATAAAGTTCATCAAACAATTGTTTCCCACGTGACAGATTTAGCTGATGAATCATAACCAAGTACCAATATCCAATTGAGTAGCGTTGGTTCTCAGTTCCTGAGTGATGTTATTCATTGTCTTGAGGTCGAGGCAAATGTCTTGAAGATGCTCCACCAGGTCGTTGAGATGCGTGAGTGACACAGCATGCGAATACTTGGCTAGCTGCTCGGCTACTATTTTCCCACTAGATTGTAGAATATTGTTCAGGGTAATCTCGAGCTCGTTGAAATTGTTGATTAACAGTGAGTTCAGCTCCCTCTTGGTGGTGGTTAGGTACAGTTTAACGTCCTTCAAGCTGATCTCAACATTGTCTGACAGATTTTCGGTGCCATCCTGCATGTATTCGTTGGTGACAAAGGCGCAGACAACCCCAAAGCTGCAGAGAGAAAGAGAAGAAAATAATGAGGTAACAGGGTAACGTAACGAATGTATAAATTCTCTCAGGGAGTTACTAAATTTTACTTGGGAACAAGAACTGTGCGAATAATTACAGTATGATTGTTGCGACGACTATCAGCACCACACTGAGCATTATTTTCCTACAGTGGTCGTGCTTCTTGTCGAAGGGTTGACTCCTGGCGCCGCAGTGTCCCGCGCATCTACAGCAGCAGAAGAACAGTCCCACGCAGGGTAATATCGCTGCCAGGAGTAATCCTGCCAATGCAAGACCAGCCAGTCCCCCGTAGTGAGTTATGATGATTTTCCATTCCTTCACAGGATCTGCAAACTTTGGTTGTCCGTTCTCGAGCGTTATCATACCTGAAATGAATACAATAATTTTTTTCATCAATTATTCAAAAATTAACTAGGACAGAGTGCATTCTGGGTATTTTGATCCAGGAAGAGAATTTTGTGAAACACTTTGCTATTTGTATTTCAAAAGTTTTTCCAGGGACAGGATAAGGTTTTAAGTAAATTGTTAAGCAGCTTGTAATATAATAACGTTATGGTACTGTAGTACCTGAAATTTTTAGTATTTTCAAAATTATTAGGTAAAATCGACAGGTCTGGTTTAATACACGTGAAATCATCAGTATCCCCTAAGGATCGTAGGAGGGATTGAAAAATGTGAAAAATACTATAAGAAATTTTCAGAAGAATACAGCATAACGAGTTGGCGTGGTGTTAAAGCAAATTTTTTTCTTTGATATCAGATAGCTTTATTTTTTTGGGGATTTTTTTTACAAACGAGGGAAAACGAGGACACGACGAATAGATCTGCCCGGGGCTTCGACTCCCTCTCGGGAAACAACGTTCTGCGCGGACGCCGAGGAAATTCATTCCCCGGTAAAACTAACCTCGAAAATGGGTCGGCTAGAGACTCTGCTAGTATCGGATTAAAATGCCACGAATTGACTCCAAGCTCCGTCGGTATATTTAGGATTGAAAAATACGTGGGGAAAAAAAAGGTTAATAAGTTCCAGCAATAAATAATCTCGCTGCACTGTATTCTCGACCCAGAGAATTATTATTTAATTGTACGAATTTCGTTTATTCGAAATTTACGAATATCGATTTCCTTTTTTCTGTCATTCTTTTTAAAGACAAACCCCTCTGAAACAATCAACAACTACAGCCTGACTCACGTAGTTCCCCGAAGCCACTGCTATAAATCTGGTCTATTTGGTCTACGCAGCTTTACGGCTTAGCAGACTTTGGGCAACAGTGTGAAGTCCCGAATTGGTCCCGCGCAATAAGAGCATCGTGTGAGCTGCTCTTTCAGCAAATAAATAAATACCCAACGGCACAAACTTTACAGCCCAGCCAACGGTCTCGTTGCGCAACGTCAAGATGTCGTCGTGTCGTCAGAACGGCAAACAATAAGAGAGATTAATAACAGAGAAACTATATTACTCGTTAACAAGGTAAAACAATGCTACGCACCAACAATCGATATTTAAACTTCGCGACGCGAGACTTACGACATCGTCAAATATCAAAATTGTGCAATGACAAACGAATGAAATTTTCTGTAAACTCGTCCGCACGTGTCAGCTGTTGAATATTAGGAAAAACAAAAGTGACGACGACTCTACCCCGACGCACATAACTGTCTATACCTAAATGAAGTCATATTGTGTAAAAATAACTTACGCAGGTATCTGACGAACATGAAATTGCCTTTACAGATTCGGATACTTCAAGTAAGCGCATCATAAATTTCACTGTCACGCGATATCAGAATGACGCGCAACGATTTTGTATTTTCATACATCTTTTACATACCTGAACGTACAAGCCAATAAATGTACAAGAATATACGTAGTCAGGTACCCTAGCGAAAACATTGTACGAAAATAGAGTAAGCGTGTGATATGTCGAAGCAGAAGAGTCTGTATTTACTTCGTAGCCAGGAATATTTAGGCGGTTGACTGGACGCCATAGGGTACAATGTGAAGTTGCCGCAGGTCGCTGCGGCAAATTTAACGGAACGATAAATCTTGTCTGCTGGATAAAATGGCGTAGCGCGTACAGCTACTGTCTCGTGTGTTTACAAACGACGCTGTACGTATAGCCAAGACGAATATCGGATAAAACTAAAATATAATTTACGAGAAAGATGTTGTAATGTCGCGGCGTACATATTGTGTGAGGCATGGAGCGCATATCTATTCGTGAATATACGTGGATACGTACCAACAGAAATAGGGGCCTGGTTGCAGGAAGGTATTAATTGTGAAACTTCCCGTGTCTCTACGGGAAACATATCTCGGCTAGAGAATCGAAAAGGAAGGGAATTAAAAACGCTGAGAATTCAAGACAAAGATATTACTCTGACTTCCATCACTTGTTTTATTTTTTTTCTGCTTCGTCCGTGACAGCAGATACATTACTTTGCCTACGTGTTTATTTGAGGTTAGTTTGAAATATTTTTTCGTATTTTCGTTCCCAGTCGCAGCCACGTTGCGAATGTAATTCCTTGTGCTACGTTATATTTATTTTTGATAAAATAAGGTATTGCTGAAACAGAGCGTCGATCAATTCTGCTTTTCTCTCTTCAGATTTCCAACCTGCCAAAACATCGTACCAGAATATAAATTTGGATAAATTGCACCGCAAGTTCCGGCAGTGCTCAGTAGTGTTTTTCACCGTACGGCACAACGTCGGGCTCGCACGACCGGATGTAAATAGTATATTTTTCAGGAAGTGGAGCAAAGCTTTGACGAAAAATGGCGTTCCACAAGGTCGTAGCTTATCATATGGTTTCTCCTTTGCAAGTCTCGCCAATGCGGAAATGGCCGCCATTTTCGTGTCTCCGTGCTAGGGGAAAAATTTGCGAGATCAGTATTTAAATCCATATCGCAAAGCCACGACAGTCGACGAATGTGACGTGTGCTGCGATCGATTTTCCAATGTCATTGACCTCGACAGTCATGCTCGACGGTTATGCTAATTCACTTTAGTTAATGCTCTTTCCACGCCTAGATCATCTTCATCCACCGATCTTTAATTGCCCCGGCCATTTTTATTACACCAAGATAGAAAGCACGGTTAATCACTAAGCACGGTATAACAAAAAATAATAAACAGCACTACCATATAATAAAGTACATAGCCTAGATCAAAGATGGCGCCACGAGCAAGAAAAAAAAAGTCTGAAATACTTGAGGAACGTAGAATAAAAAAATTACATGAAGATCAATTCAGACAGAAAATGAAAAATCTTTATGCACACCGTCGGCACAGGTGAGTAGTGACCGGAAATACTTTTTGAATGGACTATACAAAATTTTTTTGTCTCCTTTCCCCACACTAACCTAATAAAGAAAATATTCATCAACTGATCAAATATTAGCCGAGCTGGCATCGATATTCGCGTACTCGTTAATTTCCCAAGCTTTTTCAATATTGCAGCCCGGTCCGCTTTGCTCTCTATTTGTTTCTCGTCTTCCAGGCTTGGATGTACAGATCGAGCAAAAGTCATTCAACGTTGAGCGCAGATTTAAATCACAGCTGTTTGCGCCGACTTAGTAGCCAGTACCGAATTTTTCCCAAGCTTTACAGCTTTAATTGGAAGCTCGCCATCTGCCGTCAACCTCGTGAAGCTCTAGCTGACTTCTTTTCTGAATACTCGACCTTTCGCTGTACCAGCTTATCGGTATTCGACGGTCGATTTACAATGTACGTCGAGTTCAGAGACTCAGTGGTTGATTTTTTTAATCGCTCCCACGAACCCATTGGGTCGATCGATAATTTCATTAGCTTAATGTCTAATCCATTAGCTATGCCAGATATCAACATATTGCAATTTCTGTTAATTAAAAATTTCCTGAAATATATATACATATAGTTAAAAATACGATATCAAAATATATAAGGTGATAAAGTACGAGTCCATGTGAATCAGGCATAAAGTAACAACGAAGCATACAAAATCTGTGTAAGCATAGATTCCAGTGCGCAAGGTTCAATGCGCACGTGACTGCTGCACTTTAAATATCGGGCGTACCAGAAAATTTACGACCAGCGATAAGAGAAATGGAAGAATAATTTCATTGGGTAGCTCGAAGCGCCGTACAAGATCGCGTGACAAGGAGCGTTGCCAAGCAATGAAAAATGGGCGACGTTCATCGGTACCTGAAAGATCAGCAACAGCGCAGTAGCGAAACAGCCAAAGACGTAAAAAAAAAAAGACCAGATCCAATCAAAAATAAAAAAAACACGAGTGCGTCAAAGAATCAAAAACTCCGACTCTCCAAGCAAGAACAACAACGATAGGCAAAAGATCAAGCATGAATTTTCACTCCCTAAAGAAACGCATTGTACAGCCATGAAAAGTGGGTCGTAAGAATAAGAGCAACGTCGCTTCGGCCATCTTGTCAAATAGGATTCGGTAGTCTGAAGTTTTTCATAACGGCCGACCGTCGGCCCGCGCTAGTCGCGCCATACAGCGTGTACGCATGCGCACATCGAAGACGCACACGTCTCATTATTTCTCAAGAGTAAAGTCCTCCATGCTTTTTTAGGTTAAAACCCGCGAGGCCCTTTCCGTCCTTTACCACGTCTGCTGCCTACAGTACCGACAGTCGGTGAGGCTTAGCCGGCGTGAGCTCCGTCCGTCGGCAGTAGTGACAGCCGTGGCAGCAACTTGACATACTTGTCTGCCGCGCAGTCTGTGCTTGGACTGAAGAAACGTCAAAGGCGAAAAGGTAACACAGCAAGAGGGCATAAGCGGGGCAACACTTACGTAACATGTGTATATAAATTTCTCCCTTTCAAAATTAATGTAACGAGTGTCGCTTTACGTTCCTTCGAAAAACAACTGCACCGTCGGACCATCCGGCAACGAGGAAATACAGCATATCCGTAACGTCCTGTTCTTTATACGCAAGAGAAACGCGATACGTACGCAGCACAACTTCCTGCCTACGGATACTAAACAGAAAACGTACCGGTACCATAAGTTTCGATATGAACACGATCGATCATCGTACGATGTAACGAAATGATATTTTTTTTTAAATATATCAACCTTCACGGTACCCAGTGAGCGTTGAAGACGTCGTCGGAGAACGTGCTCAGGAAATCAAGGCTACCTTTCATCGCGCTGAGGTACACTGGGTACGACGGCCAAGCGAAATGAAATTGATGTCGCGTAATGGAATGGAAACGGACGACAGGAAGTGACAGGGACAATTTCGTCATGGTCAATACGGTAGCAGATCATTATAATATAAGTGTGCACAAAGGCGTCATGATTTTTTGAGACGAAAAAAAATAGACTCATGTAATATATATATATATATATATATATACATACATACATACAAGCATGAGAATCATTGAAAGTGTATTCTGCGACCGTAACGGTCAACGCCAAAGCGGCAAGGCCGGTTTTGTGTCACGGACCTGCACTGTAGAAAGTCATTACCGCTTCCCACGTAGTTGCACAAGTCATGACAGAGTCGCGTGGGTCGATTGTTCCGGCACGAATCTAAGAGACCTCAGCAGCAGCTCTTTCGCTTACTCCTGCAGCACGATCTTTCGATTATTCATTCAGTCTGTTACGCTCGCTGACGTCACATGATATTACCGAGGCTGTATATACGTACATATATATATAACTATGATGCACGGATTGCGTGTTCAACCAATGCTCTGTCTCTTCCTATTGCCGTTCGTTGCACTTCCCTCGCGGGTTACGAGCCACGAGAAAGAGTGATAGGGAGAAGCGTTATCGATTCCGGATGGCCGTAGTCTAGTCTTCGTTCAATTAACATGAAGTTCGTTAACACTGAATTAATCGTGGACGTCAATGTTTCGTGTGATAATTAAAAATAACCATTCTTATGTCCCGTACGACTATAAATACAGGTCGTATACGAGGACGTACCGATTTGTCTTTGTTTGTAGACAAAAATACATTTTTTAACGAATTCAGTCACTGGGTATAAGACGACTCGACGGTTATTCATGTGTCTGGAAATAGCATGTATTATTTTTGGGCTTTGATCGATACTCGGTTATGTCGTATGTCAATGTTGTGGGTTCGAAAGTAGGCGGGATTTGACCATAGTTGTACGTGCAAGGAATAATTGTAATTGTTATGAAAAAGTTCGTCAAATTTCCAAGTCGCCACGTGGGGGAGCTGCTTGTGAGATTCTTGGACACCCGTTACATGGGCAACCTGTGCCGCTACTGTCCAGATAATCTGGTGTGGCTCGACTAGGAACGTTTTATACGGTCTAACGGCACTCGAGAGAAATTAACGTTCCCGGCCGAAGCACCGCGGAAGCAGAAAGCAACAAACGAGTGTCCGTGTCGCGCGCGACGACAAAAAGTAACGTAAAAGCCAGGCAGGATCGTTCCGTCAATTCCGGCCAGGACGCTCTTAGGATTTGTCGTGCCGTGGAAATGAAACAAAGGAGAAAGAAAAAAAAAGTGTGATTGGCATAAAACCCAAAGGCGCGATCAGTGGAGTGAACGGTGACCTCGAAAAGTCGATAAAAACGATTACTGTCGATAACAATGTATCGATCTACTTGTAACAGTGTTCACGTCGATCCTGTGTTTTTATCGATCGAGTTCAAACACCCGGTGCATCCTTGCGACAGTCAAGGACTAGCTTGGCCCACCGGAAGGAAGCGTGGTAGCTATGTCTATTAGTTTTTAAGAACCAAGAGTGAAATAGCAACAGTGAATTTCCGTAGGCTGCGAAGAAATGAAAAATCTAATATGGATGATTCATACGCGCGAACGATCCTCCGCGCTAGACGCGTTACTATGCAGATGTATACAGCAGCACGCAGAGAAGCCCCGTGGTGTCCGTTGCACGTGGCGAGGACTTACAAGGTTGCACAGCCAGAGACCGGGATAGATTTTCCAGACGAAATACTTTTTCTCGAGTAAAGCGTCGATGACCGCGAGCTACCAAGAAGGAAACCGAGAATGACGTGGAAAATAATTTCCCGGATGTTCGCGCGCTCGTTACTTCGCAGCAATTAAAAATTATACCGAGGCAACAGTACATTGGTTGTATCTGCAATTAAACCATTGGGTACGTCCTAACGAAGATACTCGAGCTGTATTACCATACGTAAACTAGAGATATTCTGTTATACAGTCTTTGCCCTACGTACCTTGTAAATAATAATACTTACGGTTTATGCTCGTTACGTTAGTTTCTGTCGCTAGTCATGACTCACGTATTCCGACGACATGGCGTCCCCGCTGAACGCGTGCCTCGTTAATTAAATCCAATCGGTTAAATAGTCATTAGACAAGTGGTAGCGAGTGTCCGTCTGCTACGATTAATTTAAATTCACGTTGACGCCCATTTCGGAATCCCACATGTGGTCCCTGTTAGTCCCTTCTGGAAGCTTCGTACGACGGGAAAGGGTCGCGCGAAGCAGGAGCACAGAGTGACGAGACAAGTAACGTCCGTACATTGTGTATCCAGAAACACTGAAAGCATCGAGGCTGCATGGCTGCTCTTAATTGCCAGTGTAATTAATGCCAGTGAGGAAAAGTTAATTTTCTGGATAATTACAGAGTTCGTGGTATAAGCCGCAGCAACGTGTAACTATGGTTTTGACTCGGGTTCGCGGTACGCTCGCTACTACGCTAGTCATTGTTTGGACTAGCGTCGTGCGTGCACGTGCAGGCCCAGACAAGAAACGTACAGTTGGCAGTGGAAATGACACGGAGGACCTTTGCGAGTCACGTCCCTTTGTTTGCTTAGTGTTTTCGTCATGAAGATTGTCCACGAATGGACGATCCGCTAGCCCGGACTATACTATACACTATGTCACCTAACGAGTCTGGCTAATTACTGAGTGGAATTACGGAAAGTGGGAACACAGTAGTAACGAGTTTCTGTCGGAACATTACGAATTCGTAGACGGCCGTTGGCATTGCCGAATGAAGGTCGTGATTCAGTGGGTGGCTTTGATTCTCCTGAGAATTCGAAAGTTTTGCACAAAATTATTCCGCGTTAATATTAACATCGTTGAGACTCGTAAATTTTGAGGTTATGACGGCGTCAACCCTGTGGCGTCACTTGACAGGCTTGAGAACCGCTGGCTCTGCATGGGGTTGTCGGACTTTTGACTTTCGAGGGATAAAAAGGTGAAGAGCCTTTGACTCTCGACTGGCTCTACGCGCGCGTACGTGATTGGGACAAAGGAAATTAGTGAAAACACAAAAATCGAAGGTCTGCGTGACTGTTGGTCATTGCCAATGAGAACGACAGTTTCAAACAGAAATTTCAACGCAAGCTGTCGCCTTGAACGAAAGCAATCATCGAAATTGCTCAAACACAAGGTATATACCGTACTGCATAGATGTTATATACTTATGGATTAGGTACAAGCCTTATAATGAAAATACAATATGGCTCCGTATTTAGATCTTTCATTAATAAAACGTAGATTCCCTTAACAGTAAAGACAGCACTGATCAAAGAGAGACTACGAGAGTCAAATGGAAAATTTCATTTAAACATAACTTTCGCACACGACAATAAACAAAAGACCGGAAACGGTCTAATCCAATTATAATCCAAATGCAGATGAAAGACGACACCATACAAAATGGAGGAAAGTATGAACTTCCGAGTCACGACAGACTCCATCGAGCAGTTTGGTTCATGAATAAGTAAAATGTAAAAAAAAAGGTTAGTAAAAAAAAAAAGGAAAAAGAAAAAGATACGATAGCTCATCCGTTCCATCAACAGGAACTTCTCGGAAAGAAATACGAAGCGTAAGAGAATAACGGCCAGGACTACGTGAGTCAATGGTGCCGATGTGACTGTACCATTTCAATATGAATAACGAGACAGAAGTGACGCAGATCTTCGTAGTCCGTAAGCATCCCTAAAAAAAGCATCGCTACCTTAAATTAACCCAGATTATTTACGTATCGATTTACCACAAATTTCGGGAAAGAAAAAAAAAACCGCCACGAACTTATCGTCGAAAGACATAGAACGAGCAAAACCAAAACACTGGCAATCACAATGTAAATATGCAAAGCGGTCAGCAGTATGGCGAAACGTATACTAAAGCTATTCTAGTTTACGTCGCCATATCAATCAACCAGTAAAAATATTCAAAAGGCATCTACCTCCCTATAAAGCTAAATTTCGACACCATATGCAATTCACCATTGGACGATATCATTAGAAATACAACCAGCCCTCCGGGTACCATCGTGTCACCCGTTACACCCTCATCAACGCTTTAGTCTTTCAAGGCATAATCAAGTATACCTAACCTAACCTCTCTCTCTTTCGAGATGCGTCCCAAAGCAGCAACTGAATTCTAAGTGATTGAACGAGAAGTGCACTCGAATCGACTATAGCCGATCGTAGTGGATTTCGATCGTTAATAAACCTGGATTAATTATAACGAGGCCACCGACCGGTAGCGTCGTATAAATTAGACGCCGGGACATCTTATTGAAATTGACGAGCAACGCCGACAATGCCACATCATATATACAGTGTGTACAGTGTTTCACACGAGTAAGATAATGTAGTCCGTACACACATGACACACGTGTTCGGTGTGCACGTGGCGTCTAATACCTACGTGCATTTGTATTAGTTGGCAGCTGTGTATATACGTGCCTACCCATAGTGCACCAGTGCCCTGCGCGACGGTCTTCATGAGACGTGGGATCGAGAGACAGTATAAGTGACAGGATTTCAGGAGCGTCGCGCCGGATGTATCGCCCTGTGCATATAAAAGCGTCTCGACGAAACGTCTCGTTCGAACGCAGCCACGAAGCGTGGCTTTGAACGGAGGAAGCTTGGTTACTAAGATTTTGCTGGTACTGTACACTGATGCAAAATTACAGTATCGGTCAAAGGAATTGACCGTCGACCTAGAAAATACACGTCACGTACTTACACGGACTATAGAAGAGATGAAAATTGCATTTATTAAATAACAAAAATTATATTTATTCAATGCATCCGGTGCGAGCTAAATATACTCGGTGAGAGACGCAGAGCACATGACGATGCTCGTACGAAAAATGTATTGTGAACTTTTTTTAAAATTACCCGCGCACGCGGCAGCCACCTATGGGGGACAGAAGCGAATTATTCAAAACCCATAATGCACCGCGCGAGGCAGTATCGCGACCTGAGAAATGATTCCAAGAGTTCGTCGTTGTAACCAAGGCTTGTGTCAAGAGCGAAGGACAGCGACGTCCCCTCCTTTTACGGAACCCGATCCTGCTCGTGAAAAACGTACCCTCTATCCTCATCTCGCAAAAACTCGTTCCCGTTTCAGCGCGGAACACGAAAAACTCAATCCTGCAGAAAACGTTCCAACAGCAGAATCTACGTGCAGTTTCTTGCTGTAGGAAAAGGCTGGATGTATTATGTGTACAAGAAAAAAACAATCCACTATCCTTGGAAATGACATAAGCATAACCAAACATGGCGGAAGTACCTTGTACATCAGCAAATAAAATTTGCCAAAGCAAACCTCTACGATAAAATCACAGACAAATATTTTCGTCGTCAGACTGTACGTAATCGACACAAAGAATATTCCAACTAGACAACTGCAAGGTCGATCAGTCGCTTACAGCTCAGGCAATTCGCAGTACCCAAGCACCCCCACGCGCAACAAACAGAGAGCCGTATTGTATCGTAGTTAATCGTGAAGTTAGCTACGGATCGTAAAAGCCGTTACCTTCGCGCCCCATCGTTCAAAGAGCTGGACAAATACGTGTCCAGAGTGTCGTAGGATGCACCAAGCTAATCGAATCCCCGACAGTAGCGACATTGCTCGCTGCAATCCGACTTTGCACTAGAAATCAGCCTTAATACTTTTTCACTATAAAAAAGAAAAAGGCTCATCCGGCCAAACAATAAATTTACGTCATAACAAACGAGCGAAGAAGCAGCACGTAAGTTGCTATGAATAAAGTGTTACTGTACTATATATATATATATATATATATATATATATATATATAGCAACCATGAAATCAAACCTAACCTGACGCAACTTCATCTAGCGTATTGCCTTTATTACGCGTATTAGCCTAACTGTTCTCCTTAACGTCATGCAGCTGTCGACCATTCAAGAAGAACCATTTGTGAATACATATACCACGCGTAATTCACTCAAATATATATATACACACACACACTACTTCACCCGTGATAAAACGCCTAGAAGATTCATTCGGTCGCTCATCGATTTTATCTAACGAAACTTGAGTCATTCAACTGTCACTGCACCTAACCTAACCTCCACATAACCTATACACAAAGCCATACTATTCGGTCTAGACGATAAGTATCTATATTGCCCTATGTATATTTCAGGTACACATGAAAGGCTGCGGTGACGATCATTCCGGTTAGTGCATACGAGAGGAGATAGGCAGAACTACAGGAATTACCAGTAATCGTACTATATGCAAATACAATAGTGACCTGTAGGTATTTTCAACAGACTCAGCCAGACCTACGCACGAGATACACAGCTACCGAATACAGCGCAGGAGGATATCGACATACGTAGACATAATAATATTCCGTAGGCAAAGGTTCCGAGTATTATTATAGTCGAACGAATTTAGCTACAATTATGTATCAGTACCAAAGCTAAGTTCATACAGTGCTCAGTCCTAGTCACTCGTTATAGTCACAGCTCGTGTACAGAAACGCCGTGAAGTTGGCTGCGAGTATTATACTTCGACGTGTTTACAACGTTGGTGCATTCGCGCTGACGTACAAATGAAAAATCGCAGAAGCAATGTACACTCGGTCACATGTGATATTCGTATGCACACACAAGTGCGTGACGGTATGCACGTGTGTATATATATATAGAATATACAACCAACGGCATAAACTCGGGTTCAGCGCGCTGTTAACCGATGATTAACTCTCGGCATGCGGCGTATCCGTTTTTCGCTCGCCGCCATGTTGGCTGCCAGCGCCAGCCGAGGAATTTCGTAGTAGCTACGAGCGACGGTGATAATCGAATCCGACAGTGCCAAAGGTTGACGCAGTCGTCGTGTATCTAATCATCCATTATCCTTCTTGTATCCCCTCGACCGGTGACTTATGCTGAATCTTCACTTGCGATTCTATGGTTGAGTCTTGAATTTAGGTTATGGACGTGCTTGGTAACTTTTCAAAATCGCTATACCAAACTGCGCATGAATTATTCATAGGAATTTTTTTTTCCCTGGATTCTCAACAAGTACCAGCCTGATTTTGACTTTAACCTTCCTCTTACGGTATCCTTGGTGGCCGGTAAATTTTTTTCCTCTGTTTACGTTTTTATTACCCAGAGTTCACTGGCGCATAACGCGAGTGAGTGGCGAAAGCGTCGAGTTCAGTCGACGCGGTACGTAGATACTGCGAGGGAGGAGAAGAGGAGGGAGGGGGGGGGGGGAGAAAAAATTTTTTCACGTAATACTAGTCACGCATACATTATCCAACTCTGTCTATGATAAAGGATTACGCATGATCGACAACAGACAAGTTTCCCCTGTCTAATCGGGTACCAAGGTATTTACCACATCCAACAGGCAACCCTCGATACCCTCAAGGTTCGTTTCTAACTGCTCGAGAGTAAACCTACATAATTGCGTAACAGTAATTCAGTGGAAATTGAACCCTCGCGAGACAACAGAACCAATAACAGGGTAACCGTAATCATGCGGTGATCTTTAATGTCAACCAGAACAGAATCGAACCGAACCTAACCTAACCTAGCAACGTAAGTATAACGGAATGACAAGCTTCTTCTTCTTCTTCTTTTTCCTTCTTGCCCAGAGACATTACGAAACAATGTTAAATTAATTTTGACAGAGGACTAGTGACTGTCGATTAACTGAACAATATCAACGTCCACCGGTGTTTTCTTCCGTTTGGTAGTAAATCGACGCGTCGGACCGACTAACGAGTCGTTTCGTCCGGACGACGTAATTTCGCCTCACTGATTTCCTACAGCGGATTAGACGCGCTCGAGTGAATAAGGCTTTGTGTTTCATTGTCATTGGCCGTGAAGTTGGCGACGATTTCATAAGCGCGTATTGACGCGAACGTCGTCAGTAGCGACTTGTCCTAATAACGATCGATTCAGGAAACGCAGTCGACATGGATTTCGACATAGTTCAAGTCGAATTAAAACCGCTCAAGTCGCGCCATTTTGATTCGTCGCCAACTGTTATTTACTGTTAATAACTCATACCGCAGTGTAACGTTACTTTAACGTGTACCGATATAGGTTATGGATTTTGAGACATGAACAAGGGACGTATGAAATTTTCTGATATTGAATCAGCCGACCGGAGGGTGATAAGACAATTTTTCTTTTAATTTTTCATAAATTGCATGGACAAGAAAATAATTGAACGTATCACGACTGAAGATTAGTCATTCCTTATCTATCGCTGTATCGCGAGAACTCGTTATCTAGTAGAATTTTTATCACGATTCTTCATTTGCATTTAGTGCTCGTACGACGTCAATGTCTTCTTAGGAATTTTATAGTGAAAAAAATTACATTGCATTGATTGCTATCGAATTGCATCAATGCAATAATAATGAATCGTTTCGATTGCTGGTGCAAGCTATGCACTTATGCGGAATATGGGACAAGTGTGTGTATGTGTATATATATAGGTACTGTCAATTGTTTCTATATACTAGAGTACATATGTAAGTATATATATACCTATGTAACACTAGGAAGATACACAATGTGCATAAGGAGCTATAAATGCTCGGGTATAATTTCGACGTACAGTACCTGTCAAGAGTATTGGGACTGTACGTTATTTTGATTCATTAAAAAATCATACTGCACGGATGAAATATTTGTGAGGATGAGATAAAAATCATGTAGCGTAAATTGAAAAATGAATAAGAATCACATTGAAAAAATTCACATTGAAATATAAATAGTATCAAACTTGATATTGCAGTAGTCAAGACTCGAGTAGTAGTTACTGGATTGAAGGAAAGAGTAAAAAGTGATGTGTTCTATGTATATAGGAAATTTCATATGAATGGTTCGGTTTGTTTTGGCAGTACAAAAGGTTTATCAAGCGTATTGGAATGGTACTTGGTTTATGGGGTTAAACCACTGTAAAACCTGTGGAAATGCGAGAAACTCCTTTGCGCGCTTGTGGGAGCCATTTTGTTAAAATGCCGGAGAATCCGGCTGGTACGACGTCGTAAAATTCATTTAACCGAAGAAAACCGGGAGCCACGGTCGTTTTCTAGGGTAAACCAAAAGATTACGTGGGAACAGATGACTGGCTGGTTGTAGATTTATTATCAGTTTCCGGGCATTCGAGGAAAACTTAGTTTCCGAGTAAAATGAGTGCACTGTGACGTTATCGGAATTAAATAAGAACTGGCATTCACGGTGCAGGAGTTGTGTATGAAAATTAAATATTATGAGCAACTGTAGAAAAAAAATGTATATATTAAATGACTTAACGATGCAAATTATTTATTGCGAAGACTGTACTAATTAATGTAAAATCTGAATCGCGATATTTAATAAAAAATTGTCAAACCTGTCGATTTTCAAGTTTTATTTCACCAATTCGTCGGCGACGCCATCGCGACGGAAGCCACGACAGTTTCAGTTGAGCCGATAAAGGAGAATCGATAAAGTGAAAAGGT
Organism: Syrista parreyssii; assembly: GCA_030142615.1. NCBI lineage: Eukaryota > Metazoa > Arthropoda > Insecta > Hymenoptera > Cephidae > Syrista > Syrista parreyssii. Next base: position 1,560,288 of record JARQTG010000005.1, read on the forward strand.
GAAAAAAAAAAGTCAATGCAAACCATTGGAACGAGGTGATTAAATGTCAACGTTCTCTCCTTGTCGTAAAGGGATAATAAAATAAAATTGATGTCCGTGGCGAACAGCTGTTACTATCCAGCCCTTGTATCAAAGAAAAAAGCTGGTCAGAAATGGTTAGTACTAACGGGGAAGATAGGATATTAAAAAGAAAAATTTTTCAAAATTCTTATCAGAATTACAGATAAGCAACGCGTCGAGTACGAGAAATGTGACAGGAAGCTAGAAATAACGTTGCATCCCTTTGTTCGACGTCAATAATGCTGTTGTCCTCCGCTATCGATCGGCCTTCCGTTTCGAACGTAGTGAACAAAGGGAAAAGTCAAGATAAAAGATAAGGCAACGCAATCAGAAAGCCTTTTCTTGGTGAGATCACTAAGGATTAGACACTACTTGAGATAAGCTATTCTTACGAGGGACCAACGGACTTGTACGCATCCTCCATAGTAAGATGTTTATCACAGTGCATTCTGTAAGCGTAAGGAAACGTAAGAGACTTGGAAGCCAGAAATAAATTGTGAAAAACATGTCCCGTCGGGGTATCAGAGTAGCAGACTATCCAGTGTCCATGTATCTGTCAACTATAGCCTGAGGCAATGGTTAAACAAGAAACAGACACGAAGAGAAATACGAGGAAGAAGAATCCCACGAAATGCTATAGAAGAAAAGTAAAGCGTATAGCATAGCAAACCGTAAGATTCCCACGTAGAATATTGTGAAGGTTTTATAAAATCTGATGGGGCTGCTGAAGGGAGTTGGGAGGTAGAGTGGGTGTAGGTAGGTACGATCGATTTTGGTGGATAGTTTTGACAGCGGTCTGTTTACCAACAACGAGCCGGCCATTTTCATTTCGCGCGAGACCCTCGCAGGGCGTATCCTTAGAGGATGAATTTTAGCCTTTAAATAGAAAGCAATGGTCTAATCCACTAACGAGAACACTTGGACTTACCCTCGGGATAGGCCTGCTTGCTCTGCACGAAATCGATGAACATATTCGTCACATTGTACAGCTGTCCCATGCCCTTGGGGTTGAATTTAGTGGTGGCGTTGTAGGGTAGTCCTGTCTTGTTGATCGTCGAATACGTCACGACTTGGGAAGTCATTATCTCTTTGAGTTGTTCATCCATATCCTCCGTGATGTCGAGCATACGTGAGGCGAAGTCATCCTTGCACTGGATCCTAGACGGGTACGAGATGAGCAGGAACGCGAGCGCGCCAAGGATGAGCCCTGGGAGGCCATTAAAACGAACGCACCAAGAGAACATCGTAGCGACTAGCGCCCGGGACGCGCCGCCAGCGACTGTCTAACGTTTCCTATGCTTGGCCGTTCGGAACGATGGAATCTGGACTGTCTATCCCCACTCACAATATATAGTCCGAGTATTCCTTTTCCAGCGTTCCCCAGCTTCCCGGCTGATCCTGCTCTTCTCATCGCTACCAGCTCGCACAGTACGCGTCCTGTTTTTCTTGCCGTTTCAATATCGCCATTCCTGTTACTACGCGCATGCGCACTGTGTTAGGACTGAAAGTGTAGATTGGCGGTATCGTTTGAAATATTACAAAAGATTATTGTCGATGAAAGTAATTAACTTGATAATTACAGATTTTTCTTTGTTTTTGATATCCTTCTGCAGTCGATCGTAAGATACTGTCGATAACAAAGTCCTGCTTTGTTGATGTCCGTGATGCTAATGATGAACTCTGGAACGTCAAAAGTTTTCATGGTACATTAATAAAATTCAGAGAATTTTCGTGAGACAAGTAACAGTATGAGTTAACCTTAATTACAATGTCTCGGGCAGGTGATTATGATTTTTTTCACGAATTGCATTTTTACCGTTGCTACTATTCGCTGATTTAATACGTAGGTGGGATTATGTGCCGAGTCCTGATGCATAATAATGGATTATGACTCTCCGGGGGTTAATAATTTTCTTCATTCTACGTTTCAGCGGTTTTTCATAGTCGGCTGACGTTTATAACGTACAACAAAGCTGTTAATTAAACCAGCCCACGGCCATTCGTTACCAGCTACAATTTCAAAGAATTACTAAAAAGCAGCCTCCAAATAGTCTCACCTAATGAATTCTAACCTAGGCGTGTCTAACAATATGCCAGAGAATTAAACTTTCGCAGGTTAGAATAAAAAGACTGACTTACACAAAAATAGACGAGCACTTATCCATACCTGCGTAACTAGTCCTAACCTCTCTTTTTTTTCTATCCTTGAATTTCTTTTTATTTCCATCTATGCCAGATTGGCTTTCACAAGTCGCAATACCATCACTCGTCAAACTTAATCAGTTAAATGATGGACTAACCTGTTATTGCCTCCCGACGCCACGGACGCCTTGCCGTCTCCAGATCAGTCGACACGCATGATACGAATCCAGGTCGTGACATCGAAAACTGCATTTCGATCGTTCGACCCAACTTGAATTTCCTTTTGCTCTTTACAGCTGACCCCGTAAACCAGAAGCAGCGATATTCTCGAGCCAAGTGTTTACGCGCATCGGCAAGCAGAGCCTGAGGCATAAATGATTTGTTGTTCTTTCCTTAATGCAGCATTTTTCTCGTTTGAATATTCACGTACATTTATCCCCTCAGAAAAATAGGGTGCGCCTGCGCCTTTGATAGCAATGGCTGCTCTAACGGCTTTCTAATTTTCGACCAGGTGAAAGGTTCAAGACAGTATGAACTTGTTTCTACGTGTACGACATTCAACTCCATTTCCAAAGATAAATCATACGCGAAAAAGCACCGCCTGGCGTATTCATGCGATAGGAATTTACTAGGGACATTTAGGTACAAGAAATTTCACAAACATGACTGCACGTGGACGATCAATCGTCAATATAAAAGATTGATAACGCTGTAGAAATAAATATTAAAGAATAATTATGATAATTTTTCCTTCTTTGGTTTTGATCATACCTGTATAATTCGCCAATGCGTGCTACCAGTTGATAACAAAACCATCTGTCATTTTTATTGACATTCAAGATAAGAATTGATGTAGAAATATTATTCTTTAAATATCACAACGAAAATTATTTTTAATTTTTATCTGGCATTAAATCAATTCAATCACTCGCATGGTACAGGAACTGGTATTGAACAGCAAATACAATTTATCGATAATAGGTTATCTGTGCTTATCCAGCATTATCACGCCAAACCATATTATTCAATCGATAGTGATTTGCCAGCGATTATCATTGTTGCCAGATGATTTTGTTTATAAGATTTTTCTATATTATAATGTGCTACTCCATGACGTCACTGTCGCGATACATAAAAAGACAATTCTTACGCAATGCACTTCCTGAAATTCCATGCTGCATCTCTGGCAGCAAATATCTTTCTCCGAACGTAACAATTTATGCACCGTCCGTTGACTCGTGAGTCAGAAACTTGCGGATCTCAAAATAGTCGACACTCGTCAACGACACCGAGGAAGATTCAAAGTTCTCTTATCTAGGCTACGCTCTTCGAATTCCACTCAGACAAATTCAAATGACTTGAATTCCAAGTAAAAATATGTTGAGATTTTAGTGATTAATATAAAATTTAAAATCCCTAGATGTTCTAAAGAAAAAGTTACTGAAAGTTAAACAAAATTTTAAAATCAATATTGTTCTTTAACATAAAGCAACGTGTTATGCTCCATTAAGGCTAATCAATATAAATAAATTCAATAGATCAAAGTTCATGGTTTAATACATAACCCACCTGAATACGAAGCATCGACGTTACACATAAGGTTATACACGTGCAATATAAAACACTTTAAAAAGTGCATCTCACGTTGCATATAAAAATGCAACGTTTGCAGTCAGAGCTGTATTATATGTATACGTGGGCAAAAAGGAATTGTGACAAAAGCACACGTAATAGACGTCATATGGGATGTCCTATTTTTTCTCCCTTTTTTCATTAACACATTCACCGTCTATTTCTCTCTCTCTCTCTCTCTCTCTCCTTCTGCTCTCAGCTGTAACACAAGATTTGGAGCAACGAGTTCAATTAGGCCATTTTCATGATATTATTTGCTTAGAAACAGAAGCTGCTGCGACGTGCCTAGCATAATTCGAACAAGCTGCGCCAGTCTATATTTACTGTTAGACCGTGGTACTTTGGTCAGGATGTTCTAACACTATTTCTGAATAGTCTAAAAGTAGGTTGAATATGAGTGACAATGTTACAATAAAAATTATATAAATAATATACGTAACTGTAAATTACTTTAATACATTTTTCATTGTAAACGTGAAAAGTATTTGCTTTCTATTATAAACCTTTAATAAAATCCTGTCGACAGGGAAGTCAATTAAATCTGATTGCTGGGCTACTCTTAATTATTGCTACTAGTACAATATTGAAATTCTCATGAACATTATATAAATCTGATTAAATTGTCTACGTGCCATCACTGGCTACGCCATCCAAAATGGAATTTTCTAATAGGAGATTCGTTGCTTTCACGGAATTCGCAATGGCAATTATCCCTAGTGTATACTTAGACACTTAGACGTGACGTGCAGCTCTCGAAAATCATTACGTTTGCAGTACGAAGTTGGTTTGAAATAATAAATAAGGTTGGACTTTAGATAATTAGTACTGAGATACATAGGAATGGTAAAGTGTCTAGAAACAAGAAAATAAATAGCAATTCGACTCTTGGTTGCTGTTCAGTAATTTCATGAGATAATAACTGCGCTAGGAATGAGATCAATCGATCGATAGTTATTTCGATTGATCACGGATCATTGGCAGACAACGAATAGTCGAGTTAATTATTATTACGTATGAATAATCTTGAAATTAAATTAATATATAATGTTCTACTATTTAACAGTCATTGAGACAAGAAGACTATTGACGAAGCCTAAGTTCCCTGTCTTCTAACGTTATTCGATGATTCCTTGGCACTCGTGAATTCACTCGACGCCATTTGTGAGTCCTCGACACTCGACGTCTTCGATATTTTTCTGCGCTGCTTAGATCTGCAATTTGAATAAAATATAATGAATTTCAAGAATCAAGTTTTACGAATAATTAATTATAATAATCATATATTATTAACAATCTCCCTCAATAATTACCTGCTAAAATTTTTAATTATGCTCCTGATATTCTCAGAATAAGCTCCGTTAAGATCGTCACTAGCTTCTTCATAATTATAATCCTTGGTTGCTTGATCCTGAGAACCATCATTGCTATCATCATTCAAAATGATTGTAGCAGTGGTAGTAAGTTTGACCTCCTCTTGAACAATATGAGCTTTAGTGACAGAATTTACAGAGAACTGCATCTGCTTGTCGTCGTTTAGATGGTCAATTTGATATTTACTATCAATCATTATTTTGCCCTGATACGATTGATCATCATCATTCACATCAATTAAGTCAGGCAATGGAACATCCTCGTCCTCGTCATCATCATTCATCATATGCTGATCTTCGCCCTTGTACGGATTCGAATCGTCATTTTTGACATGATAATAATTTTGAGTTTTGTTCTTGTTAATATTAGTTTGATTAACTAACGTCGTGTCAGGATAGCGATAAAGGACATTCTTTTCGTAATAATACTGTCCAGGTCGTCTAGGCTCTGTTCTTCTGAACGGTTCGAAATCATCGTCCTTGTGCTGGGCTATCAGCGGCCTTGGAATTTCAATCTTGACATTGTTCTTGTTCCCGGAACCGTAACGTTTGTTTTCAGTGTAATGAACAGCCTCATCCGTTTCCGTTACGATGGTGACACTCTGTGTTTTCAACGGACGTGGATTTATGTTCTCCTGAGTATTTTGAATTTGGAAGTTTTGATCGTAGTAAAAATTGCTGCTTGGATATCTGTTTGTGGTGGATGGATATCCGTTGCTTGACGATGGATACTTATTTGTTGATGAAGGATACCTCGTTGTCGATGATGGATATCTTGTTGTCGTAGAACCTCCATATTCAGACCAATATTGAGGTCTTGATGGAATTGGTTTATTTTGTCCATTTGGAATATCTAGCCAATCATCTGGATCACTCTGTACTATGGGTCTAACACTAGGTCTTTTTTGATAGGATGGTATATTTGTCCAACCACCAGAATCACTCTGAGTGACTGGTCTATTAGACCAGGATTCTTCAGAACTCCATCCATCATACACTGGTTTATGGGTCCATGTCGAATAAGTACCAGGTGAATGACTATGACTGTCATACTGTGGTTTACTGGACGTCCATGATCCTGAAGTTGGTCTAGAACTGTCATAAGGTGGCCGAGAGGTACCGTAGAGTGGTCTCGAAATTTCATCCTGGTAACCAGTACTACCTTGTGGATAATCTAGTTTGGAATCATCGTATTGATTAGCAGGCTTGAAAGGTCTCGTAGGTCTAGGTTTGAATGTCGTGTAGAAGGTGTAGAGTGTTGGTCTGCTGGTAGAAGTTGTGAGAGAGTCAAAAAATACATCACTGGATATTTGTTCACTAACAGGTTTTGTCACAAAGCCATAATTTGGAGGATTTGGATTGCTGGGATCATTAAAGCTGTGTGGAATATATGGTCCACCTGGACGATGACTCTGTGTAGGTCTTGGTATTACTGATGGAATTCCAGATTGACCAGAACTTCCTTGATGAAATGGTTTACTGGTACTGCCAAGACCTTCGTATCCATGAGATCCTGCAAACCCTGAAGACGGTCTTCCAGGCTTTTGTGAACTAGGTCTTGTGTGTTGTGTAAATTGAAAGTTGCTTCCTGAAAAAGCATCGTTCACAAATACCGGCGAGTTGACAGCATTATTTTGAACAACAATAGTGAGATTCTCATGGGAGCCCAGAGGACGCTTTACGGAGATCTTATTGTGCTGATGTATATTAGTCTTGATTGGTTTGAAGATAGGTAAAAAGCTCTTCTCATTGTTCCTCGACTCAGCAGAGATACCTTCAGCATCTTCCTGACTATTTGTTCTTCCAGAGATTCTCTCCAACCAAGGTCTCAGATCAAGATTACCAATCAATGCACTCTCACAAGGTAATCTAGCGTTCCTGAAGTCATCAGCAATCAAGAACGCAAATGGCTGAATGGTGTCAATGCTATCCATTGTTTTACACAAAATCTGAGACAACGTGACTCTCCTCAGCTGTTGCAGCTGTGCAGGGGTGAAGCTGTTCTCTGCATCTGGATTTTCAAACCAGAAACGGTCTCCTTTACGTAGATTGCTAAATTGTTGAGCAATGATACAAGCAAAGGTGGGTCCTACCAGTCCTCCAGGAACGGAGAACTCGGACAGTCCAGCGGGAAACAGATCTATGTCCTCCACAGACACGTAAACCTGCGAGAACTTTCTAACTAAAGATGTCGGCATCACTCGCTTTAGATCTTCCCAGTTCCTGATAGGACTGAGACCACATGGTTCACGCCAGTTCACATATGGCGGAATCCCATGATCACGACCCCTTTGTATATTCAAGGAAGCCAGGTCCATACCAAATGGAAAATTTGGTGTTTGGAAAAGATGATTCGTCAATTCTTCTGTTATGAACTCGTCTCTCGTTTGAGATGGTTGATTGACCAATCCCAAGAGCAACCTATCCACTGAACCTGCTGTCTGCAGGTTTATGGGGTTACTGAACTCATCATGGATAGAAACATCTGAAATAAGAACAAAATAGTCAAGTTTTATTCGCATATAAAAACCTTAGAAATACCTATAGAATCTATTACTGTGTATCAAAGCATGTTTACTGAATCACCTACTATTTGGTATTGGACGATGTCTGCTATCAAATCTAACAAAACTTGGCTGCACAAGCGAATGGCCAAAACGATATGCAGCAGTGGCAAAGGAATTTATCACATTTGGATTAATAGATGAATCGTAACCATCAAAGTAACCTTTGTTACGAATATCCAGATCAAAATTCTCCATGACTGCCCTGCCTGGCAAAAGAATTAAATTAAAAATTAAGGAAGCAAAATTTAATTTCTTAAATTAACCAACACTATCAGAGATTCATTTTCAATATTATCTATAAGACTCACCAAGAACCACTGGTAAAAATTCTCTGTAAGTAATCTGCTGCATAAGTGCAATTATTATCCGCCTAGTTTCCTGATACAACTTTTCGTCACTCCAGTGCGGATTCAGGGCTGCCAATTCTGTGGCAATTCTGTTGTGTTGTCTAAGAAAAACAACATGAAGTGTTGTAAGAGCTGGTTGTTCAATAGCACGACCATCGCCAGCCATGAAGCAATCAGTAGCTAAGGATCCTCTTTGACAAAGATCATTCAGAAGATCCTGTCTAGGTAAAAGTGGCTTCCTGGACTGTAGTTTGCCATACTTTAATAACCCTGCAATTAATAACAACACAGTAAGTATACTAATCAATAGACATACCAATTACTAAAGAATTCTAACCAACCGTTGCGGAATAGTCTGAGACTGTCACTAACTCTGGCGTTACTACTGTACACAGTAGAAGCATCTATATAGCTCGTCACCTGGGAAAGCTGCTCCCTAGGGCCAAAACCACAATCTTCTCTAGGTGCTGGACCACTTCTTACAAACTCCAGACACCGTATATTAAATCGACTATAGAAACCGTCCCTAGGTGATACCCTAATCGGCAGACATTCTGGATGCTAAAACAGACGTGAATTTAATATTAAATAAAAACTTTTCACATTTTACAGTTTACCTGATACTTTTTCTACAACAAATAAGGTAAACCGCGTGACCTTATTCATATAGATTAAAATACTCAACGTAATTACCATAAATTCTGGTGGCTGAAAATCATCTCCACGACCGATGCAACACTGCGGTACTGTTCCGTTAAATCCTCTGGTTTGAGCAGTGGCTAGTATATAAATAAATAAATAATTCAAATATGTTAACGTGCAATTTTATTATTTTGCTTGATTAGGTTATTTATTACCTGTAATGTCGTGGTCTATAAATTGACCCCATTGCATCAGCATGTGTGTAATCGACGGATTTGGAACGTCCCGATCCACGTGAATTAAATCAGATATTTTTCGCGCACTCGGTAGACTTTTTCCTGTAGCTGATCTCCGCACTGATTGTATTCCGTCATCGTAAAATGCAGGTAATAATCTATTGTTATGCGTATATCAAATTAATTGTATGGCAATGGTACAATTAATGAATTTGATAAAATTAATATAATCTGATACTGACCTCTGCATGGTGGACATGGCTGAACCCCACCATAAATTTTGAACATTGTTACAGCTTCCATCAGCTGTTCTGTATCTCAAACTAGCTGGAGGACATTCGGGTGTTCCTCTCTGAGGACACTGTCTTTGAAGTGAGAAACGTCTGTTGGCTCTTAGCATGTCTATTCCTCTTGAAATATCAGGATTACTGAAATAACAGATTGAAAAATGTTTAATATTAAGGCATATGATGTAGAATAGACTCCCTACTACTAGCTACCAAGCTGTTGTACAAGCGCAGAAAAACTATGTTTGCACGCCCCAAAAAAAGTTTACTTAAGGGAGGTTTACTGTAATTTGAAAAAATTAATATTGTTAACGAGTATATTTGACTTACTTGCTTATAAACTTTTTGACACCGACCAAAGCGGCGTATCCGTATTTTGCCAATTCTTTTGCTTCCGGTGTTTGATCATTGAAAGCTGCTACATAACGTGCTGGATTGTCAGGGTTTAGAAAGAGTCCTAGATTTTTGGAAATATTCATAAAATATTTGATTTTTTTTTTCAAGATTCTTGTATAGGTAATTGTTAGTAGACTTACCCATTGAATATAGTCTAGGTTCTTTGACTTGGTAGAGATTCTTCATAGCTCGAATTCCAAAATTCACAGCCGCCATTACATCTTCTTCGCTTGGCTCGAAATTTTCACCTCTCGGTTGATTCTGATTGTCTGACTGTATTTCTCGACTCCAGGACCCCATTGGTAGATACTGTACCTCTTCTTCGGGATGTTCAAGTTTTCTACGCAGATCCTCGGTGAGGATGGGCTTGAAGGTAGTTTGTTGATAAATCACAGTAGTTCCTTTCACAGGATAAAACTGTATCTTTTCGAAATTCTCATTATCGGTCGAATTCATTGTTTCCAAAGAGCTTGAAATTTTGACAAATCTTTTGTGAGTATCTGATTGTTTGACTTCTGACACTGGACTGATATTTTCCCTACTCAAAACTTTTTCGTCTTCCCTTTTCCTTAAATTATTTTCAATACCACCATTTCTTGAAATATTTTTCAAAATTTTCTCCCCTGTACTGTCATGCTTTGTACTTTCTTTAGTAACATCTCTTATCTTAACAGTCTCTTTGCTGTTCGCAGACTCTTCAGTTTTCATTTCCTTCAAATTATCATCCTTCGCTTCCTTAGTAATTGCTTTTACAGAATCATAAGTTTCATTCGTACCAATTCTCAATTTCTCATCTTCGACTTCAATCAACCTTCGAACACTCTGTACAATCTTGTCATACTCCCTAGATGCTTCTGGCAGACTCTCACCGATCAAGTGCTTCACACTATCATCTTCAGTATCACTAATCACTTTCTTATCATCGTTATCACCAACACCAAATGATGGTAATTTTTTTAGTTTCTGGGACCTGCTCTTATCAATGGATCCACCATCGTGTCCCGTTAAATCATCAGACTCAGTGGCAACATTAATCAAATTACCACTGTACTGTTCTCCCTCTGTTTCTTCTTTCTCTTCTTCATTTTCTGTTCCCTTTACCTCTTCAGTTTCTTCCAAAACAGGTGAAAGCGATGAAGATGTTTCAATTTCCGTATTATATCCAGAACCAACTGGTCCGTCCAGAATCCTTACGTTATCATCCTTGCTCTTCCGTAGGCCAAGATGATCTGAGTCTGGACCCCCATACTTTCTCCTTATTATATCCTCAACCCCACTTCCGATAACGGAAGCTTTCTCCACATTTTTTCCAACTTCTTCCTCTAGGATTGGCGAAGATCGCTGCACGTCAGTTTGCTCGTGTTTCTTCAGCAGGTCGTGGGCCAATATCGAGGAAAGGGAAAACACTGTAACTCTGTTAACAGATAAAGACTCGTATTATTATCGATACTTTCTCACAATCCTCAACCGGAAAGCAACTATCTGTTTCTCATTTAAACATACTCAATTATCGTTACTCCATATTTTACAAAGAGTCAATAAAGAATCCATAAATATTCTAATAAAAGAGAAACTAAGCCGAGGAGAGTTATAAACCAGTCAGTCATATAGAACATAATAGAAATTGCAATAGCGAATAATTTTACTTTCTGAAAAATCAATTTTGCTTATATTTGATTAACTTCAACTCATTGCTAATTTATTATATCGACTAGTATCGTTACTTGTGTACATAACGCAATTAAAAGCTAATATAAGTGATGAAAGTCTTCTAGGTAATTACTTAACTGATAACATTTTTTTATTATCAGTATTTATTACAGCTATCATTTATTAAGAATATAAAATTATGAAACTATGAAAAATATTCGTATAACTTTACTGTCTTAAGACAAGAATATCTTACAACATTTAAAACGGAACTGTCTGGGACTCGTTCACAACGACAAAACACGAAACCTATGATTTTCTGAAAAAAATCCAAAGCAAATGGCAGTAACAAGTAAGAATCAGAATTACTGTAATTTTAAACGGCCCGTACCAATCCCGTGCCGGATATACGGATTAAAAAAGGAACTACAAGTTCACCATATAAGCTGTCTGTTAGAAACGTATAACGGTATCCTGGATCCGAATATCATAAACACTGACGAAAAGACTATAACGCCTGATAAAGCGTTTTTGAAATTTTTATCAAACTACAGAAGTAAAAGAGTAAATATGGTTGAGTGAACTATTCTTGAATAAAAATTTTCAAAGTATAGAAACATTGCAAAATGTGCAACTCACAATATTTTTAAATACATTATATGTCACTGATTACACTACTGTATATTGAATTCACTTTTGATTAATCCATATCACTTGAGCGAACACCAGAATGTAAAATTTGAAAAAAAAAGTAGTTTGACAGCAAACCCTTTTTCGAGTATTTTTTATCGATTCAAGTAAAAGGTCAAGGTGGTCTTTCCTCCTCGTGGTTAACCAGGCACTAACCGGCGAAGAAGCTGCTCCAGCCGTCTTATCCGTGCACGAAGTTTGCCTGAGGCGACTTAATATTTTTTTTGCCGTGTTTTTGCACATTTTTACTGTTATACCTATACCTTAAGCCAGAACCTGCGTGCCGCATGTTGTTATTCAATTATTTCAGTGTGGACGATCTTTATGTGAGTATTCACTCTCGTGACGACCTGATGGCGAATCCTTAATAGAATTTTGATCGCCCGCTTTCTCGGCTTTTACGTGGGGAATCCCCTGAGCGTTGATTGACCCATTAGGCCAGATAGAATCTTAATTACTAAAAATTGCAATAACTATTACTTAACAGCTGCATCTTGTTTTTAATAACTTTTTTTTACGAATTTAGTCATTCATTTTTGTAAAAATGATTTTAAAAAGATGTTTGAGTTTACCTCGTCAATGTCTGGCGGCCTTTTCCTGAGCTTGCATGTTCGCTATGGCCTTTCCCGAACCATAAAGAACTTTTGCTCGCACCTGTACTCTTCGTGCAGTAGTGCAACTCGGTACAGTCCCTGATCCTGTTCCGGTTCCACCTGCGGAAGTCGAGCCCAGTTGCAAAGAACTTCCTGGGTAATTGGCACCCCTGCACCTTGTACAACCCTCCGACATGTTTGACAATCTTCACGGACTTTTTCAGCTCGAGTACCGCACCTGACTTGTTCCTGTACAAAGAATTAATTTTGATGATCGATACTTCTGAGATAATTCACACTTAACAACGCAACACAACTGTTGTAAGGGTTAGAGTTGAAATTTACGTGACAGCTTTGTTAGGAACTACATTTATCGTTATGGCTCAAGAAACGTGACAAGGGCAATTACTCTTAAAGAAGTTTCTCTTTACTTTCCACGAGACTGATTGCTGCTCTACGATTTACTGCCACAGTGCAATACGAATGTAGTCACAGATGGATTTCTTTGACGTGCAAGATGTCGCGTCATTCCTTGATCGTAATCCGAGAAAATCTAGGTTAGTGGATTATATGAACCATAACATAACCTTTTCCAGAGCAAACAACTTACCTGTGGATCAATTAAAGAAATAGGATACGCATAGCAGAATTAATATTACTAATACGACGCACTGCGTTGGGCATTGCACAACGGCAATATTCGAATCCACTACCAGATACAAATGAACGTCTAGATTCAATTCATAAAAAGGGATAGTTTCGATTTCGTCAAGTTGAAATAAAAATCGACTCATAAAATTAAAAGAAATAAATAAATCCTCGTTCAATCCACCTTAATTAATGTCACGATTGTCGCACAATCTCATAAAATAAATTGACTTACGCGATACGTGAATTATGTCGATCGACGTCGATCGATTTTTCGCGCGTAAAATTTGACTGGGTTCAACGTGCGTGGGAGAAAGCGGCCTCACAAAGAATCCAAACCTAAAAGCACACAGAGGGCCACTTTAAATCTTTCTTTTTTACCGTTCAACGTGTAAAAGTTTCCTCGTCCGTTTGTCAGGTACGCGTCGTAGGAACTGATCGGCCGTGTTCCAAATACTCTGGCTAGTAGGCCTCGACGAGGTTCTTCTCTTTTCTCGGGCGAGACTGCTCCATTGCCTTTGGAAAAGGAGGGGCAAAATGCGCTCCACTCTTGGTCTCTGACTTCTGAGTCACGATCGCGAGTACGCGATTTATGCACTGCCGAGTACTTAACCTCCAAAACGTAAAAATTCACGCAGCGAACGTTCAGACCATGCTAACTGCATACTTCTATCGGAACAATCAAACACTAACGCCTCGAACTAGAGACAGACAACGTAATCCAATAGCATTTAATAGACGCATTTAAATTCCCCGCGAAAAAATGTACAATTAAAAGAAATACACTTGACTACAGTAGTAAACTGGAATAGTCCATTTAAACTGTCACAGCTAAGGTAAATCTTAAGTGACTTTAACGATATCAATTTAATGCAAATATATATAATATTTATCGAATATTCGTTCATACTTAAGTGAATAAATACCATCTTGTTATTTTTCATCGTCAAACGATTCACCATTGCACAATTGCATTTTTCAGGTTAAACCAGAATGGAAACTGTAAGCTGCGTTTGAGTAAGGATGTTGATCTCGTCAGTAGGTCAGTGTTACAATGGGGTCACAACACAGAGAAGAATCCGGATCGACCTAACGACCGGTTCTCTATAAAGTCGTCATTGCATTAATGCATTTTAATTAATGCTAATTGCTTTTTTTTAATTAACGTAAATAGAAAAGGAGTACAGCGAAAGAAGCATACATTGCGTCAGCACGGTAATCAATCAAGACCATATTACGACATTGCAAACTCATCGAGCAGATCTGGATCGTAATCAATGAAATGACTTCTTCAACGAGGTAAATTATGCAATGGATATTCTTTAAACAGACAGTAAGAAAGTGTTTAACATCAATTATTTTATAACAGTGTCATTATATTCTCAATAAGTTATGCATTTGATTGATTGACTTTGTACGATCAAATGACTTTATATTAGCATTTGAAGTTTTATATCGACACGTATATATTGGTATCGGCAGTGGGACATTCTTTATCGAGGTCAATCCAGGGCGAATACCAGAAGAATAATGCTCGAGTCGTGCGATCGACTATGTGTATATATATATATATATATAGTGCTATAGTAAATACCGTTTAACATAGCCCCACTTAAGGACAATGAATTTTAACTGTACATTAGCAAAAAGCTAAATTAACCCGAGGTCAAAGAGACTAGTATGATTCTATTGAAGCTTCCGTCAATCCAATACGTGCAGCCGTTGACACGTTTTTTTTTCTTTAACAGTGTAATTACGATCTTTATAAAATCGTTGATCTTCATCACCGATCGTTCGATTCGAACTGAAACGAAAATCAATGAAAGGATACGTATTTAAAAAATGTAATTAACGAAGAAGACTAAATTGCTTTTCATGATTAAAGTCGTGTATTGCATAACGCGTGAAACGTGTCTTGTAACTCTCCGTTATACGCGTGAAATGATAATAATTGCGTTTTCAATTAACCAAACTTTCTCCCGCGGTGCAACGTGGTTTCGCAAAATGGCGGTATGACGTCAAGTAAGCTTTTATGGGAGCAAGGGTTGTCGGTGAGTTTATTTATTTCGTCGCAACCAACGAGAGGGTCGTAAAGTTTGATACTTGGATAAATCAACGGACAATTAATGAGTCAGCTGGTATGGAGGTAAAGAGAATAGATGGTGAGGAACAAGATGAAACGAGAAATAAGGCGGAAGTGGGTCACCGGGACTCTCGGTCGCGAGGGTCCGGGTTCGTTTCAGTTCGCTTCTCGTTGGTTAGATTTACAAATGGCCATTGAAGTAAAGGAATGATACTTTTTTAGAAGGAACAAAAAAATATCCAATTACTTCTTTAACCTGTGGAATATTTTATTTCAGGTTGACCCTGCAACTTTTATCCTGGAAATTGATTGATGGAATTTTAATAGGAAATTATGATTCCTTGCAAGGAGCAAATATGGATGCTGGATACAGTCAGGTTGGAAAGTATACAGAGGACACGTATGTACAGTAATGAGATACTAGTTCTTTTTTTTTTAACATAATATTAATTTTTATTCGTGCGATTCCTGCGTACACAGTGTCCTTGAGAAAAGAAAAGAAAGCTTTTCTCCAACTATATAAACATCGATTCTATAATACATAGGTAATGTGATACCTTAATACGTATGCCCGGATAATTTATGCATTTCTTTTTCTTTTTCTTATTCTATTATAGATACAACGTTACTTCTTTCTCTCTCTCAGCTGTTTTAGTTCATTCATCCTGTATAACGCAGTACGTAACCACCGATAACAACATGTTTGTCAACGCCCTCGTCGCAATTCGCAAACCGTATTTATCACTCAATAATTTGTATTAAACGTGAATCTCTTTAATTTGGTCTATGGATCGTTTGGACGCGTACAATTATAATTTTTGAAAGAAATAAAAATAAAAACAGAATATCTCGCTATGAAATTGTTAAAGCCACACCATCGCTTCCGGGACATCTTCCGTCTCTCAATTATTTACAGATTGCAAAGTCGAGAGGATCAAATATAAAAAAAATCCTCCATTTTTAAATTTCTTCCCTTCACACCTTGTCCAAACAAGAGTTTCTTGTCTCCTTGGTCTCACGTTGAAATGAACAAAAAAAAATGGTAACACTTATCTACGCAAATATTTTACACTCAAACATCGATAAACACTCAATTTTAACCTATGCCTAATTTTTACACAACCGATAATCGTACGTACACGCCTGATTGCTTGTACGACACGCATATATGTACGATACAGTCGATTGATTTTTCTCACGCGTTCTTCACATGTTACTTTAACACTTAGCGCCTCTTTTCTTTGTCTATCGTATTTCATTTTTTTTCTTCCTCTTCGTCGTTAGATAAAAAAATATGTGCACCACTATTTTTTAAAGTTAACGCTGTATTCACCTGCAGGTCGATTGGTAATACCGGCTCTCTTTTTTTTACCTCTATTGTACCTGGGTTTTCGCATTTACGTTACTTAAGGAAACGCCGATATTACTTGAAAGCGGATTTTCGTAGTCGAGAAAGAAAATTGGCGAAGAGCCACGACTGGCTTTATGAAACTGTTAATGTATTCTTTTTTTTTTAGAGAGCAGCCAGTCTTGGCATTTTTTTCTTTATTTTTTTCTCGTGCTTCCCAAAAAGATTGTTTCCACTCTACGACTCTTTGTCATGCGTCTCTTTCATTTCTTTCTCAATGTTCTTCATTCCTTCATTTTAACTCTTTAAATATACTTGGTGTCACAGGGTAATTCGCAGTGTTCCCAAACGAATGGCGCACAGGATGGATCAAGAAAATTTGTAATATACATTCAATTGGAATTCGCGGTAGGATATAATGTCAATTACGTAACTGTTCGCTCTTCTTGAACCACCCTGTACATATTAGCAATACGTATATCTATATATACACGCATATTGTGCTTCATCATGCGAAATTGACGACACTTAAATATCTCTTTGCCACTCGTTAATGTTTTATAGTCCGTTAAAGATTTACATAGGTAAAAGTGGCGATACACCTTTTATCGAAATAGATTGTTTGACGGTCGAGGATATCTTATAAAAATCCTATTTCAAAATAAGATTTTTAAACGAGCTGGATTAACTGTGATTGAAATATTGAATAACAGGTTAAACGAGTACAACTTCTTGTCCCTCGACCGACAAACAATGGTACAGGACGTTTTTACTTTTAAAAATTATTCTATTTTACTGTCTAGGAACTCTGAAGATATACGCAGTACTAAGGAATTCAGGTGGGTGTACGGAGTTGTAATAAAGAATAAAAAGATAAGATAAAGAGACGACTTTGTCTGTTTATCAGTCGTAGTCAACCGAGAGACAAATATCAATATATTACAGCCGGCATCTCTTCGCTCAGAGAGGATATATGAAAAGAAAAGAAAATTATAAATTAAAGTGGTTTTCTAACCTATCCTAAAGCAGTCTATAAGAAAGCGCCCTCTATCGCAATTACGACGGTCTCATTATTCTCTCAATTTTCCTACTAAAAACGACTATCGAAAGATCTTCGATAAGATTTAAAGATGCTTTTCTCCTGCTTTCCGTTTATCTACAAAAATTCAACATCTTTTCCTTCTTTCTCTCGTTAACCGAATAACGTGTTTCGAGAGTTGAACGTTGAACAAAAGTTAATTAACAAAAGAAAATATCGGACGTGGCGTTATTCTGCACCGTGGAAAAGATTATTTCTGCTCTAGTTTATTTTTTGTTCTCTCTTTCTGTCATTGTCTGTCCGATGTTATACGCCATTTTGTTTTACTCCTTGACGAGAATAAGATGTACTCACTCGCTCAATGATCGCGCTCTCGTTTAATTGGTACACTGAGATCAATACCTAGAGATATAATAGTTAAAAATATTTTGAGTATTCTTCGTCGATCCTTTACAAATTATCTAACGTTCGAAAAATATTTTCGGCGCGCCGTCGAGATGTTTGGCTACG
Source organism: Syrista parreyssii (assembly GCA_030142615.1). Classification (NCBI taxonomy): domain Eukaryota; kingdom Metazoa; phylum Arthropoda; class Insecta; order Hymenoptera; family Cephidae; genus Syrista; species Syrista parreyssii. Next base: position 1,578,528 of record JARQTG010000005.1, read on the forward strand.
TCCGAATTTCGGAATGTACGTTTAACGCAAATTTACATTACACGTTATGCCTTTCCTTCCTTGTTCTCAATCCTGATACCGACCTCGTCCTGAAGCTCAAACACTTGTGACTACTGCTACCTCGACTTTGTTTCTGCATTACCTTCTAGGTTTTCGTAAACATGAAAACTTTTGATATTTTGCCAATAGCGCAAAGCTACAACTTCAAAATTTCAGATATCATAATAACAATTAATGAGGACAATGAATATTAGTCGTGAGTGAAGTCAGTTTGTCTCGAAGAATTTAACTAAATATGTCAAATTTGTATTAGAAAGTTTTCTTATGTCTCTGATATGTTTCCCTTATACCTGATAACGTTAATACGCACGTATAAAGGATACGCAAATAAGTTTTAATTAAGTAGCAGTAAAATATTTTATACCTGTACCGATTCCACTCACAACGAACATTGTACATGTAATGAATTGAATCGTATAAAGTTAAAATGTAAAAAAAATTTCAAAGAAATCAGTGCGTACGATTACTATGGAAAATGACAAAATAATTGGTCACGATAAATAGTGAAGAGACTGGAGGGATCGTAAGCCGTTGGATTTAGACGAGGTCGGCCTGTTCCTCGTCGACCTCAAGATGCTACAAGTACGCCGTGTGCTTGCTGCTATGTTCAAGAGCAGCGAGTACATCCTGTTTCTGACGGACGTAAAGCCTGCCCTTCTTCCAAGGATTCTGAAGTTGAAGGGGTTTGAAGTCATCCCTGAGGCATCGTTCCCGAGCACCAATGACAGCGACCAAACAGAAATTGGGTAGCTCATCTGCGGTGTAAATCGGGCCTTCTTGACCCTTCAGAACCACCGCCATATTGAGCTGTTTAACGACAAGGTCAACGACCTCCCTGGCAGTCGTCCTGGGTGTCACATGAAGCTTCAAGCTGGTCCCAGACGCCAGACCAGTTTCATAGGCAGCATAGACCTGAAAGCAACGACGAACCATGAAGCAATCTTTCTCCAAAGAGAATCCGGAACAATTCACCAGGAAGTAAACGCGCAACACGGCACAGAGAACAACCGCGAAGACACCTCGATTAAAAGTTGAAACCCCGGTTACATAATTTCTTTAGTACCGAAATGGCATCGTCGTATCGCGTAGTACGAACACGCAAATGTTCAATTCCAATCGACAGAGACCGGAAGACAGTCGACAAGCCAATTACATGCGACACAACGGTACATCAATAAGAACCAGATACAACAAGATCAATAAAGAATAAAATATACGAGTAACGTGAAACGACCAATAGATAAAGATAACGTGTGAATCTGCAAAAGCGAAAGCTTTAGCGAAGCGTCTTACGGAGCAGCGTGTAACGTCTTACTCATGTTTTATTTCGGTTACTCTAGGAGACCGTGCGAGCTTGTCGCAAGCTCCGACAGTCTCGCTAGACTCGGGTCTCCTACAAGAAGAACAAGGGTATCCATGTAACACTGCTTTAGTACGCTCGCATCCAACCCGAGCATCGTCTAGTCGTCGTGGAGGAAAGGTGTACCTGAAGAATGCCTGGTAGAGGTGCAGGCATCATAGTGGCCTCGTCCTTTTCTTCGTCCAGCTGACTCTCTATAACGGAAGTCGCCATGGCTGCCACGCTGGCTGTTGGTTTAGTCAGCTTGACCTTGGCGTGGCTCGGCTTCAGGCAGACACTGGAATTCGGCGTGGAGTACTCGTCGCTGCTCAACGAATGAAGGCTGTCAGAGTTGGTGTTGCTGACGCTGAGCATACTGGTGGTGTTAGTCATCGCCGTGGAGACGCTTAGCAACGATCCTCCGTAGATAATAGGTTTTATACTGAGCAAAGGACTTGTGCTCGCTGAAACGGAGGTTATGGTGGCGCTACGATTCCTAGGACTGTGCTTGTATTTTGTTAGGAATAACGTGTCTTCGGATTTCGATGGTGGTAACCTGGTGTTGGGTACCGGGACCAGGCTGTTACCGTTACTGGTGGTGTTTGGTGGTACGGAGGACTTTGCGGGTTCGGAACCAGTTGAGATGTTTGAGGTGTTACTACCCTTGCGAATGTACTGGCCACTGGGTAGCTGTTGTTCGCTTTTGCTGAACTCGGTGGTCAGTAGGTTTGAGGATGAATTCGTTAAGTTTGGTCCTGGCCAACTACCACGACCTGGACTTGATTTCACTAGCTTTGGATCTCTAGGCGGAAGCTGTAGTAGGCTACGCTTTAGGCTGTTGCTGTTCTTATTTCGATCCAGACTTAGTAAATGCTTCATGGATATGCCTGCCATGTACGTTGTTACCTAGACCATAATGCAATTCGTGTTATAACTGTACTTGACTTCATCAGAATTCCATGAAAAGCAGAAATCTATGCTCAAGGGTAATTTGAAAGTAGCTTACGTTCTGCTGCGAGGATCCTCTGTCCCTGGCGAAGGTGATGACATCAATGAGCCACCTTGCTCCCTTCCACACTGTGTTTACTTGCGATTGAAGATCCTGTAACCTGGCCAGTTTGTCCTTAGCAACGGTGAGTTCAGAGGAGCTGAATGCTTCTCTGTGGTTATGTTGCGCTTGAGCAGTGTCAAGTTCTAATATACAGCTGAGTCTGGAGTATCGGTTTATCACATCCTTTTGGTAGGTATTTAAGTGGACCATTTCAAAGACTTGAATAGGCAGGGATAGAAGGTCACCACGTTGCAGTAAGATTTCCCTAGTGCCAGGTACCGAGCAAGCAGTTTCCGCTGGTGGTACGGCGATCAAGAAGCTGACTTCGTGTGTGAGGTCTATTACTTCCGCGTCGTAGAGTCGATGCACGAGAGAATCCTCAGAACTGATTTCCATATATCCAAAGAGACGACGTGCTGTAGCCGAGACCAGGTCGACGAAGAGCTTCTGCTGTTCCGTACCTTGAATTTCATTGGTCGCGTTCTCCTTCTCCTCTGAATCCTCCGTGGAAGAATCCGAAGCCTGGATGCGTGTCATCTTCCTCAAATAGTCCCATTCGTCGCTAAAAATTTACAATAAGGCATTAATCATCTTATTGGTTTTGCTCAATCGATAAGGAAAATAATAATACGGACAACTATTTCAGCTAGAATCAATAGATTCAAAACTTACGCAGACACATGAGGATTATCGCGAATTTTACAGTGAGGCAAAACATTCGGTGACTTGGTGGGTACGACGACCTGTATGAGGTCCACGCTGCTTTGCATCTTGAGGTAACCCAGGTAAAGACCTCTCGACAGTTTTATACTGCTGACCTGGTGATAGGTCATCTGTTCTTGGATGCTGGCCATTAATATCTCAGCCACATTGCTGTCCTCGTGAGTGATAATTTTTTTAGTAACCTTACTCAATGGAAGCCAACGACTGTTCAGAACCGATACCAATTTTGGGGACTTGACGTAATTTACAGTAGAGAACACCAGTGTACCCTGAATGTCTCTGATTGGTTTATGATACATTTGCCCCAGGTCCTGAATGCACAGAGCAGCCTGAAATAATCAATATGATGTTATTTTAGTTTATTTCAATAAGAGCATAGAATTATGCGTATCATAGTATATCGTTACTCTGCGTGGATGAGGATCAACGAAGGTACCAACCTGCATTTGTGCAGCAGCCTGTAATAATTTTATTCTGAAGTGATTCGTCGAGCTGCTATGACTCTTTTCCATGTCTTGTCTTAAGGACTTCACGTCGTCCCAAGTGCAAGCGACCTTCATGAGCCAATGAAAGTCATTATAAATACAACTGGGATATGTCTCGTCGACCTCAATCACAGGCAGGAAGTCCTCGTTTGTAACCAGAACCTTATCCTCATGATAAAGAAGACAAGCAAGGAATACACCGCGTCTCAAGTTCTTCTGGAACTTGCTGGTAGCAGTGAACAGTTGTTTTATGGTAGTTTTCTTGCGATGATTCCGTCTCTGAACTGCTGGTGTTTCCTGAGTATACTCTGGCCTTCTAATGTCCGTAAAGAGGGTGTCCAGCTGTTCCAATCTCCCAGCAAACCTTGGCAAACGACCATCGATGTCTCTCCAACCTGGAACATGATAAGTAATAGTAAAAGATGCTCCAGTACTATGATCTTCAGTAAATCTTGATTATTTTACTCACTGCTAGGTGTCACGTGCGCTGGAGTCGAATTCCTAAATCTACTATAACCCTTAAGATTTCCAGCAGCAGCTCTGAAGTGATATCTCTGACCCTGGGTAAGTCCATCCACCCTACATTCATGCTGCTTCATATCCAAAACCTCACGTTCTCCACAGATAGTGGAAAAACCTTCTTCCAGACTCCATTGAACCTTAAACTTGGTACAGATGGGTGAGTCGTGAGAGTCCGGTTCCTGGAAGCGCACTGTCACCGAGGTGGTCCCAGTCACGTCTACAGCCACGAGGAAGGGCATGTCGGGTGGTCCTGGAACGAAGAAAGAGTTTTCAAAACTAATTTACGAACACTTCACTGGAACTGTGCCAGAACTTTTGAAGCTGCCAGCTCCAGAGGTTTGCATGGCGAGCGAACTGTACTCACTAGCTTGATCGAATCCTAACAGCATCTTCCTCAGAGCCCGCGCTCTCCTCTCCCACAGAGCCAGTTGTTTGTCTTCGGCACTGCCTCCGCAGCCAGTCAAATTATTGTGCTGCGTAGAGAAACTTGCCCTGTGACTTGGCGGTTCCAAAAGCGTCGCACTACTACTATTCCCTGAAGTGTTACCACCGAGCTCCTGCACTCTGTGCTCCGCTTCTGAGAGTAACGAGGCCAAGTGACTACCCAACGATTCCGGGGACTTGACTGCAAGGAAAATAAAACTAATATTAACAACATCTACCAACTATTACATAACACTCTTGTGCTAATAGGAATAGTCTGTGCACTAGCATAGTAACAATAGAATTGAATCTTGAGATAAATAGTAATAGATTGATCTAGCTAGGGTAAAGGGGGTCTGGATATAACCCTCAGGACTTTGGATGCTGGTGCTATTTCGCACCCTTACGTAGAATCAAGAAAACCAGATAAACTGGAAGTTCATTAGCTAGAAGTGGTCAATAAACGTAATCCAGGGTGCAGACACGATAGCACTGTGCCATTGTATCGGTTTCAGTGGCTGCCATAAGGGTTGGTAGAGAAGATAAAAGATGCCAGAAACGCTGATAGAACGAGTATCCACTAATTGGTCTGATTCAGCCATTTGCACTGATTCACAATTCTCGTCCACGGTCTCCCACGTCAAATTGGCTCCCCGTTTCTGATCACGTAACAGGATCTGAAGATATTCACGGTGCCACTTTGGTAAAATAAAATGAACTTTTCATTACCAATACTTCTATTTGTCATTCGCCCACCCTGATCTTGAATCTTTGTCATTTCAGAACTTCCAGCACCTTGAACTGAATTCGCATAAAGCTTCGTTAAGCAGCTGGCCAGTATCATCTTGTTTTAATACTAAATTAAAATCCACATTATTTCTTCCTGGAGGATTAATCGGTCGAGTTGAATCTTCAAGGATTTCCAGATCCTTCGGCTTTAATTCCCGGAGGCAAAGGACCGAGGATTCTCTTCTCCATCCCGCACGGAATCGATTATGTCCCACGTAATTAATATCCCTTTGGATATTATATTTACCCTCTCTTCGTTAAGCAATCCCTGCAGTATAATTCTGATAAGTTCAAGTGACGAACTGCAGGAATTATAATTAGTCTATTTTATTATATTCTTCTCGTCCTTTTTTTTTAATATAATTATTTTGAGCTTTGTTTATTATTCAACTGCAGTCCCGTATACGTGCGACTATTGTTACTGTACAGCTTTAATTCCATTGCACTGCTTGCTTGTTAAAATTTATTTACAATTTATGCCACGATTTTTAAATACTAATCTTAACTTTCACGTCGGCCTGTACATAATTAACGTCATACTCTTCTTATACGTATCAATTGCAGACTTCACAGTGTACTGAGAGCAGTATTATTACATGGGAGCAGAAATAATGGTTGCTAAGCGACTGACTGTACTTCAAGAGCTCAGCCTAGTAGTGGCGAACCTGCCAAGTGACAGGAACGAAACACGTACGCATGAATTCCTCGCGAATACATATAAGATCGTCATGTCCCACGTGGTACGTACGACAGAGACGGATATAAACAAGATCAAATACACTCTTAGCCATATGGCGATTCTCTGTTTCTTAAAACAGCAATTCCCTCGACAATCCTCCAGTTCTTCCTCGGGCTTTCCCTTTCCTTGTAAGGCGTCAATGTATAATTTCTCAGCCCACCAAGCACAATTTCCTTACAAAACAGTCGAAGCGCCGTTGACACTTTAGAAAAATATTTTTAAAATAGTAACATCCACTTGGGCAATAAAAGTTATCGAATTCCTAACCTGACGAATATAATAGCTGTGGATTTTACTCGGGGACTTTAATGCCAACCAAGAATAACCAATGCGCCCATTTAACTCGTACACCGGAAGTTTAATTCTGCGATGACAAGATAATTTCATTCTTGTTGTACTTTCTCTCCTTTCTCTGTATTTTAGTCTTCCCATTGTTTCTTCGTTTTAGTTTGTAGCTTCTTTTTGTGGCAACTTTGTCGGCAATTTCGATTATGGGTTATATCTTATTTAAGCAGTTGATACGCCAAGCCTGTAATAACGAAATCGATAGACTCTCGATTTCTTTTACGACGACCGAGTTTCACAGAGACGTTTGGCATCGACCTCAATTTTTTTCAGCAAGGCCACCACTTGGTCGTGGTCAACCCGAAGGCCGAGCTTCTTCACAAAACCCTCCATTTTCATACACGACGATACGTTACAGACAACATAAGAGTCCAATACGCTTAGTATACATATACGTGGCGAAATCAAACGGAAATATAAATTCAAGACATTAACTATGCGTTACGTACGTTCGTCGTGACAGCCATTTACATAATTTCTAATAAATATTGACTTACTGCATGGTTACGCGAACCACATTATTTATTCTTATTGAACGCATCATACTAGATACTAATAACCGGTAGTGACAGCGACTTCGGAATAAATTATACGTATCCTTAGAAATTACACAAATTCGCCATTAATGGATTAATGATATAATAACGATAAGAGAGATTAGAACCTGTTTGTCCAATGAGATAAGCCATTCTGTGATTGTTGCTAATCGACAACTGTACTGTTGTATTGACAAATATTCCTTGTATCAGGAAAAAAAAAGTGCCTAGAGGGCGCCTATTCAATTTTCTCATCTTAAAATCCAATGTGTCAAAATTTACTTTTACATCTTTAGTGCCCAATGTATATAATATGGTTGAATCGATGCTTTATGATATCATAAAAGAGCAAAATTTAAAGCACAACACATAAATTTACTGATACGAATCTGCTCGGTCTTATCTCAAGGCACAGACACTCCCGTTATCACCGTAAGTCGGAAAGCGATAAGGATTAATTCGCACTGCGACGAGGCGAACATCAGCTCAATGAAAATTTTCATCTCACTTTAGTCTACGAATAAAAGTACAATATAAGTTTTCTTGAGGTTAGCCGGAAGTGAAGAGGTTTGGCGAAGAAGACAGATGGCGCTACTAAGCTGCTTTGATTGCAGGCGTAAAACTTCATCTTGATGAAAATATTGAAGTCTGGCTGATGATTAATGAAAGTGACGTAGCTAACTTGATGCGGCATAGCAGGTGGTTGCGGGGTTTAAATTAATAATCACTGTTAACCCACTGGCATCTTAATCCATGTGATCCGGCTGAGGCTTCTTGAGGAATATTAAAAAATTCCAGGTGAATTCACCCAGCACTGATGATATGCATCCACGTGGAATTCTTCAAGCTGTCACTCAGCAAGAATCTAGTCTAAGGTATTTTTATTGAACTAGGAACATTGGAACGGAGTATCAGTTTACCCTAGAACTTGCTTTTCAGACAGTTTTTAAGATTTCATTGTAATTTTAGGAATGTCACTTAAAAGTGCTACTCACACTGATTACCTTCCTGGGCTCCAAAAGCAACCAGCATCTTAGCCAGTGGTCTGTTGTTGCTCAAAACAGCAACGTCCAGCGGTGACAACCCGTCGCTATTTACACTGAAATTGAAAAGAGGGTAAGTCTCTTTGAATATATCAATAAATAAGAAACGAGCTCACAGGGGTTAGGGGTTGGTTGTAATTGGGGTTACAATTTTTAAAAAAGTGACTTATAACTGGATATCGATCAGCAAGTAGTTCAGCTAATTTTGGACAACGACAATTCCTATCCACATTCACCCTTATCGACACAAGGGTTAGTTTCGCCCCCATTATTGGTTCCATCGTGTCGACTGGGTCTTCGCAATTCAAGGTTACACTTGTTGGCAGTCAACTGAGAGAAATCATCGTCGCCGGAAATAGACCAGCTGACATCTTTTTGGAAGACCCAACCCACCTTGCTCTTAAAATAGTTTCATTGACTGTACGCAGTTCAGTGCATCTATCTTATCTGCGTATAAGACAATTTTGATAAGAACATAGAAAGGGTAAACGTGTCGAGCAATTTTTTTTTACTACTCCAAAACTAATATTAGGCTCGTTTTTGTTAACTGATTGATAAGGCGTCTTAAGGCGAGACAGAAAACTTGAACGATGCTTTTGAGTCACGTCGTGGAATCGACTTTTGGTAACAGTTTCGACAAGAACATCCCTTAAAGTTTTAGTTGACTAGAGGTTGGCAAGTTTTAATACCGGGTAAAAAAAAAAAAAAACTTGGGGGATCCAAGTGGGCGTGTGAACGACGTATCAGCTCAAAGTATTTGCCAAAAACTTCCCTTAAGGGCAGATTAAACATATTTTGCTCAAGTAGTATAAGATTGGTAAAATTTTACCTGGGGATGTTCTTATCAGCTATCAGTGACGCAAATGGCCGTTCGACACTGAATTTGAACATTGATGACTTCATTGATGAATTCTTTTTTTTTTTTTTCCAAAAAAGACCAACTATCACCTCACCTGTTTACATCCACATCCGTCGATTCCAAAATTGTCCTAGCTTTATCAAGGTGTCCGTGTTCCACTGCGGCGAAGAGGGCTGAAAAAAATCATCCCTTATCAATCAACAGGCATTACTTAATTAAAGCATTGGTTCATCATCCCCAGTCGTTCTTTTCTTGTCAATCAATGAGTCATAAGTAAACAGGGAGAATAAAAAATAATAAAATCAAAATAAAAGTAGCTACCATGCAGATGTATATTGAGGGTGGGTTGTGCCGTGAGTGGACTGACATGAGTGGACGTCAGTGTGTTGAGCTGATGGGCTTTTTTCTTGCCAAAACCCTCCAGGAACTCCATTCCTTGCCGCGAGTGTAATTCTGTGCCAAGCAAACGAAATGATGGAAATAAAAAAAATAATAAACAGAATAAAATTTCCAATTAAAAAGAAAATAGGTTAAGCAATCGATACAAAATAAAACTTATAACCTATAAATTCCCGTCGACCCCTATTACAAATAAATTGTTAAAACCCTGCTAAGGTGTACCGCACGATTGGCGTGTACTTCATGTTCCACGTATAACACTGCACGAAACTAAACCGAGGGAATCACCTATCAAATTCATTTGACACCAAGTTTCCACACGATTGCCAACCGCGAACCGTGATTACAGCTATGAGCGTATACGGTGTACGAAACGAATATATAAATTACTAAGCTACCATATAAAATACCAGTGTGTTAGTCAACGGGACTTTTTTCCTCCATGTAAATCACCTCTGGGCATATCTTAACGCACATGAGTAAAATCAGCATTATAAACGTCAATGGTCATAGAGACAAGTTGCGCATTCAAGAGGATGACTGAAATACTCTTTTCTTTTTTCCCTACACTGTACATTAATGTACGTCTTATTGCAGCCAGCTAGCCTATGTTATACGATTGCTCGACGCTTGACAAGAAACAGTTGTGATATGAGGTTACATTTTTTTTTCTGAATTGTACGTAGTGTCCTGGCTGTTGCCCTGGGTGTTTTCATTACGAAACTGTGTCACGATTATTACTTAAGAATTAGTTAGAGAGAAAGAGAGAGACGGTAGATAGTTAAACGGAAATACAAAAAAGAGATCAGTCATTGAATCAGTGAGTTGTCATTGTTACAAACGTCAAAACAATGACAAAACAGGAAATCAATGTCAATTTGTTTAGTTACGGAATGCAGGATGTGCGTATGACGTAATTGGGATTCGTGACCGACATTAAAAGTTTCCTTTTTCAATATCCATTGGACACAATCGACTCTACGTATTCGCATACGAGTGCGTTTCACATTTTTACATATAAATGAATTGCGCATTTTTTAATATAAACGCATTGCTGTTTTGGTTTACGCTGATAAGTTGAAACCAGATTTTCATGAGAGGCTGTCGTACTTGTTCCGGAAGTGGTTGTCACAAGGACACGTGGTTCGTCCAAGGTTGATTCGGCGTCCTTAGAATCCTTAGTATGTTTCTTACTAGGCCTTTTGCTGCGAAAACTGGCGCCGCGACTGACCATCCAGAAATTAGTAATATTGTCGACAGTCCTGTTTCGCGAGGATTTGGTAAAGCTCGTGCGATTCTGCGAGTTAATTTCGCACCGAAAGACAGGCTCGTAGGATTCGCCAATGCAATTATCCTTTTCAACCTGGACTTCCGTTGGGATATTATTATTGTCCTTGTGATCGTTCCTCGTGCTCGGGCAATGCCTTTCCTCGCAGTCATAGTCCTTCTCTCTGTACAGGATACCGTCTTTATCGTCTATCGACGGAATCCTTTTATCTATTGATTTCTCACAGGACTCGTTATCGTCCTTATCGCAGAGACAGTCCTCGCCGAGGATCGAGCAAGGAACTTCGGGATCACCATTAATGTAAGATGTTATCTCAGAGTCTACAGAGCTATCGAGTAAGAAGGTGGGATTCTCGTAGGAATTATATTCTCCAGGAGGATTGGGTATCCTGTCTGAAGGATCCTCATCGGTTGGACTCTGAGCCAAGGTGTTGCTGGTATGAATTTTACGTTTGAAGAATTTCACTGAATTCTTTGGTGACTTAAGGACGCTATTGACATCCTGTTCAGGGTCTTGTAGCTTTTTGTGCTTCCCCAATATCCTGTCCGTGAAGGATAACTTGCATTTGAGATCCTTGGTGAGCTTAGTCTCCTTACTGAAGATCTGATCTTGTTCGTTCCCATAAGCCCTGTCATGCTCCACCTTATGTTCCTGCTGAATTTCATTACAGACCTCAGTGGCGACGTAGGACTCTTTACTAGAGTCCTTGCGAATTTTGATATCCTCCATATCCGTCGGGTTCAAGGACACTGGTGGTACTTCGAAATTCGTGGCGAGTCGGTGACTCGCGTGATTCCTTATCTTGGATACCAGCCGAATCGAGGCACGGAAGGATCTGGATCTCTTCAGCGTCGACATCCGGTTCCCTGAGGATCTCCTTGACAAGAGTTCCATCTTTGGCGAGTGCTCTGAGGACTTTCGGAATTTCATTTGGAGGTGTTCTTTGTGTCCTTTTCTTTGTTGCGTTATCCTTTAATAGGATTAAATAGAAAATATACCTCGTTCAGGGATATATTATTTAATTTGCCAGGACTTCCCTTCCACTCTTTGGCACAATAAATTACATTCTTATCCCATTCTTTGGCTTTTAGTCCGATCTTTGGCACGATAAAGCTGCAAAAGAACAAAGTAAAATAAAATAACTCGTGAGATGATCCCTGTTATAAAAATTGAAAAAAAAAAAGAATAACTATTAAAAAAAACTCTGGAAAAAGCACAAGTACCGAAAGTTTCAAACGATTTCGCGAAACTGAAAAAATTCAGTGTCGTAAACTTTACCTCAAAATGTTAAATTTAAAGAGGACACTCGAAAAAAATTTGTTTAATGCTCAAATGCTTTTACAATCCCTGGTGATACGCACATTACGTCGTAATCTGTAAAAATTACAAATATACCATAAAAGAGTATCCAGGGTATTAAAAGACAAAATGGAGTCTGGTAATGGTTCTTAACGCTGTCAACTTGGCAACTGGAAAAGAATATAAATAAGGTATTAAAGTTCTCGCTGTGTAAAGTTTTCCGGTGATAATCCGTCGGTAAAGTAGAGAAGCGAAGCTTGTCGGTACGAGAGAAAAAGATAAATAAAAATCGTTCGAGCGCCAAGAGAATCTTCCTAGAGAATTCCAATTGGTCGGCGAGAGATATCATTTATTCCGGAGGAGTAACTATTATACGTCAAAGAGAAAAGAGAAAGAAAGAAAAAACAATTTCATACTAAAAGACAAGTTCAACTGGGAGTAGACGTGGTGACGTCGTTGCGAAAGTCTCTCAAGACGTTTTACAACGGAGCTACGATGAAGTCGAAACGGGTTTATTATTTACTTAGGACGCACACTTAGACAATTCTTCGTGGACAATTGCCCATTACGAAAGAAGAGGGTGCCGGGTGTCTCCTGCGGAGCCACTCGGCCAATTTGCCGTAGCAATAAATTTTATTGCTAGCGTCCGTTCCGTGTAATAAGTTGGTTTAGGATCGCGACCAATCACAGAGCAAGATTGAGTTGAGCACGCATGTAGAGTCTCGTGAGAACAAGATGGACGACAACTGATAAGAATTGATAAGGGTGCCGAGAGTCACGACGTATAAAGGGTAACTACGTTCCTGGGGTAGAGCACAAATAAAAATGAGCAAAGATTCAACATGGAAGTTTCCGTCGTTATTGATTGTATATTAAAAAAATGAACCCTACCTTACCATGAGATCTGTCAATCTCAATTATAGTTCTCAAATCGTCCGATAGGCGGTAACAAAATTTGTTTTCATTCAAATAAAAATTGTGGCAATTGATTCTTAATTAATAACTACGTGGGACCCTTGGGTCTATTGTGTAGATAACGAGGGAATAAGAACTAATGACATAATCGTAGTGATAACGAGTAAGTCTATTAGATCGTTTAAAGTAACGAAAGAAGGGAGAAAGTTTGATTACGAGGTCGAAGGCCTCGTAGGATGACAAACCGTAGGATACACAGGATACGTCACCGTTCGTGGTAGGATTGCATTTCGAAATAAATAACGCGATATTAGATCCAATATATCTGTATGGACGGTATAGAAATTATGACAATGGGAAATTGTACGGGGAGGAAGTGCCATTGACCGTTTCCTGTTTTAACGCCTCCGAACAGTCTCTACAATGGCACTCTCGGTTGGGTCAATTATTGGTGGAATTACGAGAAAATTGAAAGCCAAGCACTCACTGTAGAAGCGACAAGGATGAGAGTGCTGGATTTGGACAGAAATTGTTGAGAGAGATAAATATATAGACGAAAGAGTCAGATGGTAAAAGAAAAAGAAAATTGAAAAGTGAGAAGAAGAAGTAGAAAGATACTTGCGTCCCTTATTTATCTTGTCCTTGTCTTTTATATATATATATGAAACTTGTAGTACTCAAGGCTAGTTCAAACGATCCGTGTTATCTTCGTGTTCTAGTAATCCGATTCGTCCAGGACAAAGCGGCGTCTCTTCAGTTAAGCCAATGAACGAACGCCATTCGCTAGTCTGGAATTAATAAACTTGAGTAATTCTAGTACAGAGAATCATCAGAGATGCGAGAGACACGAAAAGAGACAGAGAGAACCAATGCCAGATCCTGTAGAGCAACTTAAACGGTTTTCATGTAGTCTTGTATTGCGATAAAATTGTTTCGTTGTAAACTGTTGTCATTTTCCTACTTTATTTCGCCTGTTCTTCCACCCGGGTTTCACACAGTACTTTGCGATCTTTTCACATTTTATCTTGGCACTCGTAACGATAAGAGCAATCACATTTCCTTTCCGATGGTCTTTGTACTGTGTTTTTCCTTTTTTGCAACAACGCCACAAGCCTTCTTGTTTCCCTTTACTTTATATTCTACGTATCGCTTGCTGTTAGCTATTTTTTGAGGTTATCCCAGCACCGATGGTAATGAAGATTGCCGAATGCCAGTAGCATTGTGTATGTATGCAGGATTCAAGTTGACTTGTTCCTTTCAATAAATTCAATCAAATTTTATTTGACTCGTACACAATAAGACGCTTCGATACGTTTACGCAAAAAATCCACTTGGTCATGTGTATTTCAAAAGGACAAAGTTCATCGTTCTTCTCAAATGGCAGAGAACGCTGCAGAAAAAAGAAGCCAGTAAAAAAAATCGATATTACGCAACGCGGAAAAGATATATTCGGATATTTTAGAAATCAAATTATTCCACTAACTCGTATACGTTCTGTATCCTACCATTATATTCTAGAGGGTGGAAATTGAATGGAGAATTTCGACATTTTGTGCTTCTTCCAGAGATATATCACGAGAACATTAAATTTACGAGGGCAGGAATGACTTACCTATTGTTGTATCACAGTACGTAGATATAAACCACAGAAAATCCTTGAGGTATAAAGTAAGAAATTCCCGCGTGAATATACGTAGAAACGCAGCTATCGACAAAACAAAGCTTGTCTACGAATTGTAGAACGAATTGCAACAGCTCTCGAGACACTGAATTTCAATGTACACTTTTTTCTTTCTCGCTCTTTCCAGCACTCGTACCATTTTCATTTTCTTCTTTGTCGTATATTCACTCTTTCACTTATACACGGCAGCAAATCGAGATTCGCTTTTATTTTAACGGAAAACTCGCACTACACTTTTGACAGACAACGCTTGACGACTCAACGACAACAACGCCTTCCCGCGACGCAACCGATGTCGAATTGCCGGCGGATACACATGGGGCGATCCTGCTTACCGGCCAAACAGCTGCCTTATCCCCACCATTAAGGCCCATTCCATACCCGGTATACCATAACCTCCATTCTTTCTGACCGTGACTTTCCCTCGGCTAAAAGACGTCTCCCTTATATCTCGGTCCGTGGAATTTCGACTCTTCGACTCAGCAAAGATCCTTCAGAACCTTCGGAGCTACTTTATTTTTATAACCAGTCCCCCCCCATTTCCGCACTCTCAAGAAGGTTGCCGGATAGGCAATTTCGATTCTGCGAGATGCGTCAAAACTTATGGAGGATACAGCGGATCGACTTATCGAAATGTTCCTACTTATGGAGATAGATTCACGACCGTTATCTATATCGCTTTTATAACAATGCTGTGCTCGTCAGGATATTTTGGTATAATTTTATTTACTTTTTTTCTCCATGGAACACAGTGTAAGCTGTCACGTAAAATTGTACATACTGCAGCAGTAGTCAGAGAATTTTAATCAAGCAATGCAGTGTCTTTGAGGTACCTTTATTCCAGTTACAGCAACTCGTGTCCTTTGAACGTACTTCGACGCCAGGTAGATCCTGTTCAGGTAGGTAAGTGTGTGTCGCAGTGAAAAGCCAGTTTCGACACTGTCGTTTCCGGTGACTTAAACCCGTGGCTCTCTTGTATTCCATTATCGAAATCTCCTTTACACTGAAGCATCATTGGCGTCGTGAAAAAGAGATGCTTAACTCGTTCCACGACACAAAGGACGTCGTTACGTCCAATGTAAATGTCCAGCATTTTTCCTACAACAATCTTCTTTCCTATCGCTTCTCGCATTTTGCCATACCTTTCAATAAAGCAATGGACTGTGTAAAATGGAAGATGAACAACATTCCCATATAACCAATTGCTTACACGTGATATATTTATGAAATAAAAGAAAAAGGTATGCATCCATACAAGAAAGTATTCTTTCTCCTTTGTCGTCGTTATCACGATCCAAGTTGATAAAATCCGTGTAAATGAAAGTAGTGAAAAGTGGTTTATTGTTACGTGGGAAGGTTCTTTTCTAATTTCAAGATTTCTTCATCGCCTCGTGTCGTAGACGCGTGTCCGCGGAAGTATAATTTCGCTTCCACGCGAAACGAGGCTTCGAGCTCACTTATTCTCATGAGGATTCGCCATAAGGAAAGTCGTCTTCGTTCGACGACTGCTGAATAAGTGTGAAGACCCGTGGTGCAACTCCAGTATAATATTAAAAGCAGCCAAGAATGCGATGCGCACCGACGGACTTCGTTAGTGCGTCGATCGGCTACTGATTTACGTTAACGAAGCACACCAGGATGTCGACGTCCAGGAGAGGTTATTTCGCGTTATTAACATCCGCTGGACAAATGTGCCGTAAAACTCCAACGGCGACACAGCGCGTCCAGTAAATTTGACTTCAGAGAATTTCTGACTCTTGGGTAAAACCGTTAACGCCACCTGCCTCCACGTACGTAGGTGGTTAATCCACGAGGATGTCGTTTAGGATTCCCTGACATTACGACCCTGCTTGACCTTTCACTGATAGCCTATAGAGTGCACCACCCTATACCACTACCAAGGTTCATTATCAGTCTCATATACCGTTAGTTGTGATAATCGACACTGGCGCTACGGTCGCACAACAAAATGGCGGAGAAATCGAAAACTCTCATGGAAGTATATGCATTTTTTTGTGTTCTATTTTCCTTCCGAGGATTGCGTGAGCTTAAAATAATTGTCTGCGCGAGGTGCAGATATATGTGTTGTATATTGAATATTCGCGTGGACTGCCGTCAGGCGATTTTTCCATGTCTAACGTTCTCGTGTTAGAAAAGTTTTCAGCACGTGACTTATTGAATAATTTATTGATGCTAAACGAAGTTAATTGTACGGATGTTAAACACGAGACGATTCCGTGGTTAATGAATTCGCGTGAAATTGCGCGATTCATTATTAAATTTCGTAAACGATACCCGGCGACATGTCGCCCTCTTGAAAAGGGGTTAAAGAAATGAGTTCGTGACGAATATCTTTATTACCGCGACTATGATTTAACATTATTTATAAGATTGTAAATGGCGATTATTATTCAACGCGAGGACGATTAAACGAATTAAATGTAAAACATGGCTGCCATTGCCAACCACCCCTCTACAGGAAGTATTTCTTCGTTGTATATACAGTTGTCGGCGGGGTGTCGTATAGCCCACAGGATTCTTTCTACGACTCCGAGAGACTAATAGGGCGTCAGCGTAGAGCCACGGGAATTCGAATATTCACCATATCAATCGAATCCACGGTAAATCCAATTACAAGTTGGCGGGAAATTCAATTAGCGAAGAGTGGAATCACGTCGCATTAAATTTCTCACGTCAAGAATACCGTCTTCGTTTAAAACGCAGATGGCGCGCTTTTCCCCTAGACATTTCTTGCATCGCGAAAAAAACATTAGAGGGTAAAAAAAAAAAAAAGACAAAGGGGTGTCAATACAAAAAAATGAAAATGGGGGAAACGACGTGAGTTGACAAAGAAAATTTTTTAAAAAATTTTCAAAAATAAAACATTTCCCGTCCGACCTCTCGCATTTTAATTTCAACCCCTGAAATTTACTTGGCGCACCAGGACCACCCTTATTGCGTGGGATTCAATTTGTTAAAAAATATGCTGACTCCGGCAAGACTCGTGCCGAAGCAAAAGTTTGGCCTTTCGGCAGGGGAGGAAAGTTTATTAGGGAGAAATTTATATTATTTATGGAAACTGAGAATGCTTTGTCCTTAACGTTCATCCCTTAGCTCGGTATATCAGGAAGACG
Source organism: Syrista parreyssii (assembly GCA_030142615.1). NCBI lineage: Eukaryota > Metazoa > Arthropoda > Insecta > Hymenoptera > Cephidae > Syrista > Syrista parreyssii. The sequence goes on from JARQTG010000005.1 coordinate 1,596,158, forward strand.
TAGAAAGTTGAACCCAGGACTGAAATAAAAAGGGGCGTGTGCGTGGGTTAAATTGCCATGGTTTTTTCTGGACTGAATGTAAAGAAATCTTTTATCTTTTTCAACCCCATAAGAAAGGGTGAACTGACTAAGTTCCATCCCCGTCATGTTTTTTTATTCCCTCGTCACTGAGAATCGTGTATATATTTATGGGATAGTCGAGAGTGTCGCTGTGCGAATAAATCAAGGGGTGGTTCACCGCTATGGGACCGTTAGCCTTTAAATTTAGGGATGGATATCAATCCTTGTGCCAGATGCTGAGTGTACGGTGATATCGTCTCTTTTTAATTCTTGCTAATAGCAATAATGAAAAAAAACTCTATACGCACGTAGAGACATCAAAAGGATATCAGCTAATGGCTGCCAACTTAATTATACAGTAGCATTAAAAATTTTATCTCCAACCAGGTTTAATCGCGTCATGGCGCCGCTAATGAAGTATGGATTTCATTATGATGTCGATACAAAAATTATGTCTTCCTGATTGCAAGAGGACATTCGTACCGTTTCAAATGAAAATTATGGTACATGACACAAATATATATATATATAGAATCGATTAAATTGGTATCAATAAATTATGCGACCTTCGATATATAAATAGAAAAGACCAGAAAATACGTTAATAACTTTGCAAATAACGATACGTGATACGGTATAAAAATACAGGGTGATACAGCGGGGAGTAACCACCCTAGTCAAATGCGTTACTTACAGTGTCTATATTAAATTGAAACACCCTGTATAATATTTCTCCAAAAAATAATTAACCTATAAATAAAATATTGTGCTTCTGGCAGGTCGTCTCGAAAGTTTAAACACCCTTAAAACCTCAACCCTGTAGATTCGTATGAAAAAGTAGTACGAGTCAAAAAAAAAAAGAAACCGAAATTTTTTTTATTATCCATCCCTCAGTTTATCAAAGGATCCGCCTAGAGAATTTTACCCCGCGAAAGAGGCTCACCCTACTTTTCACCAACAAACCCTTAAAAAAAAGGTTCGACGAGAAAAGGGTAACGTCCCTAACTTTTTTTTTATAACCCCAGGGCGCAGCAGTGAAGCACAGAAAGCCCCTTGACAAGGGGTGCGGGGTAGACGGTATATATCTCCATTAGGAATTTCGGACAATTTTCATAGATCTCAAAGCACCAAGAACACGAGGCAGAGAATACATCGCGAAACAAAATGGCGGTATACACAAAGCAACGTCAGCGAAGTGAAAAATTGTTAGCAACCTGAACGCCCGCAGCGCCGCCGTAACGAAAGCTCGGCAAGCGCGGGATTTTTGAACGAGAATCATTGCTCACCTCGTATTCCAATACGAATCCGTATCCCGCGTTACTAATTAATCGTACAGCTTAACTAATTAATTGATCCAATTACCCAAATCCTACGTCAACATACATTTACAACGAGTACAGCACTGATATACGTTTTTCCCTTTTTGCTTCCCGGCACTAATTAACATTAACGACATTACTTATTAACACGTCCGCGGGGTCAAGTTTACTCGGCGTTCCTCAAGCAGATGAATTTTATGCTAATTCGTTTACGTCTCTCTTAACCCCTCGCAAAAATCCCTCTATCGTTATTACGCAACGTATCGTCCTATCTACAGGTCCTTCCATCTATTCGCGTCTCCTACGAACTTTTTACATAGCGCGTTACTTGCTCAAGATTTTTCTAACTGAACTTCAATCTCGTGTTACTAGAACAATAAACTTTCGTATTTTCAAAAGTCGCGCCAAACCCCCACATTTCAATACAACGCTTCTCGACTCGACTGTTCTTCTTCTAAACTTCTACTGTTTAGTCCAATATAACACGCTGAAGTTTATTAATTATTTTCTAACACCATGTAAAACGTCAAGAGAAATTATTATTATTATCTTCCATCATTCTCTCCCCCGAGGGATACGATAAACCATAATCGATGTAAGCCGATCGACGTGTCGTGTCTTTAGGTTATGTACGACGGTCACGATCGTGACGTCAGTGAGTATTTTTCATAAAGGGAGAAAAAATAATTTCACGTCCAAAATTTCAACCTTAAACACAAGTCTGTTGAGAGGCACGACAGAGATTTATCAGCTGGGACTCGTACGGCACATATAGCCTTATAAAAATTTAACGATCAGCTCCACCGTATTTCATTTCCGGATATCAAAATGAAATCTCCCGCCTAAGAGTCCGACCCGGTTACGCATCTGGTTCAAGAAACCGACTTATTTCAAGCCAGATATAATATTATGGCTTGGACTAATTGTAAGAAGGCATGCAGAGCAGAGCAGACATTTTCCAAGAGTCTGTCAAAGAAATATTTTTGGTTATTTTTATCAATTTTTCTTTTTAAATTTAATCACCTTTTTTTTTACCCTTCATTTCGATGCATTCCAACTTCCGAGTCCGCAGTGCGAAACCCGTGAGGTACCTGGCTCTGACACTTTCATAAGAATACAAAGAATATCCATCCGACTTTCCTTTACTTTTTTTTTAATTCTCAACACGACGTCGCGGCGGTTGGCGTCGCTTGGGAAAATCGTGTTTGGTCGATAACGTCAGGTGAAATTGACGTTATCGATAACTGCCAGACGGTAACTACACAGGGATGCATTGCGATATTGATATGTAGGATGCATGCGAGAAATGCAGTAATCTGATATATATATATATATATACATATACAGCAAGTAAATATTAGCGACGCTATGGGCTCTCAAGCAAGGCGTCGGGACGCCCCTTTTTCTCTCTCTCTCTCTCTCGGTCGCATACCAAGGATACGTTAAATTCCAGAAAATAAATGTGCCACCCCTTCTCCAAATGCCATTACAGCCAATTAACCCATAGGAAATATCAGGACTGAATACGCAGGTAGCGACGTCGTAACGACAATCCTTTACCACAAGACGCCAATGAAAATTGCCATAAGAAAATTGATATGCACAAATTGTATACATTTTCCTTGCAACCTCTATATAAGGCTTCGCGCATACTTTGGAAATACTAAAGTCGGTAATCGCTATTTCTTATTACGTTACTACACAATAAGGCCTTATTACGGTCTATTACGTAATTATAGGACAATCGTCTTTCTTTTCTCCTATTCACTTGAATAATCATAGGTGCCGGTCTATGGGTTAATGATCGACCTGATAAGTGTATTTAAAGGGAACGTAAAGAAACCATAAATTATCATTGATCGAGCCTAATCAATGATAACGTGTATAAGGGTTGATAAGGTTGGACTGTATATCAGTACGTTATTGTTATACGTGAACAAACACTTGTTTCCAACATGGCTACTGGCGCTTAGCTAGTTAAGGGTTAATTTTTCAGATGACGACTGAAGCAGGTGGGTGGCGACGGGGTAGATTTTGACGTAACAGAAAAATTGATGAAAAATTCATAAAAATAGGCTTGACGTAGTCAACGGTTATTTAGGTAAATCGTGGAAAATCGGTCAAACTTCTACGGACGAGCCGTTCGACCCCTCGCGACGTATAGCTATATCTATTTATTGCGTCAGGCTCGACGCAAAACTGCTGCTTATTAAAAATCTTAATAATTTTGGTTAATCTGATTTTTACCTCAATTCAACTCGTACCGTAAAATCGCACCATGATCGTCCCAGCATCCCCTGGATGATCCAGTTCGAGTGAAAATGTCCACCAGTCAAAATGGGGTTAATACGTATAAAGATGGGTCAATCACAGAATTGAATGATTGTCGTTAAAAAAAAATAGTTAATAATGATAGGACATTTTTATTATTATTAAAACATTATTATTATTATCACTTTATAGCACGTACGACAAATTTCAATTATCGATATCGATCCGTTGATCGTCCGTCACGATCGATCATTGACAATGACGAAAATCCAAAAACTTACGCAACGTCTGATTCTCGGCGTTCCCACCGATCACGATAACCGCCATTAGGACAAGGCGAGTCGGCAATAGAAAGAAATATTTTTGGAGAATTAAAAAAAAATTTTGTTAGAATATTCCAAATGTTTTTGGAAAATTTACAAAAAAAAAAAAAAATTTTTTTTTTATTATTACTTAACACTGTCACGTTATGTTTTTCACGTTTTTAACTCTAGTCAACGCGTGTCGATATCTTGCGAAACAGACTTAACGATTGTCGTCGCGTCCCATCCGATCGAACGGAAGATGTTCTTGGGTTTCACTACGTGGCAATGAAGGGAACGCGTCTCGTGAGGTCCTTACGAAGGGACGGAAGGACACTGACTGAAAGAAGGAAGGCTTGGAACAGATGGTGAGCCACGAGCATCGAGGCATAACAGGAACGGAACCGGCAGGTGAGTTAAAATAACGTTAAATTCAGAGCACAGACCGACTGGGTATCCAAACCGAAAGGTGAAAGGACCTGTAGCCATTGTTTTCCGTGTTCTGAAATACGCGCTCAACGTAAACCCGAGCAGCGAGCGTCCAGTCAAGAATTCGCTTCCAACAGCAACATAGACATACAGGACTTTTCATTGGTACATAAAGATATTTCAAAAATGAGTCCCTGAACAAAATTACCAAAAACACTCAAAAACGTCTTAGTACCGTTACGAATACAAAAATACAAAAAAAAAAAATAGCATTTTCACCACCGTACCGTCGAATTTGAAACAGCCTATACACTGTCCGTCGGAAGCACTCATATTCCCATCCCAGGAGTGGCCAGGGTTGCCAGGTAAAGAAGGGCACCTGCTACGTGCGCCTGTTCGCATACAGGTCGTTTCAAGATACGACAGCAAAAGAAATTCGAGAATAAAGACCCCGGGGACGTTCGCGCGGGTACGTTACTTTTTAACGGACCTGTAGGCTCCACTACCTCGTAGTGCAGGTGCCGCCCACCTTTCCCGTGTTTTCAAGCGAGGACAGGAAGATCAGGCGAACCGTCGTCGTAACGGAAAGTTTACGGTGCTCTGGTGCAACCTTAACGTACTGCGTTAACGTAGACGACGAGAGAGAACGAGATACTGGATATAGAAATTTAACGAGAGTTCAAGAAATATATATAAGTAAAATAGAGACCAGATGATCCGAGCACAATGCTTCCTAAGGTAAGTTTACACGAACCCCGACGCTCCTTTGGAACGTGTCCCTAATAATACGTACGCATAGAAAAGGGTTAGCGACAAAAGGGGTTGCGAATTTAAAGAAGAACGTTATTATGCTTTTCTTAGCCACCGGATATCCTGTTAGGATTACAACGTAATAATCGGGAGTACGTGAATGTGTGTATATGTATGTATGCGTGACTGCGTATGCGTATTAATACATACGTTAAATGTACATATAACAATACAGGCATATATACCTATATATATGCTACAGATAAAATTACATATGGTTCAAAGATAAGTATGATTCCTACGATACGTTTTAAAGTCTCGATCGCAGCTTTTATCCTAAATTTCATCTCGATTCCCCAGCATCCCGCCGGAGCGTGTATCCCGCCACGTAGCCTGACTGCGAGAGACTCGCGTAGCAGAATTGTCGCCCAGCCCGCGAGCCACGACGTGGGGGTTTTCGAGCTTACAAGTTGAAGGACTCTGAGGTCTGGCGAAGCGAAAGATAAAGAGGGAATTAAAAAAAGAACGAAAAAAAGACTGTGACAGAAAGAAAGATCCACGGCTTACTTCAGGCAGGTTCAAGTATAGGCACGCGGCGAACGAACTCATTTCGAATCTTGGGGTTAGCACGGACCGCGCATTAGTGTACTTAAGGAACTAAGGGAGGCGCCATTTTTATTTCCTTCTTACGTCAGAACATATGCCATTGGCAAGACGCCTTTCGAATCCGCTCTTAAGTAAGTTTTCCAAAACACTTTTTTCCTTCTTCTTTTATCTCTTACTTCGTCCATTTTCCTAGACTCTCCTCCGCCACACTGCTCCCCCGCTCACTTCACCTTTCTGACACTTTTACTACATTCGCGCAATAAATGTATTTTTATTAATTCCTCTATCTCTCTTTATCGTTATTTATAGTTCACACTGTACTGGGAGACAGGATGTATAGTGCATTCGCCATACTACGCGTGCCCTTTATTTCCTTGTATAATCCCTTCGGGATTACTTTAGTACTGGCACTAAACCAGGAAACGCCTACGTTGTACGTGATGGAGAGACGAGGAGGATGTATAGCAGAGCGTAGCGAGGCTCGTGTATGTACATACGTGGAACAAGAAAGTCACACAGGTATAAGTGAAGCAGCCACATGACCGATCTGGTTAATGACGAGAGAAAACTAATCCCAACGCTTAATGAAGTTTGAAACTACGAAAATAAATTAGAGAATTAAAGGGGATAGTAACGTTGAATGTTTTTTCAAAGACTTGAACGTCGACGTGCGTTCGCCGTTTACTCATTTTTCTTTCGCCAGTCCTCGTTTGACAGAACTCGCCATGGTGTCTGCTATGTTATGAAGCGAGGGCTGATTAAACGTGTTGAAAACGAGTAGCGACAGTCGAACTCGTCCCTGCGAATAATATTTCGTTATTATCGAGAACACTAAGTGTAGCGTAACAAATGAGAAAAACAAAAAGACTCGTCGAGCACAAAAACAAAACGTGAAACGGATGTGAATATGAGAAAAATAATAATGAATATTCACCTATTGAATCGTCCGTTTAATTAAAAGCACGTGGGTCGATTGTATATCTGTGTAGATAACAATATTTACATATATCGCATACGAGGATTTCGTATCTACATAATTAGATTACGATCGACGTTATAATCGGGCGTAATTCATGGTTTAACGTATTTCCCTCTGGTCCCAGATGTCGTTACTATTCGCATGTATCGCGTGTCCCATGAGAATTCAGCCGAAGTATAACGTACACACAATATAGCAAAATATCCAAGAGATACAAGCAGCGCGTATTGTACTTTCACTTGGCGACGAGTAATCGGTGACGTAACATCAGTCTGCCGACCTCCCGGCGATATTTAATAACAAAGGATGGTCTACGGGTAAATCTAAACATGGAAGAAATTCAAGGAAGAGTCAATAAGAATTTTTGTTGTATTCGAGAAATCAATGATTTACCGTCTTAAAATATGCTCTCGAAATAACAGGAACTTGTAAGACTGGTATTAAACTCCATAAAGAAGCTTAAGGCGGTATCAATGTCGACTCACGGTAAAGTCGCCTCTAAGCGTCTCCCTGACGTAAATCCTTGATCCATATCCAGGAGTCGTAGTTACACGCACATCTTCTTCACGTGGTTACGTGAAATAATGTCCCTCGCGAATAAAAGGAAACGTATCGTGCATTTGTCGCGTGGTTGTTTTTATTTTCAAATTTCCCGTTTAGTTCCGAGCAAATGGCGCAAGGCGAAGGTAGGCAGCGCCATCGAGCGGAGGACGCCAGCTACATTCCATAGCGTATAACTTCGCGTCGGACAGAGCGTCGTCGGAATAATAGGATGATACGGTGTACAATGGATGTTAAGGGATACGCGATAACTGTTGTGAATATTTATGAGAAATATATACACGAGATGGATAAACCTCTAGTCCGTAGTAATCACTGTGAGACGTACGCGACAATTCGCTCGGACGAATTTCACACGTGTCAATGAAGTCGCGACGAACTCGCGGCACGTTATTCTTTTGAACAACAAGATATTCTCCAGGTATCGTTTATTCGGTGTATGAAGGTGCATTCACAAGTGTGGAGCTGTGTGAGTCGCGTGTGAACGGCGCGTGCGCGTTGCCACCGATCCTAACCTGCTTGCCGCGAAAGGGTCTGAATACAGGTTATACACAGGGTACAGCGCTAGTCAAGTTCAACACTGTTCACGTTATTTTCTTGCGTCTCTCGTTCGTCTCGTGCTGCTGTACAAAATGGATAAGCGGTATCTCGCGTGACAGTTGGTTCTCACGCAGCAGACAGGCACGTCCTTCGGTTCACTTGGTAGGACGTAGGTGAAATTGACAGTTGGTCAAACGCGTAGATAAACTTACATAAAAATCTCACGTCCATTAAACGAACAAGGAGGATATAATACGTATGAAATTTATTCAAAGAATTTACTGCGTGCATAGTTTTCACGTTCTCTTATGAAACGACCTGTATCTTTATTTTCAGTGTATATAGGTTTAAACAAGGCCCCCGTATGCCCCCGAATTCAACCGGGCCCTGTAACAACCTCTACACTTGAAAGATGTGCTTTTCTACAATCTCAGAGTGGGAGCGACCGGTTTTAGGTTGGGCCTTGTTAAGGCCCCCCAGAAAGGACCCACTCTCATTGGTCAGGATCTTCACGTCGTCAGGGCCGTGTCAGACGGGTACCTTTACGTCAGGTACCAAGTAATAATTCTTCTCTGTCCAGTATACTTTAAGGTGGCCAATCTCAACGTCGTTACCAGGACCAAGTTTCTTCAGGATGTTCCTAGGGGACCGACAGACTCCTGGAAATTACCGAGGATTCCGTGTTACGGCAGCGAGCTCCTGGCAATTTAACTTGGTACTGGATACGTGACCGCGACCTCTGAACTCCTAACAACGAGGATACCTCTGAGGACCACCTAGTGGACGTGGAAATCCTCCAGAGTAACTTAGACACTGTGAAAATTCATAATAGGAATTTCAATCGAAATCCTAACCATTTAAAGTCTCATCTTCGTTCCTGATCGATATTTTTTTTTTGCTCTAGATTCACGTCGAGATCACGTAACAAGGATGTCAGTCAAGGTCATTCCCACTGAAATCCTATTATTAGAACGCAATAATCGATCCTCCAAGAATTCTTTGACATCCTAAGGGACGTTCTTCAAAATGGCGCGAGTCTATACTCCCGTGGCAACGGTCTGATTGGCTGAGGTTACCGGAAGTTTCTTGAAATCACGTGCAACCCTCCCATGGGATAATTAACCGAAACAGTACGTATTCAAGAGCGAACGCTAAAGTCGATTCTGTCATTCAGAATCCCAACCACGAAAATTCTCTGTATTTTATTATCCGGTTCTTTTTTACGTTCTAGCTGGTACTGTACCTTTCGCCAAGGCGACACTGTTTTATGACAAAGTGAGTCACGACGAATATCGGTGTCACGTGAAGGCAGCCCTAAAGCCGCAAGGTTTATACAAAGAAAGCTACCACAGCCTACCTTCCTACCTCATCTCACCTTTAGTAAATCTTATATCCCTTCTCGGGATGATCAAGAGCGACTGTAAATCCAATCGAACTTCTACTTTTTACCGTTTCGTTCTACGCAATACGTCACTGCGTCGACAATAGGATCAAAGGTTCTTTACGGGATCTGTCATATATTTTTAATTACTGCATATAAAAATTTATCTTTCTTTTTTTACCCATATATCAATATTCCCAGGAATTCACTTTACCTTACAAAGCGAACTGTAAGCTATCTCGTTAAGTAGCCGTATATTATAATAGAAGTTGATTACCGTGTATGACCGACTATATTTAATTATCGATCGGCCGACCGACACAACGTCAGGACCGGTGAGCAGCGTTAATACGTACCCATAAAAAGACTAGTATCCAATTCTATTTTATACTCTACAAAACGGGTCACTGAACTTCTATGAAAACGCTAAAGTTTCTGCTGAAAATATTCGAGGTGGTGATATCGTTTTGGACAGTGGCGAAAACACGGCCAATCATTTCTGCTAATTCTTAGTATAGGTTACGGTTCAAGTAATTTCCTCATATCCGGCCGGTGCGGTGACATCGGTACCAATTAATAACCCCGACACGCTGTATAGCGCAGAGGGCGCTCTAGGTCGTTTACAAAAGCGACAAGAAGGTAAAATAATTACAAAGTAAATGCCGCCATAGTCAACGTCTTTGTCGCTGACGATTTAAACACCGATAAGACGAAGCCAGGTCCTTTTACGCCTGCGACCAATTAGCTTCAAGGTAATCCGGCCTTAAGTCCCCGTTTTTCGCGAGTACAGACACTCTGGACGTTCTACCCTCTACGCAACCTAACCCAACCTTACGGAGCTCGAGTAGCCATGCTTTCTCGCCCTTCTTCACATAAATTACTTTCATCGCGAATTCGATATTCTGTCTGGCCATACCAAGATGGCTTCTAGCTATTAATTAATTCGAATTTCGTTACCTCGCCGGATTACGTAACCATAAAAGTCCGTTTACCCAGCAATGCAAAATTGTCGTCCACGCAATTACACGCGACCAACCTGTCGATACGTCGACTAGAAACAACTACAATGTCATATATACATATATATATATATATGAATAAATTGGTACTGTTTATATGCAGGCAAGTAGTGAACTTCTATTCGAATACAGTGGCGCCATCTGAACTTCACGTAATTCTTCATACTGAAATTATGAGGGCGAACAACGTGCAAAATTAATTGTCTTTCTCCCTAGTACGATCAACGGGCTTATTGTTATTATTATAATTCAGATAAACCTCATGCCTGATTTCCATGTGATTTCTCCAACTTACCGACTACTGCTCTGTGCCCCTTGACCCGTCGACCGATGTTGGGTGACACAAGGCTCAGCCTCTCGCTTCTTGTCCCAAGAAGCGGACTTGGACTTCTTCTTGGAGGTGGTGGCTCCACTGTCAAGCCATAACTACTTCCGGGACTGACGACACTTCCGATACCTCCTACACCACCGATCAGTCCCCACTCGGCGACACTGTCGATGGAACTGCTTCTTGGCAGGCAGGAACTCGTGCTGGTACTTCCTTCGCGTCTGTTTAACCACACAAGGATACATATTTAGATTAAGGGTGTCGTTAGTAATATATTTTTTATTTACCCTGGCGCGCAACTCGTTAGGAGTTGTTTACTTTGGTACATGGTCGGTAGAAAACTGTGGATTGAGTGGGGTGGGATTTTATTTAAAGTGAGTGAAGAGACTGGTTGATGAGTTTGGGGATGAATTGGTTGGGGAGGGGGAGGGTCGGAATCGTATGGGGACGAACTTCAAAGGTTTGGGGAGGATTTTCAAATATAAACCAGTGACGAAAATAGAGAGCGAAAAACAACTGGCTGGAAATGTGTACAAGGAGAACGAATCGACGTTGTAAACAAGACCTGCGACAATGCTGTCATGGTTGAAGCTACTCGTGAGTCTGGCTTGAGGTATTGCGACGAGTCTAGGTTGTTGATGTTGGCCGTTGACTTTGCCAGCTTGCGTCATAGACCTTGTACGGGGGAAATAATAATAGAGAATCAACAGGAAAGGAGAACAACAATTCTGAATTAGAATTTGTGGCTATGAGCAGGTGGCGCCCTCTCTGTGCATTTGCTAGAATTACATTTGTCAACGTACCTGTGCCTAATGTCTTACGTGCTTTTGAGGTTAAGGAGGACTTCGCGGCGTGCGACGAGTTTCAGAATTCAAATTTCGCAGGTCTTCTCGAATCCAAGATAAATGGTAACAACGGAAACTAATGGTGGACACTTTTTATCCTGAGCATCGCGTGGCCAATTATCTTCCAAGGAGGACAGAGGGATGAGGCGTCTTACGATTTACGGTATACGAATTTGAATTTCAAACAAGGAATCAACGGATCGTTGTTATCCCGCGCAAATTGGTTCGTCCAAAAAAATAGACATCGATCATCCCCTTCCTTTGCTCTTCTTCTTCCTTATCCCCATATAAATGACATTGGTCAATAGGGAACTGGCTAGTTCATCCCTTATGCTAATTCACGTAGCAATTATTAAGACGATGACATAGGGAAGCATAAGTTCAGATTCTAAGACGAGCGTCGCGACGGTAAACTAGACACAGAAGACGCGCGTGACATTCGGATTGTCGCATTCTGGAACAAACGTTAAATTGGGTTCCTTCCTCCTTTTGTTTTTCGTCATCCCTCCCATGGGAAAATCCGAAATCCGGTAGGGACGACTGTAAATTTCACGAAGATGGAGACATCCCTCCAACCTACCCCCTTGTCCTTTCTTGACGCTACCTACCACTCTTATAACTTCTGAACTGTTTTCCTCGACATCTCGTCAATGATCTGCATCTGTTTTATCGACCGAGTAAAACAGAATCATTACCGTAGAAAATTTCTTTTAGTCTACTTCCAAATTAATTGTACGCTTGTAATTCAATTACCTACAGTCGATATATTTTTTTTTCCTAAAAAAAAGAAAAAAAAACAAACAGTCGCAGGACACACAGAAATGTATTTATAGGTGTACCTGTCAAATATTTTGATGCGATAAAAATTTTGTTGAAATAATTTCAGCACAAACAACCGCCCATTAAATAATAATCTTTGAGGGTGTCGCGAGATAATGCGACGTGCCTTTGTATCAGGCAATTTCAATTTTCACGCATCGACAGGCGCGAATGAAAGAAGAAAAAGTGAAGGAAAAAGAAAAAAAAAAAAGAAATTGGCACAGTAATTTCATGGCTGTCCATTCGATGAATAGACACATTTGCACGAGGTTGGGTATATTAACGCCGAGTCTACACAAAGAGTGTAGGGTGACTCTTCACATAAGGGTGTATAGCGCATATTAAGGGTGACCTACGGATACACATTCCACCAGTGGCTACATACGTGTACTTCAATGTGGCTGAGAGTGCGTCTTAATGTGGTGTACGTGAGTATCTAATAGGGGATGGTTAATAGGGAGGGTGCAAACATAATTTCATAATGTCGACGTTCTACAACCCCCATGACGAAGATATCAGATGATGACCTGCTACCACCTGGCTAATTCTGCACTGTTCTACTGCATACGAAGGAAGGTCATACAGTAATTTTTATTCATACCCCTCGCACCCTTAATTAACGAAGAATGTCAGATGAGACTAATTTCAAAAATCAAAATAAAAAATTTTGAAAAGAAAATAAGGCTACAAAAAATCGTCCACTTCAATAAAACTTCCGGGTTATAAACTCTAACTAGACTCGTGAAAAACGTAAGTGATTCTTCAATTTATCCTGGAACGTAACTATAGGGGTAGTAGGAGGGGGTCGCAGTGACGTTACGTGCAGGTGCAACTTGCAAGTGCAGTTGCACCGGTATTCGAGGGACAAGATGACTCGTCGGAAATGACGTCGTCCATTGAACGAAAAGCTTCATTTCCGGCAGGGATGATTGCCCTGGGAGAGAAAAGGGGGATATAAGAATGGCAACAGCCACAAGTATAAAGGACGGCAAGTTTAACGTAAAAAAGAAAAAAATATGAAAATCTTGTATTTCCGTAAAAAAATGTACCCCTTGTATATTTCGTTTCATTCGTTTCCACCGTCCTTGAATTTTTTTTGTGTCACCCCCCGGTTCTCTAATCTTACCTTCCCCTCTCGCCCACCCCCCCGCCTCTGTACTCGCGTCGGTTCTCATATCTGAATAGGGGGGGGGGGGGGGGAACCCACACCCTGTCCTAAATCAACACCAACACCATTTCTTTATTTCCTGCCATTTTTCATGATCCGGTTATCTCTTCTTGATTTCTTCCTTTTGGCACTTCCGTTCCCTCGAGGAGTGCGGACTACTCCATTTCCGGTGGCTGCTACGAGGCTTTTGAATGTTCCAATTGCTAAGCCGACGGGTATTAGAAACTGCGGGACTGTTTTGGGTTGAATTTGAAATGACGTATGAATACATTTTCAACCCTTGTTTTACTCTGGTGAATTAACGACGAATGTTGACTGAAATTTTGGAAATATTGAATACTAAGAACATGACTGAATATATGAAAAAAAAAAAAATTTTTCAACCAGGAACTAGTCGAGGGGTGGATTTTTAAGGAGCAAAATGAATAATGAGGGAGTCTGACCACGCACAGGTAACAACTACTGCGAACTACTGAACAAGGGAAGAAGTACGTAGAAGCTTAGCCAGGGCAACCCTCTTGCAACCCCTCATTAAAAGTAGACATAGGGCGAAAATAATATTTAAAAAAATGTAAAAAAAAAAGTATTACTTAGAATAAATCTATGAATTGATCAACCCTGACTTTGTTTTATTTTAGACAAATAAACCAGAGGCAGATAAGTCACCCTTAGGACGTCAAGGGTCAATGAGCACCAGGAGACGGACGAATGTGCGAGCCTGAATGGATGGTAAGGGGTGACTTAAGAACCCCCGAGAATATCTTTACAGCAGCAATAGGGTAGGTATACTTTAGATGCAGGGGTTGATATGTCCAGAAAAAATGTAGGGGTTTCCTTCTGTCTTCATGAAAATTCGCCAACCATCAACCCCTAACCTTCTTTTTGAAGTGGAATTTGCTAGTCGCCATTGACGTATCTACCAAGTGAGGGTTGTAGGGCAGGGATGAAATTTAGCTGATCCATTCACCCCCATTCGATTCTGTCTGACTTCTTGAAAATATTTTACTCTCCTATCGGATCTTCTCGTACCTACCCCCTCTGTTTATAGATTAGGTTTTCTACCCCTTATGCTTATCATTCGCCCATCGAATGACTTGGCTGTATAGGAAATTGTTAGGGGTGGTTTGACTCTTTCTTTTTTTTACATATTACTTGCCTTCGTTTCCCTTGATTTTAAAAACGCTGAATTTTCCATCCCTCCGCCGTCGACAATTATGCACGATCTACCCCTATTATCTCTATTCCATTAAGCCAGGAAGGGTAGAAGATCAAAAAAAAATTCATGTGTTCCATCGGTTCCTTTGACCTGGTAAAATCAAGCATTTAAAATCGCAGCCCTAATATTTCACCCCTTAGTCTTAATGTCGTTAATCTACGCTTTTTGACGTCGGATAAATCCAGCCCGTTCTTTTAACGTCTATATATCCTCGAATTATTAATCAAAGCCTAACGTTTACATTTAAAACAACCCCTGGACTTCACATCCGCTTACCGACAGCAATACGTCAACTTTCGATTCACACAAAATATCAACCCTTGGCATTGATTTTCTCGTTCTATTCCACCCCTGCATTCCTATATCTTTTTCCGTTCCTCACCCATATCAACCCTTCGAACCCTTTTCCACTTTGGAATTCCATGAAAAACGACTGCAACTACCCCACGGATTAAAGTCGCAGTAAAAAAAAGTGAGTGATTTTGAAATTCCAGCCCTACTCAATCACGGGCAATGCAATAATAAATTTCGAAAAAAAAAAGACCGTCTCACGAAAGTTTTGAAAAATTGACTTTTCAACTTGCCACAAAAAATCCGTTTCAAATTTCAATGCTTATCGTATCAACATATGCTAGAGAAATACGTAAGAGAACTAGAAAAAAAGTTTTAAAAAATGATCGAACGATCCTACCTCTCCCACGAGAGACGCCGTGGAATTTCATCGCTGAGAGTGAAACTCGGCCTCTGGTTGAGCAGCCTTGCCAATCTGGTCAAAGGTTGAGAACCGCTTATGCTCGCGGTACTCAACCTGCCACTTCTTGTCGAGTTGTTCTTGTACGATTCCCTGTTTCCCGGGCCGCTGTCAGAAACTCGACGCTCGGCTGTACAAAGAGACAAAAAAAATCCATTAACCTTTATTCTTTCCTCTTTCATCTCACTTACCGACGATCTATACTCTACCGATAATAGCAACGGCGCACAAACTATTACCGACAGCGCAAACGACACTCGATTGCGGTAACACTCGATATATACATGAAAACAAAAAAACCAGTGAGTTCGTCCCAAAAAAAAATTAACCTATAAAACAAACGTCCATCGTAACAGCAAAACCCCGCGTGGAATGCAAGAGCCAAACGAATCCGACCCAATTAACAAATGTGGTCATAGAAAATAAACATAGTTAACAAGTAACCAGATAACCCACTTTGACAGATATTTTCGCAATTGGCAGAAAATTGCCTAAATAAACAAGCTGCGAGATAGGCTTGGGACAATCGTGCCAAAACCATCGCTGATCAGAAGAGACCAATGAACAATGATAACGACTGATAACGAGCCTGCCGAATGACGGATAATGACACTGATACAACAGCGATAGTACAATCTATTGCTAGTCATCCGACAATTACCGAAAGCCACGTGAAATGAACGAGCAAGCCAGAGGCTGTTACGTGATAATTTACATATGAGTATCGACAAGGTCAAGGATACAGTAAGGCTCATACAAACTATATATCCTATAAAGTATCTCTTAGCCAACAACCCTTACAATTGCCCATCCTCCAAATGTGATTGGATGAATATCGCTATATGAATGAATC
The DNA here is from genome assembly GCA_030142615.1 of Syrista parreyssii. Taxonomy (NCBI): domain Eukaryota; kingdom Metazoa; phylum Arthropoda; class Insecta; order Hymenoptera; family Cephidae; genus Syrista; species Syrista parreyssii. Next base: position 1,612,355 of record JARQTG010000005.1, read on the forward strand.
GCCACCCTTGTTAGCTAAAAGCATCTTTCAGCAAGCACCGACTGAATACAAGTGTGATAAGAGACAATAACATGACGAATCCTATAATTAATCAGTATCACGGTGCACGTTAACCAAGTTCGCAAGTAACGAGACGAGATCGATGCCAATGGAAGTAAAATAAATGACGAATGAATCAACGCCAATTACATAATCCAAGCAGCAAATAATTACTCTAGTTATTTCCACTTACAATTAGACACACAGCGTATAAATACAGCGATTTGCAAGAGTCGACGTAAATCTTATGGGAATTAATTTTATGTGTATTGAACGATAATCGATAACAGAACCTAATACATACATTAACCTGGAACGCAAAGTGAGTCGTCATTAATAACACTGCCTAACTACGCCAGGCATGAAAGCCAACCCTTCGCCCTGCGGACAACCCCTTTCACCCTTGTAAAATTCGCAATCATCGTGGGGTAAACAAATTATCGCCAATTTCTCAACTGAATAGCATCATCTCGTCTCTCTCTCTCTCTCTCGGTTCAAATGCCGCTATATATACACATGTCTATCCTCATACATCTCTCTCTCTATCTATACTTCCTGACTATGCATTTATGAACGAACCTTTATTCCCGCTTGCTATCAAAGCGTCAATTTATTAACCCAAAAATTTCATTGTACTTCTGACAAATGACACTTTCGTCTCCTCAATCAATTACGCTCGTCAACAAAAACTGACATTTCGCTTGCTTACAATGCTTCATTAGCGTATCGCCGTACGAGACATTTTTCATACATTTTTTATTATTACACATCAATACGTATATCAGCGTTCATCATCCGTGGATAATACATTAGCAGCGAGAGTTAACTGTTTGACATTTAATGTATCTAAACATCAGGAAGCTACCAAAGGTACAATTATCATATATATTTTCACTGGCAGCGACGCTCGCATACACCGCCCTGACTATACCTGCCATTCGTGTCAGCTGAGTCAAGATTTGACCTGCCAGCGAATATTGCTAATACATTAATTTCTTCTTCGCCGTATATCAGGCCTCGAATATGTCCTGTACGAACCTACGGTATCGTCCGTAAATGATATCCTTGGCGTAAGTAGCTTCGTGTAGTGGGAAGCCGTGCTGCCACGTTTCGTCGTAGACAGTTGATCCGCTCCGGATGAAACAACCGCAGTGCCCGTGGCAGCCGCTGAAAACACAATACATGTATTAACGAGTGAAGCAACGAATTGATAAGATAAAAATACAATAATAAGACCATAATCTATACGTGTTACATGCTAATAATTTCTAGATTCGAATTTTTAATGAAATTTTTTATATTTCTTACTATTTTTCATCCTACGACGTAATTACGTCTTAAGGCAATATGATAGAATCGACGGACGCTCATACGCTCGTTAGCGCGAATCCATTTACAGCGAGATATCGTGATTTTCAAAATGGCTGGATTACACGCTCGAATTTTATCGAACAAAGGACGTCGGTTTCCTAAACTAGAATTCGGACAGGTCGCAACGGCGTACCATTGTATCGTGCATCGATCTGAGCTTGCAGTATATTCAGTCCTGGTGCAACGATGGCCGGCAAGGTCCTGGAACGCAGTAGTGGCGCAGGACGACCCCCTGCACCCCTCGGGGGTCTGGCTTCTGGTTTGCATTCTGCGGCTGGAGCGCTGAAACAGAAACGTGGAAAAAGCATGAAAAAAATTGTATGAATTATATGAATATAAATCATTTTTATTTTAAATCAACTTTATTATCTCCTTAAACAGACCAATAGGCGAGGGAAGAATTTTAATCGGCACGAAGTTGAGAAAATTAACGTTTTGTTCGATCAGGCCGCTGTGTAGATTTTTGGTCTTTGAACCAGGTTCTAGTAGCAGTGACCCCATGTCGACCTCCGTGAGGTCGCGATGGGTCGCGGACACGAGATTCTAAGGGGACAGTCAGCATACAAAGGAGATTCATTCACAATGGTTTCCTGGCAAGTCTCTTGAGTGGTCGTTAACTTCCCTTGGATTCAACTTACTTTTACCTCAAGCTTATCCACTGTACAGAGGCTGCGTTTATATATATATATATATAACAGTGAATAGAATATCTATATATATATATATACAATTCTAACAGTGGATAAGATATATGCATATACAGGATACGGATATATACGTGAGCAGAAGCATTGCGCTTCGAGAGAAACTTCAAGCTTTCGTTACTGTTGGGCATTTTCCTCCTCTGGGATAAACGCGAAGAACCGGAAGTGGTCGTAATTCCTCAGGTTCCTTTTGCAAACGCTAAAAGTCAAGTACACGCCGCTGTTCTTTTCTCTCAATTTTCTGCGTTCTTAAAGCTCTTCGCGTATTCCACGTTCTGCTGAAAAATATTCACGTGTTCCTAAAGCCAACAACTTTCAACGAAGAAGTAAAAGTCACTATCCATATATAAGAAACAGAGTCGAACGAAGTTATTATAAGACTACCAGAAGGTTCGTATGATCGATTATCACTAACGAGCCAGGAAGGAAAAAAAAAATGCTCAAATACATTTAGTTGCTACCTTTTTCGTCATAGGTTTGGCCATACTGATATAGTCTGTTGATATTAAAAAATAATTTTCCTTCTTTTATATTGGTCCTTCCGTTCAGTCCCTTCCTATACTGCCTTCGGAGTAACACCGCCTTATGCCAACCACGTTACTCGGCCTTTTTTCCCCCATTTGTATTCCATTACCCCGAAAGCTTCCCGAAGAAGCTGTATCTGAATAGCAATGCTGATGCATTCGGGAAGCCACGTGTATTCCTCGTGGTTCGCTAAATCGATTTCACATCGATTTTCTTTCATTTATAGTGCAATAATACAATTGGTTGCCAATTTCTTGTATTATCAGTAACACAGTATATGTACAATTGACGAATATTTCGTATAATAAGAATAACGTTTAAGGATCATTAAAAAGGATTCTTTGCTCTCAAATACTTATTGGTTATTCGACTGTTCGTGTATCGACCTAGGATCAAAAAGTGCATGACAGCGAGTAATGCGACGGAAGATAAAAGAAACGTCTTACACGAGGTTTCCTCTAGCAGAAAATTTAAGGTTGGTTCCTATATGTACTCGCTGAGGTTCCCTACCCATCTACCCACCTACCTATATACCCACCTACCTATATACCCACCTACCTACATACCTAACCCGACCTCATAATTCTCTCGTGTAATACGGTCGAGCTCGAGGGTGCAACCATTCACTCTGCTTTACTTCATTTTACTTCTCTCTACGTATATATTACTTGCGCAGTCTCCATTACTATTGTTCAGAATAAAAAAAAAAGCAGTTCACTCCTCATGTTTAATACGAGATCCATGCTGTTGTTGACGTTACATAGGACTCTGGTGATCATATAAAAGGAACTCTGTATCAGGTGCTGCGTTTTATGACGTTTTATAAAAAGATGATGAGCAAGAAGTAGCAATCTTAGGTGTAAATGATAGAGAGAGAAAGAACAATGATAATTTGACTGATATTCATCAGATAATATTCTAATGATATTACTGACAGCTGTTTATAGCTTTTTGTCATGAATGCTTTCCTTTTTCAACTTTTACAAGGATTCTATCAACTTGCTATTACTTTTACTTATTCTTTTTATACAGGCTTTTCGTTTCACCTTCACCCTATTTATGAGGGTCGCATAATGATAGGATAAGGACGCGTCGATTATCTCAAGTTGGAAAGAAGCATCGTTACTTGGCACTGGCTAAACTATTTTCCCAAGTGAATCCCAAAGGACTAATCATTCTGTCAAATCGACTTGGACCTCCTCTTCATTGCTCAATTGAAACAAGGATCCACTCGTGGTATATTCCAGGGGCTGATAAGGATGATCCATAGAATTCCTTTGGGATGATTGTGACGTAGCTCAAGTCGTTCAATTCGAATCGCAAGTGGACGTCGAAGGACAATTCGTGCTGTCAATCGATGATCTTGCCAGCCTCCTGTCAAATACGGTGGGTCAGTAATTGTTATTTGACAAATTTTTCTGTTTCACCTACTTAAAAGTTGCGCTTATAAAAAGTATTAATACACACCTGTCAGTCTTTACATGAAAGTACAGAGTGAACCCTTATCAACGCTTTCATAAAGGTGTGCCTGGTTATCCTGAAGATCAGTACTACTTCATCTCCTTAAATCCGGCGTACTTTACGAGTCGGATGAAAAAGACGAAAAATTGCATCGCACGTTCCTCGACTTCCTAATTAAACTTGGTCCCAGCACGTACCGCCATCTCTCGTCACTCTTCTGAATGACCATCTCAGTCTCAGTCATTTTATAATACTAAAGTCAAGCCCACTTAAAGTATCTCGTTCTACTAATTTGATGCGAATCTTTTTACATCTCATTCACGAAGTCTCGCTTGAATTAATTCTTTCTTAAATAAAATAATACCCTCTTCAATCTACCGAGACTTTAGTACTGTAAATCCGTGCCTCGCACAACGAAAATATCCTTTGCCGCCATTTTGTGGCTCGCGAGAAACCAACAGGTGTACAAATAATTCAAATACTTGTAAGCTCGGCAGCGCGAAGCAACTGTTATAATAAAGTTATCAGCTTAGATACAATAATCCAAATAATTATTTGCGTCCTAACCTCCAAAAGTAATCTATGCCAAACCAAAATTTAGTATTTCACGAGTAATCGGCACGTGTCTCGTCATTTTATGATATCCTCAATCAGCCAGTAGAACAGTCCAGGTATTTTCTCCTCGCCAAGGTACGATGGCGACAATCGAGTTTCCGGTGAAAGCGCCCTCTAAGAGCTGTCGGAATGCAGCGTAACTAACGTGCAGACGTTTGACCTCCTCTGAAGTTCCTCTTCGTTCATTACGTCATTAATGCGTCACTGGCAGATGTCCAATTTGATTTATCAACCTTCCACGGAACGCTCCTTCTTCTTACTCGAAGTTAACGAAGTTACAGCAAAGGGAATCCGTGGCAGTAACCTCCATCCATCTAAAATAAATATATCATATTTTTCTCATATCCGGTTATACTCGTAGGCAAATATGTATATACAAACTGACTGTACCTGCATCTGCTCCCATTCAAGGTGCATTGTTCGCAACGTACAGGGCCGTAGCTTGTAGCTGGCGTCATTAGAAATTGTGTCACTGAACCTGGAAGCTCCTTTGTCACCCCCTGCACGAATCAGCTTTTCTCTGTGCTCTTTGTTGTTTTTGCTTATTTTTTTATCCTCCTCGACTCCTACACTCAACGCTGATAACATCTTGTTATTCTGAGAATGGCCGACTGCATCCCCATCCAAAACTGTAATATTTCATCCCTCCTGGTTATGCTGGGCGGGTTTATTTCTTGTTCTACCGTGTGCCAATTTCTGTTTCGTATACATATGATTGCGACAAAATACCTTTTAATTTGTTTCAGGAAAATTTGTACGTAGTGACAGCAATTTTAGTAGTTCTGATCGACGCCACGGTGGCAGCACGTACTCGCATGAATAAGTATACGGCAAAGTGCAGCTGCAAGAAGGCGTTAACGTGTCTCTTGGAAAAATGTGATTTCAGGGGGAAAAAATAATTTTTTTCTTTCGCTCCCTTATAGTTTTCTGGATCTTCGACAGCGAACAAATATAGATATTGACAGGCGGGAATTCAATTCTGTTGGTAAAAATTGTTGCACGGTATCTAACGAAAGGGCGAAGTGAACTGTACAACCCCAATTTCTGTAACGGTCAAGTTCGATTGATCGTATATAGGGTAAAGTGTTATTAAGGGGATGAAAGATTGAATTTGTACGTTGACAAAAATATCGAAGATCGTTACTGAGCTTGGATTCGAGATTTCAGATGATTGACGTATAACGTAATACGTGAATCATAGAGAAAAAAAATTCATAAATCCATCAAAATTCTATTAAAAATCTGATTAAATGACAATTTCGAAATTGAATGACGGTGCTGAAAGAGGCGACAGGGGCCGTAGAAAAAAAAAAAGAGACCGGAAGCAGTAAGACAAAGAACGTCAATGGTATTTCGCAATAAAAAGAGAACCGTCCAGGTCATGAAGTGCTGAATAGCACAGATTCGCAACCCCAATGTCATCCTCAAATCGACAACCCCAATCTACTTTTCACGAATGTCTAAATGAACATCCGTCAAAACACGGAAATGACGTACGCCGTGACAGGATCGTAAACCCACCCTTGTCAGAGAGACAGATTTTCCAGTCCTAAAGAAAAGAGCGTATAACGTGGTGCACGAGGAAAAAGGCAAAAAAAGTAAGGCTAGGAAACAATAGAAAATTCAAAGAAGAATAAAAAATCACGAGAATAAGGTAAAATCAAGGTACAGTATAAAATGCGAAAAAAAACGCAAAGAAAAGAATTATAAAAGAAAGGTAAATTCAAGGGACGAAGACAAGCATTTTCTATCTTGACTTGTAAAATTTGTATTGACAGAATTTTTAATATTTATACGATAACGCATACGCGTATTTCTGGAAGCAGTACAAGGGGCAACAATTGAGTAGACGGGGAAATGTCTGATCTAAGGTTATGTATACAGTATACATATAGGGTGACTCAAAAGTGCGGTTCAGTCTTGACTGACAAGAGAATGTATACAGTCCCAGTTAGACTCGTTCCGCAAGGATACATCGAAGGGATGGATGGAAGCTCGTTAGATCGTTAGGTTAGACGTAGCTAAGATAACGAAAATGTTTGAAGATTCACGAACTCAGGAATTGCCTGACCTGGTTTATATCTGCTTTACCTTTCCACCTCAATTTCGCAGTTCACCCTCGTTCACGACACGTGAAATACGTGCGAATGTTGCGAGCAATCCGAAATCACGGAAATAACGTATAACTACCGACGTGAACCGAGTAGTACATCTCGCTTGACTAGCGTAGTAAAGTTACACGTTATACACGATACATCAACGCGTAGATACAAAGTTTGCCTTGAATATAACCTAAGATTGCATACCGCGCTATCGACGCAGAACGTACCCACTTGAAGATGGTTGTGCCACGAGAATCGACTGAGCAGCGCTGCCTTCAGGTGACACATAAACGCGGGTAAATATCATGCAAAGTCACGTACAGCCGGCCGAACAAAAAATGTCATGTATTCCATCTGACGTAGAAACGACATTATTCACGCTGACGGGAATCATAACCTAAGAGAGAACGATCGGAATACGTGAGACAGTCTGAAAGCAGTCATAATATTGCGCAACGAGGATTAACACGGAGTTTCACAACCGCAGGCAAGGCCGAGCGTTCGAATACTGTTGCTTGTATGTACGAGGAGCCAGGCTTAGTCGTCCACGGAGCGATAAGAAATAAAAAAACTCCAGTGCTCAGGCAGATCCAGTAGTAAAGACTAACAAACGGTCGTACGGCGGCTAGTAGTACAGATACATCGATCGTCAGACAAAGAGCTAGTAGGTAGCCACATGAAAACAAGCCCATAAGAAAAGTATGGGCGTGGTCATATATGCGCTACTAACCCAACAGCCCTATTCGACATAATCGTATTTTCGTGAGCGGCAATGGCAATTCTCCACAATTTCCCGATATTATCAACCCATCATTTATACGCGTGGTACAAGGGACAACGCGGTATACGAGAAGCAGCGAATGACAGACTGTACAATGTTGACTAAAAGTATAACGAAAATTACATATTTCTCCTTCCTGGGTTAAGGCATAATTAATAACGCATTCGATACCTAAAAATAACCTAATTCCAACCTTCGGGCACGTGTCGACCTCACGATGCCTTTAAAGCGACAATTTTTGTCCCATACTGTACACTGTAATACAGTCACGTACGAGGGACGCGTCTAGTCCCTTTTTCTTTTTTCCATTATTTTGAATGCCAAGTAAGAACCGACCGAGAACTTTCCCATTGGACTGTACAGGAACCCGTAGAAAAGTTCTCGACTGTACAGTCCGTTAAGCAGATCCCGTGAAGCTTTGATTTGTTACTTCTTCGTCTACCGACTCCTGCTTCTATTTTTCCATCCCTTTCTTACCGGCGTGCTTCTGGTTTCTTGTAGCTCTCGTAGAAATCCACGTATAATGGTCGTAAACGGACGCGCTCACCTCCGACTGACAGGCGCTACATGTCGTTTGGGTCGCCGCGAAGTTTTCTTATCAAGTGAAACGACAGTTTTGCTCCTCCTCTTTGTTTCTGCAATTTACCCATACGTCACGTAAGGTTAGGCAAATGTGTACAATCGAGCACATACGAATTCCGTTATGATTGGACAACCGCAGCCTGCGGTTGATTTTGTAAAATATTTAAATAGGGGTAGAAGGGTTGGTATGAGTGGATCCAGGTGGGACAAGACAATTTATCCATAAAATTAAGGGTTGCTACCAGTTATGATATATTTTTGAAATTGCTCCAACATTATTTCCCTAAGGGATGCGTCTCACCCCACCTCAGCCCTATATAGAATTTGTAAAAAAAAAAAAACCTGAATTTCTATATAATCTGATTTGATCTAATTCTAATCTCCTCAAATCACAGAGGATCTTACGTAATTATTAAAAAAAAAAGGCACAAGGGTAACATCCCCCTAACTTTCGCGACCTCAAATCCATTTACGCCCGAGAGTGGCGTCACGACCTTATCTCCTCTTACGCGACCCCCCCCCCCCCTCCACCTCTTGTCATCCAAGGAATAACTATAAATTACCTATAATTAGCTAACAAAAAAATGGCTTAGATTGAAGGCAAGTAACGAGAAAAAAATTTTTAGTTTGACTATACCAGATCATTTACATTGGTCGGTCGAACAGCAATAACGATTCACTACCCCTTGAAACTTTAGGTAACAGCCAGGCGTTAAGGTAGTGAGCGGTCTAATTTTCTCGGTCTGATTTATAGGGCGCATTTATATGAATAATTTACGGAAACTCGGGCCGCCATTATTTTTCCCACTCAGCCACTGAAAGGCAACGCGTCGACAATCTTCAGACCCAACGCAGAGATTGACCCTCGAACGAAATTGTATAAGACAATGGTACAGCAGGTAGACGTTAACCGGATTAAGCTTTCGAATATACATACGTATAATACATGAAGCAAAACCCGAGGACGTTGCAGCTTGACGACTACTAAAATTCCTGTAAAGTTCGACGGGCGTGTTCGGTTAGAGTGTATTTTCTCATGTATATTTATGAAGAAGGGCGACCTGCCAGGTTCTATCTGGTTGGTAGCTGTCATGTTATACCGTGTAAACCTGAAGTATAGAGACAGAAATTTACGTGGCTGTTTCAGGATGGAAAATGCAATTATATAATACATATACATGGTAAAGAAGCACTTTTAGATAAATATATTACATACAGACGTGTAATACATGTCCTCCGAATACGCATGACTGGCTAATGTCACGCCGTCGTGTAAATTCATTCGACACTGAAAACCCTTTGTAATCTTTGCACTAAGAGATATCGTACGACCGCGTTACAAACTTTTCAATGACTAATGGGGTGGTGGTTAATGGGATTGATGGCTGCTGGCAGATGTTGATGAAGGTTGATATCCTCCGACGGACGAGGCTTTCCTAACCCGCCGTAATATTTAATTCATTTGAAGAAAACCTTACGTCGAACAAGACGTCGATCGTATTTTCCTAGGTTAGAAAAGACAGCCACGAGAGCGTATGAGTTCGTCAACCGGTGATACCGAGAAAACCCGGATTATCGCAGGTAAGACATTTTTTGTACCGAGCAACGTGAAGTTAGCCGCGTCGCCTAACCTCCAACCAAGTGATTCTCGAGCGTGGCTGGAAAATTACTAGTCGCACTCGACTGTCAGTTATCTAATCCAACCTAACCTAACTTTATTACTGCATTGCTACGTAAACTAGGTTGCCGCGTCGGGTCTGGCACGGATCCAAAGATCTTGTAGACTATGAAACGGAAGCTTTATTGTCTTTATGAGAAGCCAAAAGAATGGTTTCGCGTATACATGATGTGCACGGCGAAATTCGGCTTATCGTAAGCCAAAAGAACGGTCCTGTTTATATACTGCGTGTACGAAGAGTCCCTGCCGATGGTAGAATAGAAAGTCTGCGTATGTGCAACGTCGACTTTTTATAACGCAGCACAAATAGGCGCAGTCGCTGTTACGTTAGGCTGACTGGAAAAGTTTAAACTTCTGTTTTTCAGCCCTGCTGGTGCGAGCGACTCCGCGCAGCTTAGGCGCGCCTTGATTTACGCGGGAAAAAAACAGGCGAGTTTGAAAGTTGCGTAACCAGTTTCAGGGCTTACGTCATTCCGAATGGTTTGAAAGACGAAGAGTATCTATAAAAAAATAATAGTAATGCTGCGAAATTGTCAGTGCAAGAAATTAATGTTTTTTTTTTTTACATTTACAACCCCTTTAAATCCTTCGTTCTTTTCTGTCCTTATAATCGACACTTTCAACACTTTTTTTTTTCTTGCTCTACAACCCTTGTAGCTACTGGCAAACTTCTCTGTCACTTTTTTTTGGCTCTTCACCCTGCTTACTGTTCCCGCGAAAAAGAGCCGCCCCCCCCCCCCCCGTCCACCAACCCTCATCGCGAAAAACTCTTCCAGCTCTTAGATCCGAAATCAAATTGAAAGGACTCATCCGGCAACCCTTAAGCTTTCCGATATCTTTTCGTCAGCGATCTTATTTATTATATCGAATTCGCATTTTGTCGATCCGCTTCGTGACTCTCGTCTTGCAATTCGTCCATTTGTCAAGAACCTTCGTAAGCCCCATGAAATTACATTGGTTCGCGAAGTCAGTTTGTTTTTATACGCGCGAATCGTCAGCGTTCGATTACGTGCGCTGACAGATACGCGTGAAGTTGGCACCGCTGCCAGTATCGATTACCGATTTAACGCCAACCACCCCATTTACGTATCTTACGTCGCCTTTCGACCGTTCAAGCGGTTTGCGGTCGTAAAATGTAAAAGATGTAAAAAAAAGAAAAAGAGGAAAATAAATTTTTAATTCCATCAACTGATAAGAAAATTGGTCTATTACCACCCCTCCCTCCCTCTCGCCCACACCCGACGTAAATTTCGTACCTTTCATTATTGACATAGTTGAATCTCCCTTATGCAGGGTAGCATACGATAAGGGTAAAAAGAAGGATGGTCGCGGGGGGATGTTTCTTGAATTTTTCGACAGTATAATTTCCACCAGGGATGAAACCCCTCTGCGACTGCCACGAATTGGAGAAATATATATATATTTTTTTCCATATACTTTTTTGTCGGTTTCAGGCACACTTTGAAGGGTGTATTAGGATCATCCCCTGAACGGGGATGGAAGTTTCGGCAGGTCGAAACGACACTGTTAGATCCAGTGTTTCTGAACGAGTGACCATCCCTTGAAATCAGACCCTAAATAAGCACCCTCCCCGCAAGGCTAAGGGGTGGCTTACCCTAAGGAGAGAAAAGCATACCACCCGTCCTTTAAATCGTCGTTAAAAACGTCTGACGACCTAGTCGTAAAAATACCACCCCCACTTAACTTTCCCGTGACTTTGATCCAGATTTAAAAAAAAATAATAAAACTCCAAAATTATTTAAAAAAAAAAAAAACACCAACAACCCTCTTCTCGCCCTCCGGAACTATTCGAATGATAATCTTCCGATTACCCGTCGTCCTACTAATCCATGCCTGGCAATGCTTAAATACGGCAATGCTAAAACCCTCACCCTCCTATATCGTGACACTGCACACTTATTCCGTAAGGGTGCAGTGAGTGCAGTTTGCATGCACCGCAAGAATCGCCTTTGAAACTAGGTTATCGAACGTGGCTCCAGGTTCTCTGCGCTGAACTGAAAAAGACTGACAATATTATTACCAGCTAAATCATCACAAAGAACCATAGGCAAAGGCCAAGGTTTACAGTTACGATCTGTCTGTAAAACTAGGCCGCTCAATAAATATAGCAGACCAAACGTCCCGAATCGGTCGATTATAGATAAAAGATATAAACATTCCTTACGTGACAGTCAAATTTAGACACTAGTATTTAGACACTATTATCCTTCGCCCCAAGCACCGTCCTCGAGGTCGAGAGCGTCGCAGACAAATTTTATCATGATTAATGAACCGGAAGTAAACAACAACAAAACCCGATAAACATTCTTGCGAACGAACGACTTGACGCCTATAAGACGACACAGTGAATCAATTGTTCAGGCCTGATTTACACGTAGGAAAGATTGAGGAGGGTAGGTAGAGATGGCGCGGCGAAGAGGGGGGGGGGGGGGGCAGATCAATTAGCAACCTTATCACCACATAACAATACTTCGACCACCTCGCAGACCTGCCGCTTGATTAATTTGTTTACTTAAAATACCCGAAAAAAGACACAAGTAACCGCCCGAAGGGTCTGTCAAATATTTGTCAACCGTCCGCCATCTTGAATGACGACCAAACACAAGGTCAGGTAACGCCGTGTGTCGTGACGTTATTATTACGTGAGTTTTGAATCACGAACTTGGACGCTTTTCACGGTTACTTTCCTTTCCTCTCCTTTACAATCGTCCGTTTAATTTTAACTATTAACATTTTAACTATTTCATGAAAAAGTCACTGACTCGCGTAGTCAACGGTTGCTTATCGGGAAAGCCGTGTGGTATGATGCGAGCGTAACATTACGGGTGTTCGTTTTCTTTTATTTATTTTTTTTTCTTTATATCGTCAGGTCTTTCCACGTCGACCATAGGGCATTTGTAAAGGTTTCACGTTTTACGGCTAACGACCCACCTGGTCTTGTTTTTTTTTTCAGTCTTTTTGCGCGAGACCATCCCCCCCCCCCTCCCCTCTACCTCCACCATCTTCGTATAACCCCTAGCCATACGTAATACGACTATGCGACTTGCTTTCGTAATGGATGTGAGGAACGTTGTTCGATGACGCAAATAAAAACAGAAACAAGTGAAACCAGACGACTCCTCCCTCCTGCGGCCACGTTCGATGTCTGATTGCTACGTTATTTTTTCGACTGACACAATATAAAAATAAACGAGGATCGTGCATTTTTCTTTCACGATTCTCCCTTTTTTTTTTACTTATATATAGCGACGGTCTCGTAATGATATTTTTATGTTCCCCTAAATAGCTATAATTCACGTGAATCTCACAAAGAGGTTAACGAAGCCATCCGGTAGACTCAGCGTTTCGGCGAGTCAATATATTTGACGAAGTTTGGGCTTAAATCACCATGAATTTCAGTTGTACAACCAGAGGCTGCTGCGCAGGATGCTCGTCAAGTTTTACAGCATCTATAGGTATACAGGCGAGTGAGAAGCGTCGCAGTATACATGCGCGCATAATTTACCAAGCGCATACACGGTATACGTAGTGCAGACCAACCAAACCCAAGTCTAGTACCGCGAGGGGGACCAAAGTTTGTTCGGAAATTAAAAAAAAAAAAGGTTGAAAATTGAAAACCTTTTTTTGGAAAAAAAAGAGAGATAACGAATTCCGGCAACGCTGCAACGAACCAGTTTAATTACGTTAATGGTTTCACAAACTGTCTGCTCTGCCACTCCTAATCTTTCTGCAGGTGTATATATATATATATATATATATATAAGGTTCAGACTATGAATGATACGCAATAGAAATGCATAACGTACAAGGACTATACGAGAAACCTGGTATACCTGATTGCTTATATCTTTGGTAAATAGCAAAGGCATTTGCATACGACTTCCCTTGTTTGAACGAAATTTCACAGACACGGGTTGCCACCCCCCGTATCACGATAATTACAAAACGAACGAATAAATGATTAATCGAGAGACAAAAGTGCAGATAGAATTTTTCGTAAAAAAAAAAAATTAATACACGAAAAATAACAGCAGCATAGAAGACACGATAATAATAACACACTAATAGATCGAGAGTCTAGACTCGATTCGTCGTAACTATTTTCGCGGCACGGAGGGAGGTCCGACATTATGGACTATAATTGTCGAGCAAATATTTGAATCCAATTTCAACCGTTTCTCGTCAATTGTCATATAGTCGCCATTTTGACCTCTTGACCCTACCACGGTTCTCCAGTACCAATCAAACCTAACCTCGTCTCGTACCCTCGTCACCTTCGACGTTTTCGCGAAAAATCCTTAAAGTGAAGCCCACGTCTGACGACTACCGACAATAATTAGCGATTGGATGAAGAAAAAAAAAAAAAAAAAAAAAAAAAGACCGTAGGTCAAAGGTCACGAGATCAACGGCGTAAACTTTGACTCCCTATACACTCAGGGTGGAAGACAACTTTGTATTCCCTAATCGCACGGGGATCCTCCTGCACGAGTGGTTCGTCAGGGTGAGAAAATGAGAAAGGACCCTTTTCCCCGTAAAACTACCCTTTATCAACAACCTCCCCCTGCCCCCGACTCATACCCCTTGCATACCGACATGTCGAGAATTCGATAGGAGCCCTCGTACTAATAATAATAATAAAAACAAGAAGCAAGCAGACACTGCACTGAACGTTAGAGACCAACCCCTAAAATTTTTTTCATCCCTCGCTTTTTCACGCCACCCCTATTTTTCACTGTTGCAATTTTTGTAATACTTTTTTTTGCCACGACGGATCGGTACGTGCCACCCCCTACCCTTAAGTCATGATGACGCTCAAGGCGGGAGTAAAAATTTTTTTTTTTTTTTGAAAAATCAAAAACAATGAAATCCGTAAAAAAACAAAGGGCGCACGTGACTCGTCAAAAAATGAAGTACACGGCAAGAGGGAAAAGAAAAAAACAGAATTAACCAGAAATACCCCTGGTAGCTACATGCAAAAATGTCCAACCCCCGTGACGAACGGTATTTCGCTGCCCTTGATATTCAGCCGTCTAGACTTGTCGTCTGAAATCATCCCTCCTGTCGGACACGAACCTTACGCCAACCCTTATCGAATATATACATACCACAGCATGGTTTCTTTATATTGTTCGGGGTGTCTTTCCGACTCGTGAGGTCACATCCCCTTCTTCTGCGTACAGGAGCACCGTGCGCGACGCAGAGGGATGCAAAGGGAGAAAATTGATACGTAGGGCGCCGAGCGGTAAGCAAGCGCGACACCGGCGATATGGGGGATGAAAAGGATTTAAGGGTTGTCACGCGTGGACGAGTGTAAAATGGCACAGTGACCTCTGCCGCGAGGGTGTTAATACACGTGGGGATGGACCACTGTACAATAAATATAAGACATATGACATGACTGTCCAATACATAATATATATACATATACATATACATATACATATACATATATATGTGTGTGTGTACTCAGTAAAGTTCAAAGTTTTCATTTGAGAGTGAATTCCGATACCATGGTGAAGGGTGGACGTGCCCAAGTTACGTGCAAGGGTCGTTGAAGGAAATAATTAGGTGGGGGTTGGTCCCGTGAACTTGGCCCAGTGACGGGCAAACGGTAAATGCAGAGGATCGCTACTGATATCGACCGCGAATAATAAATCGACCGCGTCTCTCGTTTATCAAGGAAATCAATGAATTCGTGTTTATTATCAAGGAATATATATATATATATATATATATATATATATATATATATACACACATAAATAAATTTTGTCGTAAGTCATAATGAATAAATAAGGGTGGTTGACTTAGCCTTTTAAAACAGTTCAAGCCGAATGACTTAATTGGAGTTAATACGTATAAAGGCGAAGTTTCAATGGCGACGATTTCAGGCGCGCTCGTTCGCTTGGCGCGGTGTGAAACTTCCGTCGAAACTTTTCGCGCCTACGTCATTTTTCAAAGGGAAATCCGCAGTATTCGGCAGACTCGCAGACTCACGGGTTCTCAATTTTGACTCAATATTTAAACGCGCCTACGAAACCTGCTCGCAGTGCCCTGATTAGCCTCTACCTTTTTTCAAAAGATACGACCCAAGGTGTCGCATCGTACCAGATTTTACCCTACAGACGAAATACGTCTACCGGGTGTCCCGAAGGTTCGCGACAAGGGAAAGAAGAATTACTCGTATACTGTCTAAAAGCTGTGTGGGGCGATTTTGTATAGTCAAAAGCAGAGACTTTTGTTTCGTCGAAAAAAAAAAAACGAAATTCGCGGATTCGGACGAGCGAAGCCGTTAGAATTAGACGAAACTTTTTGTTTAAGTCTCGTTAAGGTCGTCGGATGATTTTAATTATAAAAAAAAATAAAAAAAAATTCATTAAACCAGACTATCGTTTCGAACGCTCGAATAATTTCGCTCGGTCATTTAGCGTCAAGCAAGGGCGTCGCGTACTGGAAACGACAGTTTCCAGATGGATAAATAAAATTTGAAAAATCCATCGAACCCCCCCCCCCACCCACCCCCTTCCGCCCCCGCCTCGTCGTCCACCCTGTCTTCGCGAATTAACATCGTAAGGGACGCGGATCTTACCGAAGGGCGGAAGTAAAGAGGACGCGGGACTCGAAGCTCTGGCCCTGTCGAAGGGATGGGTCGCCCCTTGACGCGAGCTCGCAGAATATGACTAAAAGCAACCCACGTAGTCGCTCGCGACGGAGTCGTTTAATTAAATGGAGTTCGTACTGGCGGCTGTTAGATAAGACGGGCGGGCGGCTTGTCAAGTAAACGTCGTCATGAATATTCACATGGGGGTTCAGTAATTATTAATAATATCTAGTGAACTGAAAGCGTTCGAGACACGTGGACGGCGGAAAAGCACGCGTCGAGCAGTCGGAGACTATTGTTTAAGGGTGTAAGACTATCCGTTAAGAGTCGTTGACTATAAGGGTGATAGACTATCCGTTAAGGATGGAAGACTGTACTATAAGAGCGAAAGACTGTGCTCTAAGGCTGGAAGACTGTCGATACACCGCGGCGAAACACTAAGAATCCTGAAGGCTGTCAAGCAGAGTCTAGCTAAAGTTTTACCCAGAAGTCCCTTGGTTTAAAGTACAAAAGCATTTCATTCGTACAGCCACGACCTTGCATCAGCATTCCTTGGCTAAGCTTGCGCAGCCGGTAAAGTAGTTCTCGCTCGCGCTGTAGTCAGCGCCGCGAGGTTCGCACCAAGCAAGATCGTATTAACCGCATGGACGTTAAATAGAATCGCTTTCACGTCCGTCGACCCTGCAGGCACTGAACGACGAATCCGATTTCCTTACTGATGCTTTTGATTGGACTTTTAAATATATTGAGAACTAAACTCCTTAATATTAGTCTACGAAGTTGCCAAGGAGGAAGTAGGGTCAGTCGGTAAAGTAGGATAACAAGATTGCTCGGTAAATTCGCTTATTATTTTTTTTTCTCTTTACTTTTGTCCATCCCGTCTTACCTGGGTCTTCCTGGGGGTTTATTCCACCCTTGAGAAGGATCCGAACGGTCGCTCGGTAAAGAAAGTTGGTGGGGTTGCACGCAAGGGAGCGTGAGCGATCGAGGGTAGGGTTGATGTGAGCCAAAGAAAAAAGAAAAATAAAGGAAAACAACGGGGCCGCGAGGTAAAGTGGGGAATGTGGCGAGGGGGTAGCCCATCCCCTTGGAAAGGGAATGAGTGATAGAGAGAAAATAAATAGAACTTAAAATAGAGAAAGCGAGAGACATAGACAATTAGGAGACTCCTTGCCTACGAGAAGGCATCGTAACCAGCCCAAGGAATCCTTTATAAATGGATTATATGTGTCGTTCAATTTCAGCCTGGTGATTCGTTCCGAACTCGTTACGAGCAACTATTTCTTATAGTTTCGATCGGTAAGCCAAGAGCAACTCCTGTAACCGAGTCAGGCTCAGTCGCTATTTATTATCTCTGACACGAGAAACGGCGGTTCTTGTCCGATGCCAAAGAAAGTTATGATGATGATCAGAGATAGGGAATTTTCTTTTTTTTTTCCCCAGAAATGTGCAATTTCGACATGGCTGGTTGCGATAATTAATGCTGGCATCCACGTGATCTTTCTTAGCTATGCGACTGTGCATAGCAATAACGTTACTATATATATATATATAATCCAAATATCCAAATCTGACTTTTTCTTTAATAAAATTATGGAATTTCAGGATTCACATCAAAGGTTAGCATGCGGCCCTAATACAGTGGTAGGCATAAAGCCACGATTGACCTTTGAGGTTTATTCCTGTTTTTATAAAAAAAAAAAAAATCAAGGGGGTCAGGTGTAACCGCACGAGGATAAAAAGGGAGAAAAAACAAGAGGAAAACGGGATCACCAAAAAGGGAAAATTTGGTATTCGTGCAATACCAAATACATCCCCGTGAGATGAAAGTTCGGAATTTACAAAGAGGGCATTTTTTTTTCACTCTACATCGAGGAATGAATTTTCAAAATCCCCAAATTCTCAAAATTTTAACCAAACATCTTCCTTTTCTCAAGGCCATTTTCGTAATATCACATTTTCCCACCCCCCTCGATAAAAAAATTGCAGCTAAGAGGATCGACAGACGAAGAGAAATCAGCTACAGTAATCTAATTACCTATGACTGAGAGAAGAAAAGACGAAAAAGGAAAAAAAAAACTAGGTCAATTAAAACGAGTAACATCATGGCAATCAACCCTTCGGTAAAAAGAGAAAGAAGCAGTGAGCCCTCGTCAAAACTGCAAAGTCAACGTGAAACATAATTTTGAATTTTTCAAAAAATTCCCGCCACACGCATCCCGATCCCTTAATCAACGCTTAAGGAACGATCCATCATTATTTTTTCCAAGCCAATGGACCCTCCGTTAGATCCAATAACCTCCGGGCCACTGCCGAGGGCCGAAGAGGAATTAAATTATAATTCAGGATTCCGGCGTTAAAGACATGCTGCAAAATAAGGGATGAAAAAAAAAAAAAATAACGCGATCAAGATCGTCCAGGAAAAATTACTTTTACAAAATAAAATCGTCTATTTGTATACAACTGCATGAATATCTTCAAGGGATGTTTTAACGAACGATAAAAAAAATCGAGTGACTCAAATTCACCTACAGGAAACTCACCCCTGTCTCACACAGCCATATATACCCTGTGTGTGTGTGCGTGTGTGTATCCACTACGTCGACAAACGTCATCCCCTTAGAAGCAACTAAGCCCTTTTACGCCATAGCGATTCCTTATTGAATTCGTTCTAGCATAAGTATCGGACCCCTGGGGGAGAGGGTGACGCGAGGAGGGAGGGAGGGGGTGAAGAAGCCAATCGGATTTCTTTCCAGAAACGAGAAAATTTCTCTCCCGTCACGTTTACTGCCGCAGGAAAGAGTTTTTTCTTCTTTCTTTTCCACGACACTTTTATTCATCCCTTTGGTATTTCTTTCATTCCGCGATCGACTGCCATCCAAGTGCATAATCGGTTATCGATAATGAATCTTAATAAATCCTATGTAATCCGTGAATTTGTCAAATGCGTCGTGTACAGTCCGTAGAAAAAATTTTCACTGCCACTGCTCTTTGGCCAAGGGCTATGAGAATCCATATGGGAAAGACATAACCATCGATATCAATAGTGACTTTCCAGAGGAAAATTTCCCATTGCTAATGTCCTTTGGCAAAGATTAACCTGCGTGAAAAATCAATGGACGACCATTGGTTACGTATGGGAAAAGAGTGTGAAACTTTGCTACAGCGAATCCATAACGTGAAAGACATAAACATCAATACCGAAAGAGACTTCCCATAGGAAAGTTTCCCATTGCCAATGCTTTTTTGCTAAAGGCAATGTGTTTCGCAGGGATATTTTCACGAGCGATAAAGTAGAAAATAAATAAGCACGAGGCAGGGCCTACGGTAAAGTCCGCCATTAGAAGCGAAACGTTACGTTAGGATCACTTTGGTGCCATCAAACATTTTATAATGTCGTGAAGTTAATGGCGGACCCCGGATACCTGCAGATAAATTCAAACTGGTTTAACAACCGTAACGTGGTACATAGTAGAGCTTTACTAGTTATTGAGGTGTTCAGAAGAAAAAGAAAAAAAAAAAATTCAAATTAATCGACAATATTTAATCCCAGGATCTTCCTATCACGTTCGATCAATTTATCAAGCGATTACCTCTATTGTGCACCAGTCCCGTTAATAAGGAAGATAGTTTTCAACCTTTTCGCAACTCCCTACTTTACCGACAGGACTGCACGGTCGATCCCCAACGTCACAATCCATAACGCATAGTGTCTATACATACTATAAATACAATATACATTGTAACCGTATATTGTATTAACCATACGGTAAAAAGAAATACATATTTACGTGTCACACTGTATATAGAAATATAACGCGCGTATAAGCCCTAGGATGATGCATAGCCCGTCCACGAGTAAAATAGCTTTTCCGAGGTACCATCTGACTACGACGTTCAAGGTAAAGGAGTTCCCTGGACAAGGTCTTTGACCGGTGGCGCCACTGCATGTCAAATCGAGATGCGGATAAATTCCTTTCTAAAAATATTACAAACAGACTTCAGGCGCTGCGAGGAAGAAAGTATATTTTATCAATTCTCTTATCGTATTCCATTTCGCCAAAGGCAAAATTTTCTATCAAACTGAAAGGCACCTTCGGGCTGCGACGATTGCCAAAGCGTGCGAGAAGCAACTTTTATTTGTCCCGTAACCAATGGGATTTTCATTCGCGTACAATTTCCATATATATTTCCACGTGAACAAAAAGGCCTGCAAGACCTTTGTTTGCTTTTTCTTTTCTCACCAATAACCACACAGCCTATCGAGCAATAAGTAAAATTCGTGTATCGTCGTCGCTCTTAAATTTGACATTACACGCCAAGTATATAGCAGATAAACGTACCTTTTCTCCTTTCTCTGCTGTTTCTTCTTCTTAAAGGCTTTCTTCACTCTCAGAAGAAGAAAAGCAGCACGATCGATGGTCAGACTAGGAGACGCCTTGTCGCAGCTTGACATCCTGCGTCTGATTCGTCCCAACACCTTAAGAAAAAGAAAAAAGATTAAAAATCCATTAAAAATTTTTTCAAGATACATTAGATCCCCCGCCGCCTGCCACCATAATTCCTAATGTTCATTCCTAAAGTCTCTCGAATATTCTACGTCAAGCTTCGACAGACCGTAAAGCCGTCCATTTCGTAAAGCTCTTGCGACATCGCCAGGTGCACGAAGAATCCCCCCCTACTGCCCCCCCAAACAACAAACGCGTCTTCGCCTCGTAGTCAAAACACGTGGTCGACGGTTCCATCCACCATTGTACATTATTCCGGTGTATCAAGGACCTTTTCTATTTTTCCTGTGTCCCCTCTGCCAGCATCCAGCTCAAGCCGCAATCTTGTTCTTTCGTTTTCCACGAAATTGAAATTCCGCCTGAAGCACCAAGCAGTATCAGCTTTCCGTAAATTTTTGGTTACGATCGTGAAAAATTTACCGTAAACAACAGTTCAGCCGGTAGATTTCGATTAAATTGAAAAACCTCAAATCTAAAACATTATTAATAAAGAAATAAGAAATTCAAGCGTAACGGCGAATTTCGTAATTTTCCACGTAAATTTTACCAAAAAATAGTACAGCCAATAGTATCACGGCAAAGTCTCGTCGTTTAATGACAGGAGCTGCTGGTAAACCGATAAGTATTTTTCCATTAACGCTCCCTACCCCTACACTCCCCCCACCAGCGTAACAGTAGACGCCATTACGGATCGCTTATACTTGACCTTATACTCCGCGCTAATTCTCCACCAGGAAGTAGACTAATATTTAGTACGTAATATCAAGTTTTACGAACGCCGTACTACCACCGCAAGGATACCAACAAAAGAGAAAAATATATCTGAAAAAAAAAACCCACTGTCACTTTTTTATATTCCAATAAAAATACAAATAACCATAACAAAAAGCATGCAAACTATACTTTACTCGATAAGTCCCGTGTCCAAGATAAACGAAGAAAAAAAAAATCACGTTCACTCGTTTCCACACAACATTCTCGAATCTTCAAAGTCCATAATTTTCCTTGAATAACTTTTTGCCATTACACCGACATGAAAACTTGCCCCTGCTAGTCAAGCAAACCCGAAGCGACATCCCAGGAGAGATTTGAAGTCTCGAAAACGAAGTAAGTACTTCCGCAGCCAGTATCAACTTTTATCACGAGAATCCTGAGATCTAATTCGTCCAGGAGTACCGAAGTATCGTCACGAGTATCCGCCCTTGACTCAAGGATGTTCTTGAGGGACCTAAAGGGTTAAGACGGAAGTTAATCCTAACAATAGATAACCCACGTGTAAATTGTCTATGTCCTTGTATATACCACGCAAAACAAAAGATTAACCATATACCCAACGTTACCCACAACCCATTGCACAGCACCTTGTTTCCACATTTGGACGACACGTATAAAACGCGTAGCACCGTTATCAGTGTAATCAATAAAATACATGTAAACTTGCCCGGTAAACACTTTTATCAAAACACAAAATTAATAAGACTACGCTATGCGATTAATTCAAAATATTAAAAAAAAAGACTACTAAATTCTCCACTACCTTAATTTCCCATTTATAATATATATATATATATATATATATACAGCCTAAAGTACCGCCCGTCCTATCTCAACGAGTAAAATCACCAAGCAAGGCCAGTATCGCCGCAAGTGGTACGCATAAGCAAAACATCTCAGCTACACGAATAAAGATAATTCGTTAAATTCGCAGGGTTGAACAACCCTGTCTTTTTCACTTTTCTCATAACAATAAAAACTAACAAACAAACTAACGCCGAACAATAACGACGGGCCGTTTATCACGATAGCACAGGTCAGGGTACCAAGGTACATGCCGCCGGCAGACATAACAACCACGCCGACGCCCAGCACCTCGTTAGACGGCATTCAGCGTCCCGTTTCAAATTACCCATCCATGATTGAAACTTCATTGAGTCTCTTGGCAAATTGCAGAAAACTTCTCTAAGCGCGAAGAATAGTTCAGACTACGGGTCGTCGGGACGCTCTTAACAGTGTTACGACCATTTGTTTGTGTTAAACTAGAAAGTTCCTCCTGGCAGCCCCCCCGCCTCCCCCTCCAACCACTATTCCAAACCCAAACCCACTCTCATTATAAAATATCATTAAACAAAGCTCACTTTCGGTCCCCAGCACCCACTCGAGCTCGACCAAAGTTCCACCAGCGTCGGCGTGCGAGTGTGCGAGGTGTTGCGAAATATTTCACAACATAAATACAAGCATTATACACTATGTAATATCCGCCAGAATACACTGTACTACGTACAGTGATAAATTAAAAGCCCAAAGTCTCGAGATATTGAAATCAAATTTACAGAATTCAGTGACGGAGAATCGCGTGCAAAATATTCACGCTCGCAATTCGTTATTGAATAGGTAACGATTAAGTTTTTAATGGCCGTCAACTCACTTGATAAACTTTCGATTGGGATTTAAGTAAGGAGTAATTTCGCGCCATTTTATATGCCCGCGGTCGCACATGTGTCGTAATATATATATATATAGTTAACAATAGTATCACTACTGATAGTAGGTAACGTATGAAACATCCTTGGGGTCTTATTGGACGAAAGGAAGCTGGATGTACGTGGTCGATTTTTTTATCAGAGAAGTGATCCTCGGCAGTTCTTTACCAAGCCGTAAAGGGACTGTACGTACGCCATTATTTTCCCCTCTGGTCTCCGATAACAGTTGGCTGAAAATATACGGAGTGTTCGTTTCCTTTGACTGATGGGTAGACGCGAAAGGGCGTAAGACGCAAAATATAATTTGTACTACCGATATATTTGTATGTATGTATGTACGTATATATAAACTTATGCTACATAAAGTACGGTAAAATACAATGGACGAGGAAAAAGTGCGGGCGAGTCTGCAACGTGCAAAGAGACGTAGACCGATCTGTAGGTACAGTAGAGCGAAGATGAAATTTATTCGCATCATGTGCGATTATCTCGGGGAGTTTTCTAAGCTCGCAGAAATTCCGCCAATGCTTGTTTCCGAGATATCGGATGATTCAAGATGTCGACTTAATTTCTTCACGCCCCTGAAGAGAATAACAGATGAGATATGAGTATCGTGAGAGAGTAAAAAATTGATACATGAATGTATGGAGTGAAAGAAAAGAAAGGAGTGAGATGGAGTGAAGGATAAAGAAGACGATATAAAAAAAATATAATAATAAAGAAAAATGTTGAAATTAGATTTTAAAATCGTCCCGTGGAATCGAGGATGAACAATTTTCGAATTTATTTATTCGATGCTTCTTCTTTATTCAGGAAAATCTAATCGCGATCTGAAAGAAAACGTAACTTACGATTAATTTTTATAACAGGAAAAAGTGTTTCAATTATTTCTTCTTTACCGACCGCGTTATGATCCCATTGAGTAATAAATATTACGCGTGGCAAGAAACTTGAAAGCTAACACTTCCGTGTGGTGGTGGCAATACTTTTAAATGCATGGAAAATACTTTGGTTGGGTAAAAGAAATGTAGGACGTGGTACGAGGAGGCAATTTACGATCCCTACTTTAAAATCGAGCGAAGCCCAGCAAAGCTATGGTAAGATAGAAACTCCATAATAACGGACGCAGGTTGGTTGGAAGAGGATATCGAGTTCGATGGGTATTCTAATTTATTTCATGGAGATAGCGAGTCGTTTCTCTTGCTGACACAATAATGACCACATGGAAAGACGAAGTACCGAAGCGAATTTATGCCAAGGTTGAGGGTGTTGAGTAATTTGAAAACCCAAGAAAAATCCGAACCAGCCGATTCTTTGTTTTGTAATGGTGAATAAAAAAAAAATTCGAATTAAAAATAATTAAATTTCTATTAGTTCCCTTGTCTACCAAAATTCTCAACCTAGATGGCAGCACGGTAAATACAAATGGCTGACCATAAAACGTTAATCGCTCTTATCTTTCAGCTTTCATAAATCCGATTCCCAATCTCGACGGAAGATCGCGTTGGAAGCTGTGACCTCAATAAAAGGAAACGAGCCTTGGCCAATAAACGAGCCCTTGGATTTCATTCGCAAAAGGAAAACCATTAGAAGGCAGCTTCGGTGTAGCTTGTGCTGTCATAATTAACAATAAGAAAACATCTGTGTTATGTTCGACCAAGAGGCAGAAACTCTTTTCATTT
Source organism: Syrista parreyssii (assembly GCA_030142615.1). Taxonomy (NCBI): domain Eukaryota; kingdom Metazoa; phylum Arthropoda; class Insecta; order Hymenoptera; family Cephidae; genus Syrista; species Syrista parreyssii. Next base: position 1,637,505 of record JARQTG010000005.1, read on the forward strand.
TTATTTAACACCGTTTAACCCTTTGATAGATATGGCCGTACGAGCGGGGCCGTGTTTCGACGTGCCACGAAGCCTATTGTCAGATACCTTATATATGTCACTCAAGAATACAAAAATGTATGGCCATCGGGCAGAAAGCTTTAAATCTAAATCCAAACCAGTCATTCAACTCATATTCAATGCACATCCTTACATCATTTGTAGCCCTGATGAAAAAAGAATAACAAATATGAACTTTCTACAAACAAAATTGTAACTGAATAAAAAAAAATAGCAGCAAGCTTCAATATTTTCCAATAGTCTAACCTAACCTAGTCTAAACTCATAAGCATTTAATATTGTGACAACCGTCAGTTGACATAATAAGAATAATAATTTTTTCATGAAAAACTCAAGTTCCGTTATTACTGTCATTAGTAGTTTGACAAACGTGTTTGATTAAAAGTTTATTACAACCCAACCAATGTCATACGTCCGCACATTACGGATACGAACAGTAGAGAAGATCAACAAAATGTTAATCAGAAATTGTTCCGGTTGTACTTCGAAGGGTTTAATTAAGGGTTACTAACTACTGTTAGGTTGGGATTGATTTTATGAACCTTAGTACATTACCCAACCTCTACGAGTGGGTCGCATAGCAGATTCGTTGAAACTATCTAGTATAGCATTGTTCTACCTGGCATTGGATGGTACGACGAGGAAGCCATTGTTATTGAGAGTTGATATCGTAAGTCCTGTGGGATTTGTTGTATAAACGTTGGAATATGGTTCGTGGCTCTGTAGATGCGAGTAAAAATGTCTTCTAAAACTGTGTACTGTGTAGAATGGCAGCTGTGTTATTCGTTGAAAATCCTGCGGAAGAAATTGCACTTGAAACTACCCATATGAGGCTGGTGAAATTGTGTACAACTAACAAGAAGTTATATGTTAGTAATTGACGTTTGCTGTATTAAATTTCAACAAAGTTTATGTCAGAATTGACGAGAAAAAAAATGCGTTAAAAAACGCTTACACGAGACTGGAATTTCAATAATCGTGACTTGACAATGCTTTACTTTTGTAAAACTGCTGCGTAAAGTGAAATCAATAAACAGACAATATGTGTGACGAGTAGTAAAACGTGAAACAAAACAAAATTGTTGGACACTACGAACAATGAATATTTTACGTTCAGCTGGACAAGCTGTCATGAAATTTTAGAGAGCAACGGTTGAGTTCATTCGTCTACGTATAAAGGGAAAAGGAAGAAAGAAGTAAAATTGTATAAACGTATCTCACAATTACCTTGCATAGCATGCACTTTAACTAAATGCCAGCATCCCAGAGCAACGTACAATACGTGACCACGTATTTTATTTTGAACTAGACGAACGTGCGCGACGCCATGTTTGAAGAAACTCTCAAGCGGACGACCGTAGCGCCACAATATTTCGCAGCAGTGCGGTCAACTAGTAAATTACATTTTGAATTCAAACAAAGGAAGAATTTAATTCGCTGTGCAAACAAATTCTTGATCGATGCTTAGATTATATCAATTTATAAATTTCTCAGTATTCAGCCAATTTTGGCCGATTCCTAGAGATCGCCTCGATCACGTAGGAAGTTATGCATGCTATTTAAAACGACCCACAGTAAAACAGAGCCATTGCTTTCAGCCCTGGCCAAAACGTCCTCAGCAAACTTTTAACGTGTGTTGAATATCCTTGAGCTTTCAGTTTTGTTTTGTCTCTACCGAGATCGTGGACTGGGAATAGGAAATGGAAAGAGAGAAAGAGATGAAATGAGGCAGAAAGAGAGACGCCAAGATCATGGCGTCACCGTCACAATCCACACGTTGTGAATAAAGAAGAAATCCTGAATGCTGAATGGCTTCCTGGCTTTTCGCTAGTCTCAAAGCGAATCCCGGCTTTGTCTATTATGCTTTGTATGCGCGAGAACAAGTGAGATAACATAAAGAAAGGGAAGAAGAAAAACGAAAGAAATTGAGGGACCATCACTCGTTATGAAAAATACTAGAAGTATATGCGTATGTACTTTTACTATACGGCAAAGGATATGAAAACTACATATGTGCATATATTGTGGCATATATTAAGCTGCCTATGTGAACAGAGCATAACAAAGCTTTACAGCAACGTCGTGTTTATATATCGGCGCATTATTTTTTGGCAGGATCGTCACTTATTACACAACCACGTTGACTTAAACTGTATTTTTTATTTAATTGCTGCTATTTATTTTCATTAGCCAAACTCGCAATGACGTCTACATCGATTCTCTACTAGGGCATCGATTCGACCCCATTATGTACAGGGTGTTCTAGAATTTCAGAATCACTGACACGTTCTGCAAACGTTCGCGAAACACAATAGAAAGCACTAGAATCTTTTGCTACGAGATACTTCGATGATTTGCGATATGTGATTTGCAAAAAAAGTATTGAGAAACAAAATGGTTCGTTATCCCCATTAGTTTCTAATGTGTATAGGATATTTCAGGTTTTACCAAATGTCTATAATAATTTTTTTTTATTTTCAAAATTACCTTCGCAACACTTATTTCAATTAGATTTTCGAGAATTCAAAAATCGAACAAACTTCTTACACCGTGACATCGGTACATTGCTTCTGCAGGTTTATAACCCGTAAAACTTTAATTAATTTTGACAAATTAAGAAGTTAATTGGTCGCATTTCACAGCCCGCAAACTATGCTCGTCCTTGACATAAAAGGGTTTCACGTCTTCGAGGAAGATTCCCCTTTATGTTTAACAATCTAAATTTCGTCCCTTTCTCGTACAACACTTACATTTACCCCATGACAATTATCAACCTACACATTATTTTCAATCCTCCCTTCTTTTTAGTGAAAAAATATCGAAGATCTCCGCTCATAATTTTTTCTCAAGCACTAAATATCCAAATACACAGTGAATTGTCTGACGGGATGGAAAAAAAATTAATGGTATGAAACCACGCGACGAAAAGGAAGGAAAAATTATTGCCAACGTTAAAACGTACGAATATTAAGTAATCTAACGACGTAATATATTCGTTATCACTACATTTTGTTAACCTTTGATATTTCACGAATCATTATTTTTATTGCCGAACTTTGACCTCCCTCTTATACCACCCTATATTCATACATGAATCCACAGTCCTTCATCCTTTTTATTACAGGTTCAATCACACGAGCCACTTCACATCAGTTACTATCTGATTTCCAATAAAATATTCATATTGGATTAAAAATATGTAACTCATGCTGGATTAATGGCGGAAAATTTAAAATGTCATTACACAACGATCACCGATACATTTTTTTAATTGCTAAATCCAAAAAAAATAATTATTACTAAATTTACTCCGTAGTATACTTGTGAATTGGTCGAAAGTGTCAAAGCGACATTTAATTGTACAGTCTGTCAAGGAGCTATCGATAAATTACCAAAAACACGTCTCACGTTTCCATAAACTCCCTTTTCTTTGACATCTAAAAGATTATTTTAAATTATAAAATTTCGAAATTCAATTCCAACCGTTCGGCATCCGCCATCCCGTCGGCACCGTCTAGAAACACAAGTGCTCGGTTGATTCATATTAAATGAACAAAAGAATTATTCGATCAAACTTTTACAAAATTGGTTAACAGACAAATAAATAAAAAGATGATCGCGACACAGGCAAAGAAAACAGATCGGTAAGGAGATCGCGTTTACGTCTTTTTAAATATTCCGCCACGTTATATATGTGCATATCAATTGTGTTAAAAAGTGAAGCTAACCTTAACGATTTTTATGTTCAATCTTAACGAGTTATTGCGTCTTCTTCGTGTGCTTAAAGGTCAAGCTGAAATTTTTCTATCTGCCTCTCCCAGTCCGTCATCCTGCCTAGCCATAACAATCTTGAAGGACTGTCAAAATTAATGAATTTCATGAACGTTGTACCTATGTAGGTTAGCAGGCAGATAGGCAGGAAGGAACTCACTCACTCACTGATTCTTCTACGCGTAACAACGAGTAGCGTCCGATTAAACGTAACATGGAATACTTAAGACGTCATCTTTAATTATTTCGATTAATCGAAGTCACTTTCGATACCGTTGTACCAGTTAGACAATCTTATGGCGATATATGTAAAGTGGTGGTAAAATTAAATTAGGTATTTTTATAACTGTTCTTGAATTTATTTTTGATTTTAGAAATGAACATTTCTATTGCTGGGTGTGTCCACATGACATTCTGAGTAGTACTTTCCATTTGTTAATTGGTGGTTATTTAATGAACGAGTCACTCAAATATTTTTGTACTGTCTACAGGCATGACGTGTGGTGATTGTTTTGAAAATCTTAGTTTTGTAGCACTTTGCGACATTTATATACGTCTATGGGATAAGTTCGTTAAGATGTTTTTGAGGCTTTGCGAGGATTTGACTCGACTTGAAAAGTTTGTAAAAATTTAATGTCAAAATTGAGGTACGAATTTTTATATAGAAACAGATTAAAAGATTTCATTACTCGCGTTACCAGTTTTTGTACGTGTTATAAAAGTTTGTCTACTCGTTTAACAATTTTTTTTTAACGTGTAAAAGATTCGATAAACTCAATTTGACTTTTTTCGGCTTTTTATTTTGATCGTCAATATGAATACAGACCATCAGTGTCGTATCCGATGCAAGGATGAATACATTTTTCACAGCTACAACTGCTCCTTTAAAGTTCCAATTGGACGGCGATTAGAAAAGCACAAGATTAATTTATGTTTAACACAAACGGAAAATAAAATTCGCGTGGCGCGCGTCGTTTTTCACGGGACGAAGTATTCGACGCGATGCAAGCGTCGCGACGTCCGGCCACCGACTAACTTGAGTTCGTCTGCTACGATCAACGTCTACATCGACGTACGGGTGCTGCACTCGAATGACACGGCACTGGCGACCCATCGATCTGAAGTTGTAGCCACTCTTGAGAAACGTGGAAATCCTGAAAATCCTACAGGAATCCTGTAAAATCTTCTCATCCTAGATCTTTATTATCATGGATTATATGAATTTCAAGTAAGGAAACATAATTTTACGTGGAGAAAATAAGAGCCATTGGCGTAGAAACAGAAAATATTATAATACCTATAGAATTTATACGTCGAATACAGTGGCGCAATTCACTTCGGAAAACTTGGAGATTTCACAAATTTCAGTCATTAGGTATACCTAGTATCCGTTATATGCGTTTAATCGAACCTCTCGATGCAATTATGATGCAATTTCTGATTCAAATGAATTTCGGTACAGAATAGGAATTGGAAGCTCGACGAAATAATTCCAATTATGAACAACGGAATTCGACGGGATTGTCTTGCGAATCTTGTTATATCAGTTAACATTGTAATATTGATTAAACAGAATTAGGTAAATTAGTCGATATTAAAAAATTGTCAATTTTGATTATTTAGTGGTAAAACAAGAGATATTATATTTCGTATAAATATGAATTTCTGTTATCAAAAGTTACAGAAAAAAATCAAATATAATATATAGCTTAGTGTTAGTTATAGCTTTGTTCAAAATGTCATTCCAATATTTTATAGTCATTAAAAATCTTCATACACGCTGTATCATATTCAACGTAAATTGCTATTATGTACTTGCCATGTTGCTTTGAAGTTTCTACAAATTTCGTTTCAGTTACTAGAAACTAACTGCGTGTATCAAATAAGACATAAAAAATATGTAAAACAAAAAAATATTCCTTGCAAGAATTCCGTATATTAAGTAACATAAAGCAGACGACTATGAAATCTCATCGATCCGACGACAGGCGTCGCCTACACATTGACAATATTCTCAGAGTGCAGTTTTCATTAGTTGCGAAACTACAGTATAAGCTTGACTAGTCAAATAATGCACCGTCGCAGGAAACCAGAATACAATTTCCATCCAACCGCTTCAAGGATTACTAAAAGAAAATGTCAAGATCCAACCGCCTACGAATTGTTCACAGATAAAATGTTGAAAGATTGAAATTTTTCTACAAAAAACGAATTATAACAATTTTTTGTTTAAATTCCAAAATTATTATTAACCTCAAAAAAAATACACACCTATTACGTCAATAGTAAAGATACCAATGTTTACTCCTACCTTCTGGTTCTGTCACGTTTCCTCAATTTTCATTGCTGACGATTTCGTATCGCCATGCCTGTCGCGTTTTCCTCCCAGTAATATTCAGCTTGCAGTTTGCATTTCGCAATAGTAATAGAAACATTATGATCAGACGTGACAATTTAGTGAAAGAACACAATTCGCTTTACAACTGCTTTCCACGTCCAACAACGTGAATCATTTGATGCAGAACTCTGTTGAGTAGTAGAGGACAATACCAGTCAGACAGAAGTAGAAACAGTGATTACTAGTCAGACAGTAAAGTCTGATCGACAGACAGAAATTCATTAAAATCACTAGTATTAATGAATCTAGTGAATTCATGAATCCTATTAATCCTATTGTATATTCAAGGCGATAATAAATTGTATTTTTGATAATTACAATGATTAACAGTTAACATCTATAGAAGTGAATCTGTCATTGTCAATCTAGTTGGCACATTTTTTGGTATCTTGGTAAAGTCAATATCTTCCAGCTAATGATACAAGACAATTGTTACTGAAATGTCTAATGACTATTGGCGATACGTGATCTGACTGAAATGTACAACTGCACTGGACTAATAGAAATCCAAGAATGTTGCGTCGTGATGCAACAGTAATTTGTTGCATCGTGAATTGAATGAGAATTACGAAAAAGCATCAAAGTAACGATCATGTTACATGTGTGTACGCTGCTTTACAATTCTAAGGGTGCCTTTGTCAATTCGTGACAAGGTTTCATTAAATATTGACGTAAATTAGAAGAACGAGGTCGCTGACGTGTTTCCGTGCTTGTAGTCAGGCTTGGTAATTTGCTTGACTCTTCTGGTTTAACGAAGCTGTGTAATATGTCTGTAAAAATAACTGTGCTGACAATGTCCAATTAATCAGTAGTGATAAATTACAGGAGGGATAACCTGGTACGCAGAGAAATAAGAAAGACAACGATACCTTCATTGTTATTGGTACACGAAAATATAGCAGGGATGTCCGTCCATGATAGAAATACTTTTAGGAACCATCTTATTGTGATTATAGATACGAAAGTGTTCCCTGTATTATGTTTTTATCTTGAAGCGACTGTAGATCAGAACAGTGTCTAAACTGTACGTAGAATTTTGTCTTCTTTCCTTCTTTTCCTTATGGCTGCCTCCTACAATGAGAATTGCCAGTAGAATTCTGTCTGCTAATAAACTTTATATCGTTATTGTGAACTGTGATCAAAGTGTATTCGTCATATGAAAAGATACAGGTAAGAACTGTGGTGAAAAGCAGAAATACTAGAGTTTGATCATTTTGCCGCAAGGTGGCACCGCTTGTCGACTGGTAACAAAGGGTAGGGATAGCGGCTAGTATGCAAGGCAATGTATCGTTTTAGGTTTTCATTCTTCTCAAAGAAGGGATTGACACGATAACATGCGTGTTGGTCTGGCGTTTGTAAAAGAAGAATCCAGCTCACGCGTTCGTATAACTATGGAAAGAAATACACTGTGCAAATGTAAAATATAGTTTACGCTGTAACTTTGTCTTACTTAAAGATAAACGTGTGTAACATACCAAGGTAAATTTACGCGTTATCTAATCCTTAGTTGTAATCTTTTATTAGACGTTTTCTTGGTAACTGCGAATGCACAGCCATAAAGAGGGCGAATAGGTTATATGCACTCTTGAAATACATTTCTATGATATATGTGTACAGACATTTCATTCTATGCCGGTAGTAATGGTAAAAATTATGCAGGTACAAGACTGTTTATAATTGTTCATTAATCTTTTTATTACTCTATAAGTCTGGGTGGATGAAACGTTCAAAATTTGTTCACGTGGAATACTTATTGCTTCTAAAAAACCTGGAGTGAATTTTCAAATGAAAAAACAATTATTGCTTGAAGTTTATGTGTAAAACATTGTAAACGCATTATGACTATATGCCAGTATATCTTTCAGAGAATCTACAGAAATGGAGAAAAATGTGTATTCGAGATGACGGATGTAGAAATTCTATTTTAAATGATATCCGTGACGTGGCACATCGATTTATCAAGGAATTCAATTGTAGTGGATGGGAATGAAATTGGGCGTTGGTCACGTGATGATATGTTTCCGCAAAGTGGGATCGTGAGAGAAAAGACTTAACGAAGCGAAGGAAGGATAACTCATTGCGAAAAGTTAAGTTAACTTATGCGATAACGATAGAATCGAGGGAAATTTATCACAGGAGAGTAGACGAAACGAATTATTACTGGCTGTCGAGTATTGATTGTGTTGAACTAACGGTGCTACCCTGGTTCATGGTACAATTCCACCTTTACCGATAAATAGAAAAAATGTCAAAGAAATTAAATCTTAAAAAAAAAAAACAGTTATTTAACTTTAACGAAGAATACCCAATGTATTGACCTAATTAATTGATTCCTGTACTTTCAATACTCCTCATAAAATATACCGGCAGTTTCAAAACTATACTGATAACAAATTTTCTTCCTCTTCTTATTTTTTAATTTCTTTCTCAACTTCCACTCTGAGTGAACCAACCTCCTTAATTACTTTGTTCCATAAAACTATGTCGACGGCTCTCTCGCCGTACTTATCTCTTGCTATTACCACCTTTGCTTTTCCCTCGTGCTATTTTTTTTTGTTTCTTCGCTATTGAATTACGTCCAGTCGCTCTTAGAAGGTAATGGCGCCTTAGAACCGTAGAAAAGAATGCTCTTCTGTTTGCCATATTTGACGATAGCGCCATTTGCTCATACCTGTTTATAACATTGATAATAAAAGATAGTAATGAGACAATAGTAATAAGAAAGCTAAGTGACAAAAATTATTAATTTCTGGAAATTGAAGTTTTACAGGAAACAGAAAATTGGATGGTAGAATTGTTATGGTGTTGAAAGTATTTTAACGAAAATGGCCTTGTAGGTAAAAATTAAATATAGTAATCGTAGTGAACACAAATTATTGTAACTACAATTCAATATAAATTTTGCATTATTTGAGGAAGCAAGGATCCAGTCAATTAAGATTTTTGGGTTAATTGCACAAAGAAAATTTCTCATGTTTCTCATATTTCGTCAATGTCAAAGATTGGAATACTTTCAAACTGCCTTGTAGAAAAGAAAAGAAAAGAGCAGAATGAATCATTCTTCAATGATTCCATGCAAATATAGTTAAATAATTGAGTTTTGCAAAGGCTCATAAAAAGTAACATAACAATTTTTTTAAATCACCTTTATTTGAGGGCTTATCATTAGTACAAATAATAACGCAATTTCTGTCGAGGCGATGGAGCATCCTGTACGACTATTGAAGACCATATACCAATAGAATGAAATTATATAGCGTACCAGGTATATTGTTATTACTGCCTCAGCAACCCGTCCAAAAATTACGACTTTTTAAACCTGTGTTAACGAGACACCATATTTTATTTATTGCCCCATCCCCAGAGTCCTTTGACGAATCCAGTAAGACCAGCCTGGCCTCCTTTTTTCCCTTGATCCCCAACTTTATTGGAAAGATCTGGAAACTCCACCATATTGAATGCCAAGTCGAAAAACAGTGGTTTACAAGGAATACTTTGCATCGGAGATGGTAACTTATAAACATTTGGCTGTTTTGTCAACAATGATGAATCTTCTCTGTATTCGTGTAATCTTTCATATAAAGGTTTCTTGCTCTTAGTCTGCTTGTTAGTTCCGGGCTCCTCTTCCTGACCCTCCTCCAGACAACTATGAGCATGAGCTGCATATTGCGCACCCTCAATGGAGATTTCCAGTTCTCGCAGTGCAGTTTTCAAGTCATCGGGCAGAATGGACTCATGTTTAAGAGCATCCTTGGCGTGCTGCGATGACCTCTGATATAGAGCCATGGCCTCACGCCAACGATGTAGATTCACCAAGGATTGTGCCATGTAGAAGCATCTAAAGGCACGATAGCCTTTAGTCTTCACATCCTGCTCCTGAAGATATTTCTCATCGTCCTGCAACTGGGACATCTCTACTAAATTATGCAAAGCTGCTTCGTACAGACGCACGATATCTTGAGGCTTGGCCTTTTCCGATTCCTGTGCGACTTTCACAAGAGCCAAGTTGCGCTCCAAAGTCCTGGACAATCTGATATACTGTAAATAGGACACCAGGTGCTGTGATGGACTGTTCTTATCCATGTCTCGATTTTTCTGCTCATTCTTAAAGAATTCGCGAACGGCAGCTATTGCGTCCTTACAATCGATCAAGTGCGCTTCCAATAGATCAATTTTAGCCTGGTAATTGGTTGCCTTGGACAGGGTCTGGTTTAGGCGAGAATCGGCAATCAGTAATCCGGCTGCACGGGATGGTATAGAACCGCAGGACTTTCCACGCCATACGACTTCTTCTGTGTTGGCTTGTTTTTCGCGTGTCTGCGCCATCAGAGAGTCTAAGTTTGCTAGGAGCTCTCCACTAAGTTGGCCACGCATTTGCATTAAGTCATCAATGGCTGTGGTATCTCCAATATTATAGGCACAGTAACGTAAGCTTGGAGCAAGCTCTTCGACTCGAGCCTTGTAAATAAGCTGTTCCACATCAGGTAAGGCCGATGCTAGCTTTTCATAAACTACTTGAGCCTTTTTTAGATTCTCCATAGCAGGCTTCCATAGCTGTAGCTCAAAATGCAGTGACCCATGCATCCAAGCTACATATGCTTGTGCCTCCAATTTTGTACGAGCATCACAGTTGATACTCTGTGAAAAAAATAATATAATATGGCTTAAGGCATGAAGTAAATTAAATATGCTATTTCCAAGTATATACAAACCTCAATTAGCTCTTGCAACTGTAAAGAATATGTAGCTGCTTTTCTTAAACGGGAAACAAGATGAAACTTCTTCCTTGGTTCGGTATTAGATTCCTGCCTGAGCTGCATAGCATAACTCCAAGCACGCTCAGCCATTGTCAATGGAACTTGCAGAAACTTATCATCATTGACCATAGCACTTGTGACATCGCGACGTTTGAAATGTCTCCTGTCCCCTTGAGGAACCTTAAGAACTTTTCGCAGACGTCTTAATCGCCTAGAGCAGTATCCTCGATAACGCTGATAATCATTGTGACGTAGGCCATGCTGTTGTTGTGCATCCTTAATTATCTTGAGAACTACATTTCTGCTTAAGGATTAACCAAACCTATTTTGCTTATTTCAAAAACTGGATCAATTTAAGTACAATCCTAATTCAAGGTTTTATCGAATCACATGATTGACATATGGTACCTTACTGAAATTAGGGTCTATGTCAAGTAAATACTGTATGGAAAAGGATACTCTCCAGTGAGTACTGTTTTTGCTCCTTTGAGATCTCAGCATCTTGATCCTCTTGATGCTCACCAGCTAATTCAGAACTCTCTTCCTGGACCACCATCCTGAGTATATACGCTTACGAATTCAAGGAAATCGCGTAAAGAAGCAGTTTACCACTTTCTAGCCTCCTTGCTCTCGTTATCGCTACTTTACCATTTAATGGAATTCGACTGATCTGCCATCTACACGAGTTGCATTGCGTTACAAATCGTCTGCACGAAAGATTAACGATAGTTATTGCGACAATCGTGTAATGTACAGTAATAATGAAACTAATTAAAAAACAAATAATTGAATACTAATATAGACTTATTAAGAGATATATACAGCTCATTTTGTAAGAACACTTCTTTTATGAAAGACATGAAATATTTTACAAATCGAAGGTGCACTCGATTTTTAATTAGTATTTCTAGTTTCTTAATTCAACATGGCGATACCCGGTGTAGCGTGCACTAAAATACACGAAAGAAAATAGTGTAAAGTACTAAAATTACGTGTATTTCATCGCCTCCTTATTAAATTCAAGTTATTGAACTATTATACTTGTAAATAAGCAGTTATATTGCCATATTGCACACATTATTAAAATGTACATGGAGGTAATGTTGGAAAACAGCTACTGAAATCGAATGAAATATTATATAAAATAATAGTAAGAAGCATTATTATAACAATGTATCATGCAGTAGCAAGTAATTTTTCTCAACGTATCACTAAACAGAACTCTAAGTTTCTGTTACAAACATTCAAAGTAGCTATTGAAACAAATTCCATCGCTAACATGTCTTCTATAATCAGAAGACCAAAATCGTTATTGCGAGCATGTTCAGTGATAGAACGAAATTTTATTAGAGAAGACATTAGAAATGTGTCACCGATGCTAGTACATAATTTCATTCATACGACAGTACGTTCTTTTAACAACGATGAAAAACACAAGTCAGAGACAGATGACTCGAAGAAAAAAGAATCAAAGAAGAAACAAGAAACCCTAAACTATGCCAAACCAAAAACGTCTTTAATAACATATATGTTTGAGAATGTTAAACAAAAGGAAAAGGAAACTTTTTTGGAAACCATTAGAATGTATCTAAGCCGTGATACATATAGGAGGGGTCATGTTGAATTCATTTATTCAGCTCTGAAATACATGGAGAAATTTGGTGTACATAAAGATTTGGATGCCTACAAGAAGCTCGTAGACGTTCTACCTAAAGGAAAATTTATTCCTACAAATGTATTTCAAGTAGAATTCATGCATTATCCTAAACAGCAACAATGTGCAATCGACTTGTTGGAACAAATGGAAGATAATGGAGTTATTCCAGATAGAGAAATGGAAACGATGCTTTTAAATATATTTGGTAAGCGGGGCATACCCCTACGAAAATACTGGAGAATGATGTATTGGATGCCGAGGTTTAAAAACTTAAATCCCTACAAGTTTCCAGAAGAAGTTTTCAGTAGCTCAGTAGAACTCGCCAAGCAAGCTATAAAGAAAATATCTGAAGTAGATCCTGAGAGAGAAGTCACAGTCTATGAAACAGAAGAAGTACCAGATTCTATAGATAAGACATGGATCGTATCAAGCATAAGTCCAGTACAAAAAGAACTTCTAAAAAGGCATCCTATAAATACTGCAGTTTATGTAGAAGGACCTTTTAAGGTTTGGATGCGCAACGTAACAGTAGATTATTTTATTCTAAGAGCAGATGTTTTGCCAAAGAATGACAAACCAATATCCGAATATGATACCGATGGTACGAACAATCATTTTTCATATGAGCTGACAAAAAATTGATAATGCATTGTATTTTCCAGATGTAACCAACATCAAAATGCCATTTTGGGAAAAGCCTAAAGTTCCAGGATTTCTCTCATCGGTGCATGAACAGGATGATGGAACTATATTAGCAGTATGTGCTACTGGAACATCTAGCAAAGATTCTCTACTATCCTGGATACGTTGCCTACAAGATGAGAATCCTATTCTGTCTCAAATTCCTGTCATATTTACATTAAAAGTGAAAACCTTAGACGTTAATGCCATAGAAAGTGGAGAAAAAGCAGAGGGTCGATTAGGAGAATCAGAAAATCCAAGTGACAAAAAAGCCAATCTCTAGACTCTTAGAAACAGATGTAACATTTGTAAATAAAGTGCAATTTACTTCGCATTTAATAGATCACCTGCGCAGAAAAAGTTTCAAGACTTTTCAAACTAAAAAAAAGAGCAATAAAAAACATTCATCATTAGACTACGTCTTATTTATTAATTGAAATAAATAATACCGTACATAGAATTTACTTTTATTTTGTCAATTTCCAAACAATCGTTCTAACTACAAAACAAAATTAATACAATGCCTTTCACTGCGATGAATTTTGTGTCATATCTCCAAGCATGTGCGTGTCGTTGTGCCTTTCAAAAAAACAAGATAATGATCTAGATGACAGTATAATGCATATGCAGGAATTTAAATTACGTAATAGCGATAAACTCAGATAATTATTGATTATCTAGATAATATGACTGGTCTACGTGTTCTATAGCATTCTTGTTTACATAGCAGTATTGGCTGCGCACGCATTTGCATTACTTTCAAATGCAAAATCGCGCCGTGGGTCACTTCAGTATCATATACGCATCCAAATAAGTAAGACGCTTTCACGCACTAAACTCTAAAGTATAAAAGAAACGACGTACACTTACTTGTGATTCTCATAAGAATGTAAAAATACAAGTTGCACTTGGCACTAAACGTAAAATATATTTGTTAAGTAAATTACTCCGATCGAATAACACTGTAATAAGCATTTGCCGATCATTCTACATAAATCATTATATGCGTACAACTCGTGTGGATAAACATGAAGCCAACAATACGTAAGTATATTTTCGTAAGAAATAAATATAAATTAATATTCTCACAGTAAATCGTACGTTTCTTTTATACTATCAGTAAATACATCCCGTTGGAATCAGCTTCGAAAACTCTGCACTTCGTCAATTTTACCAGAAATGCCATCTTGTCCGTACAATGCATCGGCGTATCAAGTAAGTTCTGAAAGCGAGCTGCCTTAATAACCGCGAATATACAAATTACAGCAGACTTTCATTTACAACATAAAATTATTCTTGTACCAACAGGGAGCTGATTATGAACGTGTGAAGAATTCATACAACAGTAACATATCACCGAGCATAAGGCCACTTTACAAGGAGCCTCTGCTGATTCATCAAGGTCGGGATCAATGGCTATGGGATCACAAGGGCAAAAGATACCTTGACATGTTTGGCGGGATTGTTACAGTCTCCGTGGGCCATTGCCATCCGTAATAATAATTGCTCATAAATCATTATCCACTATTACCTCTTACTGCATCCACACCAGCAGAGTAATAAAAAGCCTTGATTAATGTTCAAGCCTCAAGAGTAGAGTAAGAATACAATAATATCTCAGAACTTATCTGATAAATTGACCTACTTCAATATTATGCAGTCGATATCAACGTTATCTAAACTACAATAAACAGTAATGGCTTTACTCAGATATGTCGCTGGATTGAATGATTAAGAGATAACCTATTATATCAGTTTATTTTTGTAATTCAGTTCAAATGCCTGGAGCATTATTATGAATCTTTATTTATCAGCATAAATTTGACAGAGATGCAAAAGTTGCTCAAGGCGCTTGGATCAAATCGCCAGAAAGATAGACTAAAATTGTACAGTTGATAATTCGATTGAAATCTTTTTTCAGAAAATTAGTAGCTGCAGCTACTGAACAAATGTCGAAACTCTGTCACACCACGGCGATATATATGCATCCACGAATTTTCGAATATACAGAGAAATTGATAGAAAAAATGCCAAAGGGACTCGACGTAGTTTATTTTGTTAATAGCGGATCTGAGGCTACGGAGTTGGCATTCCTGATGGCGAGAGTCTATACCGGCTCGCAGGACATTATTTCTCTTAACAATTGTTACCACGGTGGCAGCTATGCATCTTCTGCTTCTACGGCAATGTCTGCCTGGAGGTTTCCTATTTGTAAACCACCGGGTCATATACACGTTAGTATATTTATAATTGATATCGGTGGCTCTGACAGTTCAGACTTGTCCCTTTGAAAATGAATCATTAAGTTATTCATTTCAGGTAATGAATCCTGACGTGTACAGAGGTCGTTGGGGAGGATCGCATTGTAGAGACAGTCCTGTGTCACCTGGTGGAAGAAAGTGCGACTGTACCGATGACTATTGTTTGGCGTCTGAAAAATATTTTGCTGAATTCGAAGAGACCTTTCGGTTTGATTTACCTAACAATGGTTTGGTTGCAGCCTTTATTGCTGAGAGTATACAAGTAAGCAAGTTACATTACATTACGAGTTTTTACATGAATTGTATCTGATTGTAATTTGACTATAGCCTTTTGTTCCTAACTTTCTCTCAGATACGTATGTATAAATAAGGACACAGCGTTGGTTGCAGTACTAGCAATAAATTTGGGCACTTACCTTATATTTACGAGCATAATATCTGCTGAATCATGATAAATCTTTATCGCCGTGTTAAAAAGGCCCAATTCTAGAGTGCAAACGTGGGATTAGTCACGTAGGCTATCTAATAATAGGTAAACTTGTTTACACAGCTTGCACATTTGTAACGCATCTGACGTAAAACGTGAATTTGATAACTAAAAGTAGAGAAAGTTCAACGACTGCGTGATTAATTAATTGCGACGTACGTATTGGTTATAAGGCTTTCCTACCGTGCAGGAAGCCCAATAGTTCATCAATTAAATTCTATTCACAGGATAATGAAAACTACCAATAAGAATAAACGTTTACTCTCCTTAACTTCTTTGAATGATTTGAAATAAATATAATTTGATTTATAACGATGGATCTCTGTGTATACAATTTTTAGGGAGTAGGTGGCGTAGTTCAGTACCCGAAATCATACTTGACCAAAGTCTATGACCTCGTTCACGAAAATGGCGGTTTGTGCATTGCCGACGAAGTGCAAACTGGTTTTGGCAGAACCGGAGATCATTTCTGGGGTTTCCAAGGACACGGTGTGAAACCGGATATCGTTACCATGGCTAAGGGAATTGGAAATGGCTTCCCAATGGGAGCTGTCGTGACTACTAGTGAAATAGCACAGCATCTAAATAAAGCATTGCACTTCAATACCTTCGGTGGAAATCCTGTAGCCTGCGCTGTGGGATCCGCCGTGCTTGATGTAAATATGTCAATTGTTAATATTATAATCAACCGGATACGTCATTACGATAACCTCGCATATACATAACCTCGTGCATCAGTCTTACTCGGTACTATGACCTCAGGATGTTATTTAATTTAAATTCAATTCGACACTATCAGTCGCAATGATTGTCAATAATAATTTATTTTAACGACTTTCTTGTACCGAAATCTTTTTATTTAGGTCATAGAAGAAGAAGGACTTCAACAAAACTCATATAAAGTGGGAACGCATTTGCTACATCGTCTCAGCGCCCTGAGACTTGATCATCCTACGGTTATCGGTGATATCCGTGGAAAAGGATTAATGATTGGCGTGGAGTTGATCAGCGATCCTGAAACTAGGAAGCCTCTACCGCAAGAGCAGATGAATAAGATATTTGAGGATATTAAAAATATGGGTGTACTTTTGGGAACGGGTGGATTGGATGCTAATGTAAGTTAAAGGTGCTGACGTATGATTGAAATCACAAAACAGAACAATTAATTATGACAATAGAACCCCGATTAATTGGAGAGTTGATCATTCATGCGCCCAAGTGCCTTTGTGCCTCCCTTAGGGGAATGGAGGGAGGGGGGGTGCCAGGGTTGCTGGCATAAAAATCCGTTGCTTTCATAGTGCTTGTACTAAATGGTATATAATAATCATTACGAGTTCCTGTGCATTAAATAAGGCAAAGGTAAAAGCAACAGTTACAACTAGGTTCTAACTTGTTAATTATTCTTTTAGGTTTTGAGGATAAAACCTCCTATGTGCGTGACTATAGCAGATGCTGACTTTACTGTGGATGTTATTAAAAGAGCCATAGAGATTCATCAAGATAAGTATTTTAATGATAAGGAATCTGTGTTTTGCAATGTAGTTTAAAAGTGTGACTGTGTGTTTTATGATGTAGAAATGATCTGGTTTATTGTAAAACAAATTTTATTATTTTTTTTATTTTAAATTTAATTCAAATTCTATTTGAAACATGGTATAGAAAACTCATAGTCCAAGATAACTGATTACTAATGCAGCTAAGTGCTGAACATTAGGATATATTAAATTTATAGAATTAAGCATCTAAGTCCATTAGGAAGTTTCCTGTTTGATATGCTTGATATAATTGATACATTTTTATACGTCTGTATACTGTGATAGATTATAATTAATAACTTTCAAAAGTCCAGAACTATAATTGGGCTGTGTCTTCAGCTCGACTTCAAAGAGGGTAACGTCAAAGAAGCACATAAATGTGGAATTGTACTTGCAAATGATTAATAATACATATTAAAAGAATCAATAGAACAGAATGTATTGTATAAAGCGAAATAACATATACAATTGCATATATTAACAATAATTATAAGCCTTCCTTGTTAAATGGGTAAAAGTATAAAGTCGTCTGCTTAATAACATAAATATATTTGATCGTATATATACCTATATATATTGTGTAAATATACATTATATACCGCTTAAGAGGAAATCTATACATAATCGATTACAATTACGAGATTTTATTCTAAGCGTCTTGAATTTGTTCCTTTTTTTATTCTATGACGAACACCTCACAAATTTACAAGTTCCAACTTTTTACAATATCTTTGTCGGCAAATGTAAATGCAAAGTTTAACGCGTAACGTTGAAAGTATCACGGTCGCCTGTATCAGATATTGGAAGACTTGCATATTATTGGAATCAAGAAGAAACTTATTAATTGTTTAAACAGAAAGAGAAATGCATCGAGAACAGTTTCGTTGCAAACGTAAATATTATCTTGGCTGGTGCGACATGGTTTCTCGCGAAGTGCACGACAAAATGTGCAGGAAGAATAATAATTATAATATACACATATATCTTTAAATATGCACATTAAAGTACACTCCGCGACGAAACTACACATGTGCACCGTTCAGAAATTCTGCTTGACAATAACAACTTGGTATCCGCAATCATCTTACGTTATTGGTCATGCAAAAACATCATGTATATTGTTGCAATCGATGTTAATACGCATTTACAGTTAACAATTGTTAAAGGCATCGATACAGTTATAAATAAATAGATAATCAGTCTCAGAAGCGACGTAAAGAAAAACGTCGCACGAGAGATTTAAATTGGTAATCGAACTTTAATAACTTTTTCGTTTTGATTTTACACAGAACTCGAGAAAATTTCTTTGAAAATTATTCAAGCAAATTTGTGCAGCCTCTTGATAAAATTTTATAATCTTACGACATTAACGTGTTCAGGGTTTCGCTATTTATGTCAATTTATCCACGTGATTTATGTCGATTGGAGTTTTATTTACGTTCGAGTAAAAGAAATGCTTGAGTTATGCATTACGTAGGTAAACTACTATAATTATTATAATGCAAAATGGTCCAACGGCTTTACGTAAGAAATACGTTTGAGAATGCATTTTAAGATGCACTTTGCACCCTACCAGATTCGTAAAAAGAATTGCATTATACGCGACGCTTTTTTTTGTCAAAAATAAGAGTGTCACGTAATAAATCACTGATAATTTACAAATGTCTGTGTTCAACAGGTCGATGTAAAGTATGTATAAAATAAATGATTACTCTTTGTATTATATTGATCACAACGTAAAGGTACGTAAATGCGCTTCCGATCACACTCGACGAAGTAGCGGAAAGAAAAACAGTGAAATAGCAGAAAATAACTGTTTAAAAATTAACTTTGGATTTGGCACTGAAATTATTCGATTGGTATTGTTCTAGTCGAAACGGAAGGAGCAGAAAATCTATCTTTCCTTGATTCTCTACATTTTCTGATAGTTCAAGCAGTATGCATGTCGCAAGAAGCCAATTCTGATATAATACAATCATTAATTGAAGGGAATTATCAATAATTCCTTGATATCGTAACACCTTTTTCAGGCTCGCGTAGATTTCTCATATTTGACAAGACTACCAAACGTATTACCAGCAGAATAAAAATGCGAGACTTATTTCCTGCTAATACCATTGTCTGAAATTACTTGTCATCCTTGCATCAGCTTCTGGTGCCTCGATGCCTAAAAGCGCGATTAGGCAACGAGATTAGAGAGCACAATCTTGGAGTCGGGTAGCGTATCCAGGAGGAAGTACGAAGTATCTGCCATAGATGCAAGGTCAGCTTCTAACAGTGCCAGCTGAAGTTCTCTACGTGCTTTTTGTACGACGTAGACCATTAGCGAGACGCCAACGAGTATCTGTAATAGATCAATCAATTTTATCAGTAAACGTCCATTGGCCAGCTTATAAACGTCACTTAATCATTTGTGTTTTTAAAGTTAAACTATATCGGGAGACCATTTTTCTTCGAAGCTCTCTGGCATAATGGTTCGCATATTTTTATCAAGTTCAAAACCCGACTCTAGCAAAATATACGAAGTATCGCCAGACAGAAGTATTTTGAAATGCTATTATAAATTTTGAGATGCATGCTATGAATAAACCAAGAAGAGTTTCTTGTTCTTAACTTGGCACTGCGTCAAGATCGCATTTTCAAGATTTTTCAGCTGGGTTAAATATTCTCACATGTAACAATTAGTTCAGTGAGAATATTTTACTTTGCTGTATAGGCCAAGGAAAAGAATTTAGACAATTTTCAGACAAAGTAGCAAGGGAAAATTACCTGAAAACAGAATACTATGTAGCCAGTGGCTGCTGTTGATCTATCTTCAAGAACATCCTGCATGGACCGCAAACTACTGCCTAAATAAACGTTGATAAGTTGAGCAGGAAGAAGCCCAATTGCACTGGCTATGTGGTATCTGATGCCTCCTATATTGCTCACCTAAACATAATATATTTATATGTTTAATCAGATCAAATCAATCATTGTCAATTATATTGAGACATCCTTTTTTAATGAATGTGAAAAGATGGTGTAAATTTTGTTTCATTTTATATGGGCCACACAACAGTAAATTCTATTGCCATTCTTATTATAGTACTTGTTCAGTTTGTGTTGTATGTACCGTTACTACTAATTTGTATGCAGGTAACATTATCAGTTAGAGACTGATTGAGATTCAATCAATGGCACTTAATAGATATTAAAATTTATAAATTATTTTTGATATTGGAAAAAGAATAGTGGCTTTGATATTATCTTATCATTGACTATATAAAGCCAAAATACACTTTTGGTATTTAATATCATAGTAGCTGATGTGATTGATGCGTCTAGTGTTTGCAATGATTTCTAGATAACAATTGTACATTATGTTAGGATTCATA
The DNA here is from genome assembly GCA_030142615.1 of Syrista parreyssii. Taxonomy (NCBI): domain Eukaryota; kingdom Metazoa; phylum Arthropoda; class Insecta; order Hymenoptera; family Cephidae; genus Syrista; species Syrista parreyssii. Next base: position 1,658,489 of record JARQTG010000005.1, read on the forward strand.
TCGGATGAAAAAATGTCATCAGGTTATGGAATTCTATATTCAACTTATCATTAATCGATAGTGAAGCAATATTGATGACTAGATTTATGTTGATTTAAATTTATGTATATGATGGATCACTTTACTGATTAGTAGTTTTATCAAATATCAGGTATACTTTATTTAAAGTTCTACATTGTAATACTTTCAATTATTAATCTTTGAGAGCTTATAAAGAAGAGTTTAAATACAAAATGGATGTTCTATATCGTATGCGGATACTCACTGCAAAAATAGTATTCTGTAGACCAAAAGGAATTGGAGTAAGCCTTGCAAACAGCACGACTTTAAATGCTTGTGGTCCAGAGATGACCCTGAGTATTGCTCTTGCGGTATCACTTTGTAACAGTGCACCAATGGGTAAACGTGAAGATAGTGCACTGAGAGTAGCATGTGCAATGGCAATGCCAAGATTAGCAGCAAGAATTACCATCATAATACCACGCACAATACCAAAGAGATATCCACTTGCAATAATGAGGAACAGATAGCCAATGACTATCGGAAATGAAACAATAGTAAATAGAGCAATAAAGATAATTGTCACTACCCATGAATTTTGATGCTCTATCCAATAAAGTAGAGTCTTGATATAATCTCGACAAATGAAAACAATAGCCCCAAGAAATGCCAATGTTGCAATAGTAATCATTACATAGCTAATGGAATTTGAGTTTATGCAGTTACAACGAAGTGATGATGAATTCTTTGATGGACGTGTTCCAATCTCGCCACTCTCTATATTTATAATATCCATGCTTGCCATACCCTGCTGCAGTTACCTAAAAATAACATACAATTCTTTGGGGTATCAATACTTCGAACATGCTACTATTATGATCAAATCAAATTCTGTAGAACCGTTGAAGTTATATTAACATTTTGAAACACGAATGAATAGTCGTAAAATAAAAATCTGTTCCTGTATGCTAAAATTTGAAATATTCTCTATATAATCATCATTAATGTTTAGTGATGATATAGGGTGGGCATACAAGAGTGGAAAAACACATAGGGAAATAAACATGTTGACAAACAAGAAGGATGAGCCTTGAAATAATTACCATGAACTTCAGCTTAGAATTTATTTAAGCCGCGCTCGCATACTTTCACTCATGATTATTCTAGGTAACCGCAACAAGGATATACTGCGTGCTTTATAAAATTCAGAGACATTGTTCTAAATGTAAACGTAAGCGGGAGAACTTAACCCTCGCAATTCAATACCGCACTTTATATTGCATTAGTTAAAAATGAATTATTCAATTGAGAACGATAGAATTATTGCAATCGTTTTAAACTGTTATCTTACATTAAAAACAGCGCGTTTTGATAAGGCGTACCGCCCCGCGATTTTAAATAAAGTTCACATTATATTCTTGACAGTTCACCACATTCTTGTATGTCTTTTAATAGCACTGCCTACGAACAGTTTATATTCTAATATGAGAAACTGTACAAAAATCAATCTGAGGCACTTATTTTTAATTTCACAGACCAATCTGATCTATGCCATTCGGGACAACTTTGACATTTCGGATTTCGAAGATCGATCGCAACAATCGCGAGATTTTCAACCACTCACGAAATAATCTAGATGAAAATGAATTGAAATGAATCTTCTGTCTCATCTGCCTGGAACTGCCATGCAAGTTATCCCCACTTTTAAGACCCAGATAGTGATTGGTAGTTTGCAGCCTCAGTGGCGCATGTGTTCTAAATGTTAGAATATGTTTTAATATGTTTGAATATAGTTGACATTATTACCTGCAGGTATTCCGTTCTTGTGGTAAAAGTCAGGATAAAGAAAAACAAAAAAAGAAGAATTTGCTTGACAATTGGAATAAGTGGAAAGCAACAATTTTTCTCGAGCGATTTCTTCCCTTCGATAAGTAGTTCTTCCTTTCTTACCTCTCATGTCATCTAATTGATTGTACAGCGCGCATATTTGAGCATATGCATTATTAGTGCTGTAAGCGAAAATTACTAATTTTGATCCAAGAGAGGTAACAGTTTTATATTATTACATACTTTCAAATCATATCTGCCATTAGTTTCTGATCAAGCCTAGAAGCACTGCACTCTATCGGCGTTACTCTGCTCTAAAATCTAAGATTTGAATATCTAAAAATTAACCAACAGTCGGTAACAATGATTTATAATTAAACAAAATTAAGAAAAGCTTATTAAAAAAAATAAACAATTTATTTCAGATTTGCTGATCGTATTTTAACGAGAATAAACAAGTGCATATATAAAAACAACATATAAAGCATATCTTCATAAATCCATTTGATACTGAGATGAAATAAGATCATTACATTACCTAAGCATAGAATTCTTTTAAAAAATTGTCTGATTTGTCCTTAAAAAAAAGTTACCTTTCGCGTACCAGAAAAAGTGAAAAATTCTCTTGAAGCGTAGCAGAATATGTACAACGTAAACGAATTTATAAACCCGTTGCGCAACTTGGGTTGAGGCAACAGACAATCACCAAACTAATATTATCGTTCTCAACTGAGAGAACAGCATCTATTCATTGAGTAGCAAGTCGAGATAAACAGCTGAGAAAGTCTCACGTCGATAATGAACGTTAATGGTACATTAAGTTCTCAAAAAATTCCAGACCCGCCTTATGACTCCAGCACCTCCTCGTGTCCATCTGTATAAACACGAAGACCATCATGAAGAAGAGTCCTCCAGTATCGTTTTATGTATCACTGGATCTCCTAATATTCTATATTATCGAATGAATATCCATGGGTAACCCAAATTTGTCAGAATTACATGCACTGCCGTGGATGCTGTGCGCACCATTCAGGCGCAAGTGCATCTGAAGATATTCTAAGATATTTAAGACGTTCCCTTTGAGCTTCTAAACGTGGCTCAGCATCCGCAGTTGATATCCTATAGGGATCACTCCATAATCTTTCAGCCATGGCTGCCGTCCTTGGCCAAACTCGTGTATCCAAACTTCCAGGATCCACGTACTCGCCCCACATACAAGCCTCGCCACCGAGTACACCTTCCTGTAATGAGAAAATGAACAACTTATAATATTAGAAAATTAAATATTTGAAGATTTATCTGGTGATGATTATCTTCAGTCAGATAATGAATTCTAAGGCGCATGTTAATTAGATAGAATTGAATTAGACGTGCCTGTCTCGGCAATCTATTGTTGTAGGCATCACGCCAGGTGTGGTATTTCGTACTACCCCAGAAACCGTGGTCCAGATACCAAGCATCCTTGGTAGTCATGATCAGACGATAGCCCAGTCTCAGAAGCTTTCTTGGTAAAGGAGAATTCTTCTCAACCCACGTCTGTATCACGAATCTCTTCTTGTCCAAATGATTTTCTATGAGCTCAGGTGAAGTGAGACGAGAACTCCATACTATGGCGCTTATATTATTACTACTTCTTTCTTGGTCTAGCATCTGTACCTGGGTAGAATGAAATTCACCCCAGAGTTTCAGAAAGTCTTCCTCACGACGACCCATTCCTCTTTCTTGCATTGCTGAAATTATTTCCTCTGAGGAATTCCAGCAAGGTAGAAAGACCTAAGAATAAATAAATTCTATTTATAATATCAATCTATTTGCATCATATTAATAACATTAGATGGAACAACACTGTCAATAATTCTATTATTTTTTTACCTCATCTCCACCTAGATGAAGGATACTCTCAGGGCCCCAGATTTCAAGAACGTCTTTATATATAGTTCTGAGGATACTGTACGTTCTTAGATTCACTGGGTTAAGCTGTCCGCAAGGTGGCTGTATGCAAAATTCATTCCAAGGTTGTTGATTCACGCAAACAGCCAATTTTCCATATCCAATCGATTCGCCCCATTCCCATCCTGCTCCTGCGTGTGATGGTGAGTCTAATTCCAGGATGACGCGTACGCCCCTGGTTTTACCATACATCACAATCTGTTCCATGTCCCCAACACTGTAAATCTTCTCTAATGCGTAAGCGCCGTATCTGTGAGGTAAAAATATTGCATTCATTTCCCCTGTTAAATATTCACAGTTGGCATCAGCATTACTGGCAAGTCATCTTACTGTGTCATTAACGGTACACTTTTAATTTCTAACGGAAAACTTTGACTGTCGGTAGCATGCCAATGGAGGACGTTCATTTTGTTCGAAGCTAGGCCGTCGATAGTCCTAAGGATGTCGGTAACAGGTAAAAAGTTTCTAGCTGTATCGATAAGTAATCCACGATGTGGAAACACCGGCTTGTCCTTGATCACAGCAAAGTCCAGGATGACTAGACTACGGCCTCCATCTGGAGTAATAATAGGCGCCGTCAGCTGGGACAATGTCTCCAATCCGTGTCTAGCACCATAAGCAGTCGTCGCAGTGATGATGACAGTAACTTTATTTCCTGCAAAGAGAAATCCTTTGTTTCTAAGAGAACAAAGATAGCGAGTATAACATTTTTAAGTTACACATCATCCTGAGGAGGATACCTTTTGTCGAGAGATTCAGGGTGTACTGCTCATTTGTATCCCAGTCAAGGTGAAGATTCGATGAATTTACCTTGATGTGGATCCTCACTGTAGAATTTGGCATCGTGCATTTTTCGTCACAAACAGATCTCAACTTATCCAGAAAAATATTCGTGCTCTCAGCTACGAATGATCTAGCTGCACTGGCGACATCTTGCAGAACAAGGTGGAAGTTTGACGGATGAACGCCTAGGTACTTTTTTAAAATGATAACACAATGACAGTTAATACGTTTCCCTTTTAGTAAACTAGTTACCAAATAGATGTCATGAAAACTAAGAAAAACATACGTTGGTACCAATCTCCAAAGAACCGGTTGGCAATGGCCAAAGTCCAGCTGTGTTGCTGCATACCAGACGACACGCAGCAGCAGTTGTGTGAACATTTTTTGAACTTATTTCACTCAATTCCAAAACTGATAAAGGCCGCGCAGTTCTTTGACATAAATTGTTGATGCACTCGTAAGTTCTGTAAAAACTAGAAATTGCAAAATTTCAATTAGCTATCCGTTATTAATGACTTTTATTCCATTTTTTCACTTCTTATGACTTTTAATCAGATATTACGTCACTTCAATTGGACGCGTCTTCTCTGCTATTCTTGGAGACGTTACATGTCATATTTCTATCTTGCTGTTGCATCTAACTAGATGCATGTGCATAATTTACTATAGTCTCTTAAATAATACTTCAGTTGAAGGTTACATAAGCAACATGCTATATTCACGATTTCTAAAGCACAGAAGCAACACAGACAACAAATATTGTCCAATATTCAAATGTCCATGGACAAATAGCATTGTCCATGCAACGAAGGTTATGTTTTAGGCATCTTAAAGATAAATAGGATTTATGTGCTGCTTGGTTCAGATTGGATATACAGTTTTAATTAGTGCAGTTTAAATTCTCAACTTTTCAAATAAAACAAATATAACAAATCTTACGATGCTTGATGCGATTTTCTTGCGAGGGCCATTAGAATGCAGATAAAAAATACAGTCTTCATTGTACCTGTAAAAAACATTACTTCTATTTATTAATTAATTTATACTTTTTACATATGTCAGTTACACAGCTGTACAATGGTACCTACAAATATTGTGATAACGAACATATCATGTTCAAATCAAAGTAAAATCTCCAATTTTATGGTCAGTAAATATTCAAGACACAGTTTATCATAAACGTGACCGCAGATAACGTACCGAAGAATTCCGGACAAACAAAACGTCTGTTACATCAAAATTCGATAGACATACTTATCACAGTAATAGCTAATGTTTCTAATGAATTAATTGGCATTATCAAGACGTTTACTGACATCTATATAATTAGTATACACGTAATACAAACTCTTGACTGCAACCAGTCAGCATAAATACCGTACAAATTTTCAAATAAACATTTTCTCGTAAATGTTTCTATTTTTTTGAATTTACCGCCATTTTCAACAGATAAGATAAAGCTACCAGGAAGTCGACAATCGGGTACTATTATCGCATTGTTACGTAGTGTATCCCACGTATCGAATAAACTAAATGGGCAGCATTTCAATATGCAAAATATATAGCGACATCTTCGACCTACTTTACCGGCAGTAATCAAGTTACAGTTGTACCAACCAGGTAAAGTTTTAACCGATATCCAAGAACCGTGACGACCTTTTACTTTACTTTTAATCTTTTTTTCATTTATTCCTAGACAACTCATTACCAAATCACTGGTGTCTGTTTTTGATGAACGTTAAAAATTCTATTACGTGCAGTTCGGGCACGTAGAAAAATAGTTACTGATACATCAACAGATTGACAGTCATAAGTAATAACTGACGGATAATTTAAGAAGTAGGTTGATAAGAATTGACTGAAAATTTTGGAAAATATATATGTCTGCATTGTTGTGACGTGTAAAGACATTTTGAAGATTGGTGAAAAATATATATTTACCTGATTATGCAATTGCTGTAGTTGGTTGTCAATGATAATAACAATAGTAAGATCGTATAAACTTATATACATATATTATTAATTAAGACGATAGTTGACAAACGTAGCATTCATTTATAATTTTCACTATCGATAAAACTCTCTCTGTTGCACTTATACAGGTCTTGCTGTGCAAATCGGTTGGGTCCCAGTGACTCGTGGACACCAAGTGCATCCGGGTATACGTCGTCGACCCAGCCAGGTCGCCGGTCTTAGGAGAACTGAAGTCCGAAAGTGGAATAAGCTGCGGTCCGTGAGTCCGTATCTAATCAAACCGTGGCAGAAGCGAGTTTGGTATATAGCGTCGATTAGCCAAACTTTTGGTAGAAGAAAAAGAAAAAAAGAATAATAATAGGACGATTAGTACGAGGGAAAAAAATATAAAACAATATCAAGAATCCCATCTAGAGAATTACTGTCGATAATCCTGGAATGTTGAAAACATCAGTGTTTTGCTAATAATTATTTAATGTATGGATAATGAGATGTCATTAATATAAACCAACATTATCAGAATATGAAAATTACAGTAGGTTTGACAATGTAAGAACATTGATATTTTCACTTTGCTTTTAGTTTCTGGTGATAAAGAAACGCTTAAGTACCAATGGGTGACTGAAAAAGTGTATAAAGATTAATTACTAGACAAATTTGTAATTTGTATGGTATTTTTGCTGTAACAGTGCTGTTTCATTACTCAGCTTCACAAGGTTGCTTGCAATTGTTGGTTCATGATTCATGGTCAAGGCAATTCATAAGAAAGGAGTTTCATCCTTAAATTTGTTTCCTTATACCATTTTTAGTCAACATAAATACAATCAGCTAGGAAGATAAGGATTGTCGATGTTCAATTCAATAAAAATTTTTTAGGAAACGTAGACGCATTTAGATTGCTATTATTTTACTTAATCGATGTAGATACATAAATAAGCTGATCAAATAAGACTCTGTGTGCGTAGGTGTACGAGATAGGAGAAAGTATAGTGATCGGGGTCAAACGGGTATAAAACATAACGGGTTTATTAAAATTTACTAGGATTGTTCAAGAATCGCACGAACCAGTGTGCCAGACTGACAAGTGAAATCTGAAATGGGAATGGAGTTGTAATTTTAAATATTCAGGTGCTCTCGTTCGGCATTCTTATTATTCACTACAGGATCACTGCACGCTACGTGCTCGCTGAATCTACGGTCTATGGGTGATTTAAATATTATATTTGTAATAAATCAATCTTAAAATCTTCATGTGTCAAATTATGACTGTCGCTGTGAACTCGCGGGCGAAGCGACAACTTCATAGGCGAGTAATCATGATATCGACTACCAATTGGAATCGCGGAAAAGCGACAACGACGTTATGATCGATTATCGATTCATGGCAACGTAACTATGACATGACTTTCTGCTAAAGGGAATTGAACGAACTACGGCGCAGCGCCGCTACGAATAAATAGAGTGTCGCGCTGCGTGTCTAATCTAGAATCATACAATTTATGTACCGCGCAACCAATTTACACCACTGTTTTACCAAAACGAACTAAATTATGAATAAATTAGTTGTTTCATAAATCAGTTAGTTAATTCCGACATATAACGAATTTTTCATAAACACACCATATTACTTGTAGAACAACTACAATTTACAGGGATACAATAGTACCTTTTGAAACTGACCTGTTTCTCCTTAAAGCTAACTGCATTTTGCAGAATCAATCACATTAGTTCAAAAACACAGACTATTTCAATTCACTGTTCACTAATATATCACTTTTTCTAATGTCAACATCAACGATCGTATACCAGCATACCATACACTTCATACTTTCATTGCAATTGTTTTCTCTTCTTGCCACTCGTAGAATAAATTGCGTGAAGATTCATTCGACACTGATTTGAGGTTGGAATTAAATTCGTTACTCATGTATGTTGGTCCTGTCACGTTATGAATTATCGAATAGAATTGAATTAATAATTATGAACAAATCCAAGCATCGTTTTTCATAGAACGATACGATTCGATGTTTATTCAAATTAGTGCACGAGCTCATTTCCGCGTAAGATAAAACAGTCAGTGACGAGTTCAGCCAGTGCTGTACTCCTTCTGTGAACTTTTAAGAGGGCACGGCGAATTTCCGTAGAATGATTAAATATCCGTTAAACTTTCTATAATCTAAACTTTCTCATGTTCCTCATTAACCTTTGAACCTTGTCAAATATTTTATTCTACGTTTTTCATGTCATCACCATACTTACAGAAAGTATTAAATGTGCCACATATTCCAGTCATTGTTAGGTTAAACAGATCACAGTAACTATTTAGGTATGTTAGATTATTGAAACGTACTTTGCACCATTTTATTATTGTGGTAATATTGTTATAAATACTTTTTTCACAGGTTGAATCTTACAGTTTGGGCCCTGAATTTATTTGGCACCCATTCTTAACACGAGACTGCAACTCACTGCACATGTTGCATGGATTCACCGCAGGTGGGCTTTTACATTGCTTATGCAATTATGCATGGATCTTGTATGCATACGTTCGTCCTCATAACGGTTCTCCCTGTACGTACATGTTATACAATCATTCAAAGCACAGGTAACGTTCGATAATTTGTGCAATGGTACGCGGTAAGCCTCTGACTTGGAAAATCAATTTCACAGATTTTTCATAATCACGAAACGCAGTCGCCTGTTGTAATATTATATTAACTGTTGCACGAGAAACGAATACATATTGTATTGCAGTTTAGTAATGGAAAAACTCGACAGAGGTCAGTAAATGAAAATTAAATTCATTTGACTTAAGTCATGAAATTTATTTGAATTACATTTTGTTTCCCTTGTTTAAATTACCCGGCCAATATTTCGCCATGAACTAATTCTAAACAACGTACGTGTAGGTAGCGTACAATAGGTATTTACAGTGGTAATAACTATAAATAAATTAAATACATTCTGCATTGGAAATGCAGCTTAATTCATACTCCCTCTGTTATCGAGGCCACGATTCACACCTTAAGAATAATCATCACGTTTAAAATCATTGTCACGCGTAAGACAAATGCAAAAATGTGGTTTTATAGAATAGGATGAAAAAAGAAACAAAAACTTAATAAAATCTTTGGTATACATTCAAACCACCACGTTCGCATAATCTAATCATGACAGAATGAGCATCATTAATCTAATTATCTCAAAATCAATTGAGATTTTTTACCCAGTTGCTTTTAACTATCCTTTAACCTTGACTTTCTTACAATTGATTTTTTTTTGCAAAATAAAAAGCACTGCTACAAAACAATAATATTCTTTCTTGTGCAAAATAAATGTAATTGTGAAATAAAATCTTAATTATTGTTCTTGTTACTGTTAAGGGTAACATCTAGTGGCTCGTCGATAGACTGACTGGCAGGACTTATATCCTGTTGGTTGTTACTTGGAAGATGATGAAATAGGGGACTTATTTGAGGGTGTCTTTGAGGATGAGGTCCCTTCACGGTGAGGTCCATCTCAGCTTCCTGAGGTCTCTCTCTCATACTAACAGCAGAGATTGTCTCAGACGGACTGGCGGAAGTCCGTGGTGGAGATGCACATCCGCACTTGACTCTCTCCGGTGATTTATCGCAGGGCACTGAGTATCTAAAAGTAACAAGTTAATCAAATGAGAAACAAAAGAAAATTCCTTTATAGTGATCCATTATGAAATGCACCTAATGCAATCTCACAGCAGTATTAGATAGATATTCAAAAAACTCTGTGGTTGTAAATTGAAAGAAGATGGCCCCTTAAAGTCGAATTTACTGCTTGGCCAAGAAGTTCATGGTGCATTTTCAATTTAAAAAATGTCAGGCTTACCCGTGTGGTGGTAAAATACGATAATCCCTGCAGAGAGACATAGAACTGTTCTCTTGAATTTTTTCAGCGCCTGAGGGTATCTGAGGATTTGGCAACGCCGAAGACGGTGAAGGTGGAGGAGGTGGCGAGGAGTCAGGACGCTCAACTCCTGGTCCTGGAGGTGGACGCAGTAAAAGAGGTGCAGCACTTCCTAGACCAAGACAACGCATTCTCCATGCATCCTGAAGCAGCTGAAGTCGCGCCTGTTTCCTCCATTTTGCTCTTCTGTTCTGGAACCATACCTAAAAAAAAGTTCAACGTGAGATGGTATATAATTAAAACCATATTTATTAGAAAGTACCTAATTTTATTTTGAAAAATAATTCAAGGTTCACAGACAATCATTACTGAGGTATCATTCAAATTACTTTAATGTAATTGTCAAAAGTTATAGGTTTTTGGAACACAAATTTGACACTTGACATTTACCTGTACACGAGCCTCTGAGAGGGAAATCCTGAGGGCGACTTCCTCGCGCAAAAAGACATCAGGATAGTGAGTCTTTTGAAACAGGGATTCCAATTCCTGTAACTGCTGAGGAGTGAAGGTTGTACGATTGCGTCTCTGTAAGGAAAAATATAAAAAATTTTAGGTAACTTGAAATCTTTTTTTGCTTATAACATAAATTATAAATATTAAAAATACTAGTATCAATGCAGCAACTATATGTTGACGTTTGACCAAAACAATAAAACTTCACTGACAGCTAATTAGTGGCGACTAAAAAAATAAATAAATAAAATAATAGCAAGGCTCAGCACTGAAAAAAAATAAGATACTACTTTTTATTTAATTGGTCTATTAAATTTTTATATGTCTAAAATGGCTACCACGGCATAGACGGCTAAGTAAAAGTATACTTCTTTATTATAGCCTTAATAACTTTTTATGCAGTGAATTGGAGGTAAGTTTAAAATTGAAAGAAACGTACACTGACCTGACGACGGCGTCCGAACATATACTCGGTGAGAAGATCAGCCTGGGGTCCCAGTGGTGAAAGATACGGTCCAGCCATGTTTTCCGGATGTTGAAAACCGACCACAGGGATATTGTATCCTTACTGCACGAAGGATTCCAAGTTTCTTTAGAGTCTCAGTCCTCGAGGATGACTTTGGAGACTTCGTAGGACTTGGCGCAGCCCCGAGGGTGAGTTTACGGTTGTCTGGGAGATGGTGCGAGACTGAGTAGAGATTCGTAGAACAGTCGGATCCAACCCCCAGCAACCAGGGGTGGTCTAGGGGTGACTCCTGCGGGATTGGTTGGAATCTAAGGGCAGGCGGAGCAAATGGGGGTGGTGCACACCCTCGTCATAAAAATTCGCTAAACCGCGACATAAATGAATTTGAAGCTTTGCTCTTTGGGATTCGATCGTTTAAGGCCGTTCGCGTAAAGACGATAGATTTTTTCATGAAAACTCGCCAATTTCAATTTTTTATATGAAATGAAAATATAATTAAAAAATGAATAGTACTTTGATCTACATGAATTCTCTCGTGAAGTCTCCAACTAATTCAAAAACAAAATTCAAAATTGATCCTAAATCAGTTTCAGACAATCTCCCCAATTATTACTCGAAAATAAAAATTGTTTTAAAAAAACTTAAATAAGAGTAGAATTATATTCGCGTCACCCGTTACCTCAATGCCGTTTACCAAGCATCGTCGAGGCGGATACTAAAAAAAAAAGAATGAAAGAAGAGCAAAGAAGTAGCAAAGGCAGAGGTGGAAGACTAGAAATAAGAAGAAGAAGAGGAAGATAGAAAAAAACGGACACAGAAGAAGAGGAAGAAGAAAAATAAAAAAAAGTCCACGCAATCTTTTTAATTATGAAAACACGGCTTTGTGTTTCATTTTGTTTTGTTGTCAGGGCGCTATTCTATTCGGGTTTTTTATATTATAACGTGGCGCGGGAGGCTGATGGTTCAGGGGCGGAGAGAGTCGGCGCAGTAACGGGTGCTCGGAGGGGTGCCAGGGTGAGATTGCTTTAGTAATGAATTACATGGCTTGGGGCTATGTGCCTCTGTCTGATGCTGCCCGACCACTACCAGCACCTCCTCGACTACCACCGCCACCAATGCCACAGGATTTACCACTTTCTGGGCTCGACTTTTCATATAGATATATGATATCAACCCAACCTAACTATATCTGCACTGCACTGTATCCACTGTACCAATGAAGTCCGTGATCCTAGACACAATAACTAAGTGAAATTCGTGCGCCGCGTAAAACTTTGTTTAATTGATTTTATTTCGTATATCTTTTAGATTTTCCATTGGCTGTGACAGCTTGATCGTACTTTATGTGCTTCTGGAAATATATACTGTTAGAAATGGTATCAAGTAAGTGCATTGAATTTAATATGACATTGTCAATGATTACACACGTCACATAAGGTTATGAGCACCTGAATTGACAGCTCGAACACTTTTTAAACCAACAGTTTATCATTCACCGAATATACATACGTTAATACGTAGCTTAGAAAATATCAAATAAACTCGACGTAACGAAAAAGTCCATGCGTAACGCAGTATATCCACGAAGGAAAATAAACATAGCTGAATCCATCACTCATTTTTCCACGGATACGTCGACGAGTTCCAAAGGCGACTAGACGAGTGAAAAGATGCATAACGCTATTCAAAATATTCCCGAGGCATTTATTGGGGCCGCATATAAATAAGCATAAACACAGTCGTGAACTCACGCGAGAAAGCGGCTTAACATTGGACTGCGAATACTACGTAGGTACGCGTAACGTTTCATATTTAAAACCCGTCTAAATTGTTAGGTTATGCCATTCAAGAGCAGCGGACTAGTTCGTTTCTTTGACGTTCCACGAGCCTCCGCGTTGGCCATTGCGATTAAAATGTGGTTGCGCGGTATTTTTAAAAACAGCAAATTTCAGTGAATCGAAAGATACAGCTTGTACAGTTACGAAAGAAATTTTGCGATATTAATACGTGTAGAAAATGCAGAAAAAAAATGTAAAACAGTCTTTTTTATCTTTCCTATTAATATTTGTCAAATTAATACGCTTCAAGGCTAAAATTAGCTTAATGAGGTTGATGAAGGGGGAATAAATTTTTCTTTTAACCAAACCAGACGTCACTGTTTTTATTTAATGAATAAGGTCTCAGGTGTCCTCGGCAATTCACATAGCTTTAACGATGCTGTGTATGCACATTCGAACATCGTCGAGAAACAGACCTGTAATGAGATGAAGAGACGTAATCATTGGACACAATGTTACCGCCCAGAACCGCCCCTGCGATACTCACGGGGCTCTTATTAATTTAGTACCCTTGTCGAAAGCCACCCCTGACAGTGTAAGGGTAGTTCCACTCAATATAATCCAACAGAGCTCCGCCTACTGACAACAATATATACACGTGACCAAGAGTGACCACCGATGACAACAATGACTATTAACAATATCTTTTTGAATAACAAAATTTGCAATACCAAGTTAAAACGTATAAATAAACAAAATTTAAACAGAATGAAAATATATCATTATTCGTAGAAAATTGATTTTTCAAATCGGGGTTGCGTCTCAAGAGGGTTGTAAAAATCGAGGCTGCAACTCAATTACAGGATTTTATTTCCGGTCACCCACGGGACTCATTCTTCGTTCTGAGTCAATCATAGTGTAGGCAAAACAATAACTACCCCCGCTGTCTCAATCTACCCCTGTTCACCATTACGGAGAATATTTCTCTCCCTTTACGTCTTTCTCTCACGAAAAACCCCTCCGATCAACCGAGCATTTCCCCTACCCACCCCCACCCCCATCCCCCGGCAAAACAATGTCATATAGCTATCGTTATAACCAGCATTTGTGATTGTGCTAAACCTAAACAATAGGCTACCCATCGACCATCCTCATCCCGTATACCACCCCCTATCCTGACAACCCCCTTCATGACCCCCACGGAAACCCTCACCTATTCCAACCCCAAAGTATTGCTTGAATTCATTCATCTTTCTGAACTAATTGACTTTTTCTAAAATAATAATCCCTTCGCTCTAGTCGTACAACATGGTCCTGTCTATGGAATGAAAAATTTTGTCTATGAAATGAAAAAACTTACTTAGCTACTACTTACGCGACATTTCTACGTAACGCCAGCTTACGGAATCGGCCAAGGTCTCATCCAATCTTTACTAGGGATGCACAAAGCTTTTTTTCACCCGCTCCCCGCCGCCGAATGCGCTCTATTCATTTATGCGCCTGCTGCACTGCAACCCCGCCGACCCCCGAACCAGCAAGCCCAGGCGTCCTGCTTTACCCTGCAGCAACAGCACCTCATCGCAGTGCAGACGAGCAGAATCAAATATAATGCAACCCCGGTTTCATTTTTATAAAATGCATAAATAAACGGAGCGCAAGACAATCCGTCGTGTGGATAAAAAGAAGCGGAAATGAAATATCCTCTTCGTATTTCAGTCCCGAATTATAACCATAGAAAATTTTACGAAGCGACTGTGGCGCCTCTACGACAGATTCAAGTCATCAGGTACTATCTAGATAACCTAACAAGAGAATCATGGTCCACTCGAGGTGCAGAGACCAATCGAATATAAAACGGACACAAAAGAGATATTACGTCGTAAACCAATATGACAGATGCGTCATCCAATCGCAAGTGGCACTCGATTTTGATAACGATCGATTAATCCAACTAATGCATCACAAAAATTTAATCTGAAAGTGTCCGTTATTTGGGAGTCTATTGAATTTTCGACTGAACGTAAAATCCAGTGAAAACCGCATTTTTTTAAAAATTTTGAACAAATTAAAAAAACTACAATTTGCCTTTTTGTAAAAATTCTAATTATATTGTCAAAGAGAGAGAGAGAGACAGAGAGAGGTGTCTATGGCGAATACAAAGTGCAACAGAGTAATATTTACGTATATTATGACGAGGGTGGTTGGCGGGTGAGGTCAGGTGAGGTCGAGGGATGAAAAGAGAGTATTATTATACATTTCTACAATGCCGAGGCATTTCCCGTTTTGAACGCCGGCGCAAAGAGGTCCGCGTGGATGAGGGAAATGCAAATGTTGTAGAAATGATAACATCCAACAATACCAGTGCATCCGACCAACTCGTGCCCTCGTCCCCCTCCACCCCGTTTAGAGATTCGTTTCTACCAACCTCCTAGTAAACCATCCCTTCCTGTTTCTCCAGCACTCACACTTCAACCCCGAACAGCCTCCACCTCCACTAGCGGCAGCCATCACCCAGGAACTCCGAAGCTCGGCCGACAGAGGGTCGTTGATTAAAATAACCTCGTCACAGCTACCAAGTTTCCGGATGGTGAACCATGGAACAACAAACACAACCTGCGAGGAAGAATCTTATACCAGCAGTCGGCGAACTTTATAGTTGGGACTTTGAACTGCGTAGTAGACACGAACGACGCTACGTAGTAGTCGGTAAATTTAAATCTCAAAAAAGAGGTTAGGTTCGCTTTTACGTTGTAATGATATATTTTACGCACTACTGACAGTTCGGTAATCATTTGTTTTTTAGAAATAACGACAATCAGAAGACTTCTGGCGTACAAGACGAATTGGATTCCTTACAAGGTTAACAACCATACATTACCATATGTTGCTCTAACAGGTGACACAATTTTTTTAAAAGGTTCAGTATCAATAGTAATACATTAAAAAAGTAAAGTCTAATTCTCGTACTGATGCTTGCTTATATTTTTATAGGCACATGTGTAACTGCAGCTATGGAATTCTTCGGAAGCTTAAGGTCGTTCATAGTCGGCGACGTAATTTGTACTTTTCATTGTCACGCGACACGATTGCAGGAGTGGATCGTGAGGGACTCGCCGAGTGGGTCGGCGTGGTGAGAGAGTGAGGGAGATAGTGGGTGGGGGAGTTAGGGGGTGGCCAGGACGGAAATAACAGGGTACGGAGTTGGGGATGAGAAAACATTAATCTAGGCATGTTTTGCAATCTCCTGCCGCACAGTCTACCTACATATAATGGAACACTGTTATTGCAACGTTATGGCGTGTACACAATGTTTCGCCACGGAGTCGGTACCCGCCCTTACATGTAGGCGTGTCCGGGTGTGCGTGAGATACGCTGAGATTAATATTTCAACAATAACGAAATAATGTAGCAACCAGGAGACCCACCCCCTGGTTCAGTTCTCAGCTTTCTATGGCTGTAAGCTGTATCCACGAAAGACAGTCAAATTTTATTCACGTTTATAACAGGGAATACACCCTGGGTTGTTTTATAAAAAATTTCAAAAATATAATTAATTAATTTCTTCTCTGTGCAACTCAAATATTTAATACAAATTTATTTTTTACAATTTTGTATTGTGAATGCACATAGGAACTAAAGGGGTAACGAGACATTTGGGGTGCATATCCATTTATGCTGATAGGATTGAAATGGTGGGGTGGGTCGAAGAAAAAAGACCTCAAGTCGCGTCTAGAGAAGATGGAAAAATCTTGTCAAGGCAACTACTCGACGAGGCCTCCTTGCTGCCCGGATGAGAGTACGTAATCAATGAATGGACCGACCGGGCGGACAATCCCTGTGTGACAAAAGCCTGACATTTTTGTGCCTTTCAGTTTCATTACCATAATAATGCGAATGAAAAGAAATTCCGGACCAGGTCTACCGGGTGATCTGAATACGAGGGATAGCTGGATAACACTGATGGTTAGTACCTGTCGTCTAGGTAAAGTAGACTTTTCACTTGACAAGAATAAAAAAATTTATATAAATTAACATCATAATTAGCCTATACGCAGAAAATGCATGCAATTTCAAATTGACCAAAAATAAGTCACACATATGGTTACAAAAGAAAATTGTAAAAGGAAAAAAAAATCTATTGGCTGCTTGTCAATTGTTTTCTGATTCTAAAATAAGAATTGGAGAACGTACAATTTCTTTCCTCTTCCTTTTTATCTTTTATTTTTCTTCTATCTTTTTTTTTCCTCTTCCATCTTTTTATTCTCCACCGTTCTTCTCTTCGCTCGTCTTCACCCTGTACTACACAGTATCAGCCCTTTTTTTTCGTATATGCATTTCCACCTTTTTTTCCCCCAGATGCATCCTTTCTTTGAACGTATACAATGACGAAGACGGACGTCAGGACGTACCAGTCCACGGTACCGTTCTCCTGTTCACCGAGCTGCTTCTTCCTCCCCGTCAACGTCGACGGAGGTGCGAAGCGGAAGTGTACGCGCGGACACCTTCCGGAAGTCTTTCTGCCACTCTTGGATCTAGAGGAAAGAGAGACCTCTCTCATTATGATTATTACATGCCAAGCAGAGACCGTCGCCATTGTGCATTGCGCGAAGAAAAGAATGGGAATCCGAGGGTGCGTGAAGTGGTAAACGGGGCTGGCAACACTATAGCATAGTTGTATATATATAAAGGACAAGCATATGCGACTGCCTATGCATTTATTTAGACACTTATAAAAATGTTTCTTATGTTATGACATATTTTAATATTTAAAGTGCAAGTAGCCACCCTTAAAGTCCACTGGTAAAATTACATGTTAGGTTTTCAATGTTATGTATTCATATATTAAAATTATTGCATTCATTATATAAAGTCTGTATGTCAATTTAACGGCAATTTAACATACATTTATTTTGAGGGTGAAACAGTCTTGGGGTA
Organism: Syrista parreyssii; assembly: GCA_030142615.1. Taxonomy (NCBI): domain Eukaryota; kingdom Metazoa; phylum Arthropoda; class Insecta; order Hymenoptera; family Cephidae; genus Syrista; species Syrista parreyssii. Next base: position 1,676,597 of record JARQTG010000005.1, read on the forward strand.
GCTAAGTGGACTTGGAGGGTCGTGTAAGATCTTAATCACTTAAGATACTTCCTGAAATTGAGCTGTTTAGATTTCAGTATCTTTATATAGTATCAACTCAGCTTGTATAATCAAGATATAATTAGTTGTAATTTGAATTTAAGTCTAGAATGTAGAATTATGTATTGTATACATAGAAGGAGAAATGTCGATATCTCAAGCGTATTGCAATGTGTTCTTTTTCATTGATTCTAAAGCTGATCTTGTCGCTTAATATTTTATTTAATTAATTATCGGAGTTTCAGTCGTTTCATATGTCTACAGTCATTCCTTGTGTATTTATAAATACTATGTCTGTATATCTCTTTGCTGTGGGTTTATGTAGCATGCTGACACACGTAGATCATATCATAGAGTTAGTGGGCGGAACGTACGTGCTGACTATCGAAAGGCAGTAGGGGATGGTAATGTGACTAAATGAATCCACTAACGGGGTTGGCTTGGCAGTAATGGAAGGGGTAATTAAAACCACCCTTTTGCGGAAGCGGAGTGAGGAAGGTAAGTCAGGGCCGCAGAAAACCCAAGAATTGGAATATGGCGAAATAAAGTATTGCCTTGAGTCCTCTGAGATCTGAAAGAAAAGAAAAGTCTAAATTACAACCAACACTTAAAGTAACGAGCATCGATATTTTGTAAAAAAATAAAAATAGTTAAAATTATTTTTAAAAAATATTCTTGTTCCTATCGAATGGGATTTATAGAAAATCTTGTAATTGTTTGTATGCTTGTTTATTGATTCGCATATGACGTCACGATGGCCCAACGAGGAAAATCAAATCAAAACGTCGTTAAGTAAAATTGCAAAATTAATTTTAACTAGAAATCGCGGCCCTGCGACTCTCGATTCAGTCGCTGGGGGATTTGTGGCAACGGTGCTTTATAAATGGAACTAATTACAAAGATCCACAACACCGTTGCACGTCTATCTAATTTAACATACTTCCGTGAGAGCGTGCACGGCTGGTTATATAATTACCAATCTTTTTCCACATTTAGGTAAATTCATGTTTTACGACTACATACCTTTTCACATTTCAATCGCAAGCTAACGAGTCCACTCAGCATTAACTTATCCCACGTATGAGAAACCACCAGTAGGAAAGGATCCTAGACGTTAAAATTAACCCCGAGAAATAGCAGTAGACCTGGAGAATCGAGAGTTGGACCAAAGCGTCAATAGGTGAATGAGGTTAGGTAATTAGTAATTACACAAAGTTGTCCATTTAAAACAGAATATTTCTGTCAAAAATTCTTTGACGATTAATTAACGCAGCTTCCTAATCAATAAAATGATATATAAAAAACTATTGGGTTTCTTAATTAAAATGAATTCTAATTGTAATTCTACGATTAAGTGTAACCTTACGTGTAAATCGCATACGATCAAAAGGAATCGGTTGCAACATCCTTCTGCGATTAAGATCTTGAACTGACTGGCTAATAAGACAAGACCAAAAATTGAGTGACTGTGAGAAGAGGTCCATTAAGTATATATTCCCATCCTGAACAGCATCCCGAAGGATTCGTAAACTGAAAGGCTAAAGGGATAGCCAATAGCGGTTTTGCGGAGTACTGCTCAGCAGTAAGTAAACTATGGTAGGTATAGGGATCCCAGCCATAGAAAACGCGCTGTAGCATCTTAGCCGAGGTAACTTCTCGTGCACCCTTTGCTCGTCTGAGATTGGATGTTTAATTACTAGTGAAATATCGTTAGTTAGTCGGCCGGCCTCAATATACATTAGACAGTCCACACCGCAGCGAATAAAAGGGCCAGTGATTCTAGCTTCACGTGAAAATAAATCCCTAGGGTCTAACTGAAAGCCCAGTACGCCAATCCAATGAAAATTTCGGTACTAGATAAGTTACTAAAAATTACTATACTAACTTAGCGCGGAAAAATTTAAAGTCTACGACCCTCAGTAGGTATGTCGCCATGAAAATTTTCAATTAAATTGCCTCATAGTACCAGAATGCTTCGATTCAGATTCGACCTGGTCTCTCTGGTCGCAGCTGCGTTCACGCTAATGAATCCATTTTACTCATCCTGGGATTTGTCGCATCCCGAACAGGACGTCGACGTTGGCATTCGAAAGCATCCCTTCCCAACAACCAGTCACCCATCGCAACCCTTCGTGTTCCGTTTCGTAATGAATCCAGTTTGCTTGTTCCTCTCGTCATCTCTCTTTCTCTCTCGGACGAATCCCTCATTCCCTAACCTCCTCTAACCTCACTTCAACCAGCAGTCAATCTCTGATGCTATCTCTATTTTCCTATATCTCTCCTAGTACTTTGTCTCTCTCTCTCTCTCTCTCTCTCTTCATCTACCTATATATTTATCTGGCTACCTAACCGACGTCCAGCACGGCTCCTGACTCCATTCGTGAACCCAGTAAACCACTGTGCTTTTCGGCGCCATCCCTTCGCATCCCCTTCTCCACTACCTGCCACGTTCATCTCTTCCATCCTCTACCATTATACACCCCCACTCCTCCCTTCGCCCATCCATCAAATCGGCAACGCTACTTCTCATCCCCCACCCTTGGCCTTCCGGATTCTAATTAATCAGCTAGCCACCGCGTGCGAATCGTACCGCTCAGCTAGCACAGAGCCCTGTAGATAAACTGGCCGAAGCAATGTTCGATATGCGTTCATACTATAAGGGTTGTCCTTGCTATGCACTGTAATTCGACAGTTCGATATCAGTTCGAATCTCCACCCTAAAAGGTATGATATTATGATAATTATTGGAAAAAGTAAAAATGGTCATTTTACATTGATAAACCCTTTTACGCTTCTAATCAGTATATTTCCTTTCAATCTTTTACTTTGAAAGTCAATAGTGCGACTAATTGGTCAATTGGTTTAGTGGTCGATATTTAGTTTTTGACTCACATGACAGTTGAAATTGGATGGATATTTATATTTGATGAAAAAAAATTTGTTCATTAATATACGAACAAGGGTCTGTTCGTGATTTATTTTTTTTTTTCCCAAGGTTTCGCTGAACTTGCGATTAGGTACGTGAACGATCACGCGGAATGACGTGAGTTTTGTACGCGTTCATTATCGTGGAAAGGGGAATCGAGTCGATAAGTCAAATCGAAATCGCAGGGCGACCATGAATGAGGATATTCACAGACTAGACTTGCGGCACGTGCGTTCAACCCCCAAATCAACCCAGTAAGGGTACCATGCAACACGCACGGTACCCCATAATATGGATGATCGTAAAGAATAGGGTGACAGAACAGAAGCCCCACATCATTCAATGACGATAACTTGTTGATGGGTTTATTTAACGAGGGAATTATTGTCGTGACTCCTGCCACATAGAATCGCCAGGGTGCGCCAGTAAATCAGAGTATATTAAATATTGATAACACAACCCATACAACGATACACAGGATCAATTTGATTCTGACCAATTAATACTGAATATCAAGATCCATATTGATTGTACAAAATTCAATTATCATTTTAAACTGTCATACGTGATGTTACTAGCAACACGTTATGAATTATCAATAGTATTAATTGTCAATATATTATTGATTAAAATATATATAGCAGCTACTGTATCTGTCATTGCACAAAATTGCCTGTTGACATCATTCTTGTACTTAACTAATAGTTGAAGTTCTTAACAATGAATCGTCCTGTCTCACGCCAAAACATGTGCACCCTATGAGATTAGTTTTCATAGAAGGTGATTTCGATGGGGTTGTTCACTACTGCACACGCTGATTGTTCTCCTGGGGTTTGAACCCCATGGGGGCAACTCTATTACATGGTGTTTACTCACGAGTGCATATGCTCAAGGATGTTTTACAATCATATTATAAAACTATTAACATATCTGATTGGTATACTATATAGTATCACTATGCTACCTATAGATTGTACAAATTATGTCTGTATGAATTTATGGTCTTGATAATACAATAGACACATTGCAGTACAATCTTAAGAAAGTTATGACGAATCGAAGATACAAGAATTCTCATTGACTTTAAATAAGATGTCTCAAAGAAGGCAACAATCATTGAAATGAATTTGGTTATCGAACCGTGAGCGGTAGGCGTATATTAAAACAACGTAGAGTCATTCAAAGGCACGCTTCGGAATCAGTGGCCCAAGTCGAATCATTATTTCCATCTCAATTAATATTTTAATCAAGCTTCTATACTATACAGCGTTGTTCCATTTACGGACTCGTGAACAATCGCCCCCTCAACAACAACAACTACTCCCACCATCCTGGGGAACCATCAGACCGACTTTACTAATGCTGATTTCAATGCCAATAAGAATCTTGTGACGTTTTTCTTGACCGTTTAAACATATACTGCCACTGGTATGTACGTATTGAAGTTATAGCAATACATTGCAAAATCTATTAGCAAAGATTTGAATTCACAAACAAAAATCTAAAATTGCTTCTTGTACACAGCATCGCAATATTTTTACTATAAATATGTACTGATACTTTGCGGTTGTTTAGCTTAAGGATTTTTGTCTCTTATGTAGTTAAATAAGTAATCTTCCTGGAGATGATTTTCAAGATGAGAATTCGATTCTTGTCCTTCTCAAGGAGGCCAGCAATTAGTGATTAGCCGCGTAAGCAGGATGATAATGGCGATATGAGCGGCTACCGTGCAAACAATGGTGCATTGTAGCGAGTGCTGTCCGGTCGAATACTCCAATACGCCAACCAACTGAAAAACGAAGGAGAGAGAAAGACAGTGAGACGAGGGTAACATGGGATAAGAAAGAGAGAGAGAGAGAGTAGTGAGTAAGAGAGTTGGAGTAGAAGAGATACAGAGAGAGAGAGAGAGATAAAAAAGTGAAAACCCGAAACTCGGAGAACAGTATTCATTCGTGGGTGGTACTGGGGCCCTGGAGAGTCCGCACCGTTTGCCTGTTGGAAAACTCGAGAAAATAGCGGATGAGTGAAAATGATATGCCGGACAATGGGCATTGTTTGCCGGCGGCCAAGTATGATCTCCTAGAGCAATGAACGTCTAGAGTACTTACCTATCTATGCACCGAGACAGAGCACATCGTGTATTAGAAGAAGCCGTCGGTCCGAATTCACGATCCTGACTACTACGTAATTCCCAGCATCCTTTCCTCCCGTCCGATTGGTAAGTAACGATAGGTTATGTCGAACCAGATGAAATTCGCTGACTCGAACATCATTGACTGGCAGTTTCTTTCTGATAAATTACATAACGTTTTTTACTTATTGAATTTTATATTAAAATATATTCAAATATACAACTCACTCTTATGAATTTCCGTCGGTAATAAGTGTCACAACAAAACTCTGATTGTAGTGTCTTCAACGAGTTCCAGAGGGATAGGAACGAAATAAATTTATACAAATATAAATTCAGTACGTTACCATCCGTTGGCTTTGTTCAGTAATAAGAGAATCCAACAGTAAATACTAAATATGTCCGATGCTGATCAAACTGTCGAGGAATGCCTTGGCCTGCACGTTACTTCATTTCCAAGATGGGCGTTCTGTCGCGTCAGTGTGTTCATAAAAACCGAGGACAATACCGCCCGAAACATGTTGGATATCGCTACTCGCTGTGTGTTCCAGATATCCCGGCAATTCGCTAAACAAACGAATGCTCAGCTTCCGCGCCATGCAATGTTCACCAATGCGCAGAATAACACCGGCAATATGCTTTCACGTGAGTCCATAATGAGCCACGCGACTACTCTACTCTTCATCATGGGCACATTGTATCCTGGGATATTAGTTATCTGCGCTTAGTTAACCTGCTTACAGTGAATTCGAAAGAATCTCTCCCGTCTAGGAGAAACTGCGTGAGAATTACAACTTCTACAAGTTTCAACGATCCTGCTGACACTTCTTGATAATCAGTATAACAGTCACTTCAACTGGGAACCCGTTGTGAGTTATATTTTAGTTACAAATTATAGGTTATGTCTGTTGTATATCTGCTGTATAGAAAATTGGTGTTTTCATTTAAGAACGCCGCTGGTATATGGATTGGCAAACGCATTGAAGCCCTTGGGACATGGCAAAGACTCTGGTTATAATATATACGTATACTTTATGTGTATTATGCATATGCAGAGGATCGCATGGCGAATATCAGAATGGCGGCTAATAATAATTTTGACATACGCGAAGATATATTCTGATACGTGCATATAATAAGCCTGAGGCTGCGTTCACATCAGAGAGACAGCGATACGAGTGAGTAGCTATATTATACAAACGGAATACCTACCCCAACCTACCCCAACCCAGTCTAACCGCCCATTGGCATCAAACCAACCACCCACCCCCATCTCTTATTGCGTGACTGTATCCTTCAGTTATTCCTACTATCTACCGGGTGACTTTAGTATCCTGATGATTAGCACCACTTAATAACAAATAAAATTACTTGTCAATAACAATAGACATCCCATCAATAAAGAGTTATACAAATAAGTAGTAAACAAAATTGTCAATAATTTTTATCATCATAATTATATTTCCCTTGTATGAAAATATCAATTAGGGGTATATGAATATGATTGTATATATGTACAAGTATTGTTTGATAATATTTGAGTCACCCCTTGTGAACTGAATTAATGATTGTGCATAGTAAGGAAGTTTTTAATGATTGTTTCAGCCTTTGCCCGTATCAGGGAGTCACCCGTTAACCCAACTAGAGACGGATAGTGCTGATATGACAATGAATTGATATGTTCCTTTTGGAGGCGCCACCCCCCCTCAACCAGCGCACCGAAACCTCCCTTCAGTCTTCAGTTTGCGCACCCTTGCAACCCGCTACGAAGTTCGCTATAGACCGACAATGGAGAGCGGCGCACATCTGTAGGTACTGGGAAACAATGAACTGAGAGCTGTATGCGATTGTGGACCAGCAGATAGCATTGTATAATATACTCTGTTGTTCGACTCCTCCTCCGCCGGCCTCCTTCCTGGATGGCATCCCCGTTAGCGCTGCGCACCAGGAGTCGCTCGATGTCGTGCAATATGGATCTCGCTTTGTTGAAATTAGCTGCGATGGTAATGGATGAGATCGCGGCTCTCTTCTGCCAAGCCGAAGGTAGTCATCCTCTCTAATTGCCAACGCTAATCTGTAGGACTTGTGTACCTCCTGGACAATGTCCTCCCTGGTGATTATTCGGCCAAGGTAATTTTGGTACGGCTGTACCTGTGCTTAATTATTATTCATTATAGTTCATTGTTGAGTCAAAATTGCAGGGTCTTTTTGATCCTGGAAGTTTCTATGGGTCTGTATATTGAGATTTGCTTAACAAACTTCAAATGATTATGTAAAGTATTCATTGCTCAATTGAGATAAAACAGCATTGCTGTTTGCTGTTTTACGTCAATTTTGATATTGATATTTTTTTTTTCAGAATATTTGCAAACTTTTATTGTCACGTGGGGAGTGAAATAATAGTTACACAGAATGGCGCTCCGCTGACGATGGGAAAAATATGTATGTAGTAGGAATCGACTTTGCCCACGCTCTTGTCAGATATAGACGAGGAAGCTTTGAAGCTTTCCGCAAGCTGTCGACAAAGGCACGGAATAATAAGCTAATCGTAGGTACCTGCAGTCCGTGAGGCACGACAGAGGATGGAGAACAGAGGGAGGAGTGGTTGTGCACCCCCTGGAGACAGAAAAACAGACTTCCTCACCGTTATCCATCCCTTGACGTACCCTCAACCCTTTCAATTTTTCTTTTTTTTAATAACTTTGTCTTACGTTTGTCTGTTTTCAGCAACTCCTCTTCATTTCCTTGTCGACCAATAGAAACGATTGGTATCCGGATTAAAAATGGCCAGAAGACACAGTGACGTAACTGGTAGAATCATTCGAACAAAAATTTCAAAAAACCACCTATTTTGGCTACAATATTTTTGTCTCTTGAGATCAGACCGTGCTTTTGCCTATTCTTTTACATAAGGAAAATTTGCACAGTCGATCAGATTGGATACAAAAATTGTTACTTTAAAGACAGAAGTAATAAACAAATCAGGATAAGAAGTCAGCAGCATATAGAACGCAATATTATATACTTGTCTCATCTGTACAAGAAGTATATACATACCAAAAGAAAGAGAAACTAATAAAGAAAAGAGCGTGAGATCGTCCTTAACAAGAAGAAGCGAGAAAAAATTCAAATAACAATAACGCCTCAATCTATTAAGTGATTCGACAAGCCACCCTCGCAATTTACAAAACGCCAAGAAAAACTCGAATAATAATACGAACTCAGGTGCCTCCAGGTTCTCCTCTACTCGTATTCATTATTCTCGCGCGAAACATTAAGATTCTCGAAAAAGAGTAGAAACAGCAGGAAACTGAATTCTTTAAAAAAAAAAAAATATTCAACAAGAACAATCTCTGCACTCAGTACAAGATTGCCATTATTCTGCATACAGTATACTGTAGCTGTATAAAGTTAGAAGAACCAATCGAAGGTGATTAATTAATTAGTCAATAAACAAATTGACAAAATTAATACATTTTTGGCAATAGCCAGTTCGCTCGTAGCATAAGCTCAATGCATTCTTCAAGGTTCTCATGCAATTTTACATGGGATATCTCATCTCGTAATGTGCGTTGCTCTGAAGGGGATGAGTGCGTAGTGTAATCATATGATGACCGTGTTTGTATGGCTGGTGGCTGGGGGTAACTTTTTGTATAAAAACATATTTATCCGCATGCACGAAGCCCTCGCTCGTACAATAACGCTAGCCTGGAGAGATGGGCGAAGAGTGTTCATACTGTTAACTCCGAGTTCCCATCTGCAAGGGGAGACTGTAGAGGAACTGTACAAAGTGAACTCATAATGTAATCTCTTAATGGGGGCACCAAGCGTGGTGGATATAGTCCGACCATGGTATCTTCGTGAAACCCTTTCATTCCTACCGCTTCTACTCTACTGAGTTGTATCTACATATCTCGTTCTACTCGCCCCTTTGCTGACACCGATTGATATCGGGATAAGGACATTGCTGGTTACCGGTTGTTCATTGTATTTTGACATATGTGTATGGCATTGATAGTTTAGGTGATACCGATTTATTGCATTTTGATTAATGATTTTAAGAAAGTACAGATGGAATTGCTTTTCTTATTGTACTATAAGTTATGTTTTTGTTGGGAGATAAAACTTGTATTTTCTTTCTTGTTCTTTTATAAAAAATTTTCTTTGGCTTTGATAATGTTTCTTGAAGGTTTCAGGTGATGGCGCCACTTGCCAGGATGGTGATTCGAATATCAAGTTTGCTGCCGGCAATGGGTAAATATTTGGCTCTGATAAAGATGATTTCTTTAATTTAGATACGGTAGAACTGATTAGCAGTGCGTAGAAAAATTTATTTAATGATAAAAATATACAACTGATCTATATAACAAAACATTACTATTTCTTACGTAGTACGATTACTAGCTTATGAATTATCACAAGAGCGCTTTTATTACGTATTACCAAAGCTCGAGATAGCACGTGGAATATATCATCGTAATTAAATGAATAATTATATTAAATACTTTTTGATAACGTTCTCGATGAACCATACGTCAGTGAATTGTAAATGATTGGCGTTGACCGAGAGAAAATGAATTTTACCATCTTTGTCCATCTCTTGGAGCCCAAGACGGTCCTGCGACAATGAAAATCGAATTATACAAATATACTTAAATACATTAATTAATTAAACAGATATGTTATACCTCGGTATACAACTTTGATTCCTGCAACGTTTCCATCTCAACAGCCTGTCCTGGTTTGTAGAAACCAAACCATTCGGATTCTCGCGGTTGAACCATGGTATCGTTTTCAAACTTCACGAGAACTAACGTTTTTAACTTTTTCAAATTGTCCTTGTACGTCTGAAAATACCAATAGCTCTTATTTTCTGAATCAACAACAATGAAAAGTTCGCATGATAGTCGGACACGCTCGTGTTAACATGGAATGTATCCATTGTTCATTTTATAATAGTGAATAGATAGAGCTATGTAGTGGAAAAAATGAAAATAAATATGTTAATAAGAATCTCTACATAACTCATCATGTATAATTGAAATATGAACTATTAATGAAATCATAAGTACATATCAATAAATTACAAGTGATTACCTGATTGATAGTTACTTCATTGTTAATGTCTGCCAGAAAAATACTATACTTTTTGTATTCATCTTCCTGAAGTGGATCATGCCAATATTCAGCTTGCACTAATCTCTCTTGAACAAACCTGGAAACATGTCATGCATAAACTTACAATTTCTAAACATTAATATTCGTAATAGAAAGCAATGTAATTACTTGTAGTATGCTCCGTAATTTAGCATACGTCGTAGATAATCACATACTACATGTTCCAGCGAACCACAGTTTGGCAAACCATAAACCCCCTGATGTTGTCCACCCAGAGATATTAGATTCAATATAGGAGGATTAGGACATCGTTGAGCTATGGCTCTCCTGTTAAACCAATATTGCTCATTCTAAATATTGCTGTTGACAATGATGTATTATGAGCAGCATTTCCAAGAAATTAATAATTATAATTACAAAAATTGTGATCCTTGCGAGAAGCCAACAGCATTATATCCATGTTGTAAGGTCGTATCATTTGATAATTCTTTGCAAACTTGATCGATCTGCTTGTTCACATTCATAAAATAGCTGTTCTCGACATCCTAACAATAAATACAATAATTACAACAAACGGATAAATGTTGCATCCATGAATTAAGGTTTATATTTTGAAATTTTGCCGAACCTGTATCTCATCCTCTCCAATTTTTATGGACTTGACATATATCCCTGGAATCTGATCTTCCAGTATAATCTTGATCTGTCCAAGACTAAAAGAGAAGCAGCAACTATCACCTGGAATAAAACCACTTTCCTCTTAAAACGAATAAGCTGTATAAGAATTTAAATATCTCATTGACAAGATTCAAAATACCAGCTGATTGTAGCTGTGACGTTAAACGAACTGTCAAAATGACGTTTGTCCAAACCAACCAGGGCTTTTTCACGTTTTTTAACAACACTAAACTTACCCATTCCATGCCACAGAACAACAGGCACAGGTGTAACAGCCGACACGGTTATTGTTCTTTGACAAACATTTATTAACAAAAATAAAAAGAGAATGATTCTTTTAAGAGAATGCATAATGATCATTGCTCCCACGATAAAGTACTCCTAGTCAATATTATACTGCACTACGACTTGCAGTCTCTCAAGAGAAATTGAACATGATAGATTATATAGCATTGGTTGCCATTCGCCATCTTGGCGCAGTAGCGCAATGAACGGATATTCACAGAAGCTTAATTAAAACTAATTCTTGAAATGCTTCTTTTCTTAATATTAAAAAATACAAGAGATCAAGAAACAAGTGAAGAAAGAATCTCCAGTCGATTTAAACTACTGTAAGATAAACCATATCAGTTTAGGATATAAGGTAAATTATAGGAAATGCAAAAAATCTGAACAATCTAGTATAATTTAGCTGGGTACCAAAGCACATGTTTCAGGCGAAATTTTTGCGGTGGAAAATTCTATTAGTAGCGAACGCAAATGAAAAGAGAGAATAAGAGTGAAGGGAGGACCGAACGAGGAACAGAAGAGAAATCATTTAGCAAAGTAATTAGCAAGTAAAAGGAGATTCTATAAACGTATGTTTTTTGTTACCTTTTTCTTTTCTTTAGAGAAACAACAGTAATGTTACCTGACTACAGTATACGCACTTAACACAAATTAATCTACGGTTGACATAGGGCAAAGACGTTCGACGTTTATTCGACACAGAGTACTGATAAAGTTATTGCTTGCATTTTGGTAAAAAAAAATACGTAAAGTACAATTATTACGTGAACCTAAAAGTCAGGTACACTTAACAAATGTATTAAAGGCACTTTTCTACATATTATTGGTGTCATATCTCACAATGAACAATTTTACAATGCAACTGTCCTTACGCGATCTATAGCCGAAGTTAATTACTAATAAAAATTAGAATTCTTTTTTAATTCAAATTAAACTTGAATCACAGATTGTTTCACAAGTATACGATTAACGAATAACGCGTTCGCAGTTTACATTAAAGGACAATTGGAAATTTGCGATAATTAATGTATTTGACGTGTGCCCTAGAAAAAAATATTATCTTGTAGTACATTTTTTAATTTATCTTTGAATTAAGTAGCGTCAATAAATTTTACCCTGTTTTATCATATATATTCGAGAAAGCTTCGATATATCGAGGACAATATAGGCGATTAAGTATAAAAACAGTTAATCGTTTTCAAAAAAAAAAGAGAAAAACAGTATAAAACTATATAAGCGAAATTTCTATATATACACATATACTAATTAATCCTTCGAGACACTTTGAAGGGACCGGCTCGAGGTTAGGATCCTTAAAACGAATCATCAGTCTTTAAGTAATTTTGATTGTCATCATCCCCAGGCTTACATGCACGTATAAGTCTTGGGATAAGAGCAGCCTCCGTTATCGGGAGTTTCAAAAACGATAAGACAATCCTCGTCGATCCTAAAAATCTGAGGATCGAGGAAGATCCATGATTTAACCACTTGAAAATATATGGTTATTCTGTGCTGAGGATCGAAACAGAGCCAATGATTTCAGAAATATAAAAAATTCAGAATCACACGTTATCAAAGACACTATATATATCCTCAACAGAATAAATCCCTACGCTTTATCAATTCTCCAGGCGTCTTATCCAAATCTAATATATTTAAACAATCCTATGAAGATCACCAGAGTGACGCCTCTGAAGTGCCCGGCCGTGACCTCTATAGGACATTTCAAAGAACGGATTACTCAGGTCATTGAGTCTCTTCTCCAGCCTGAGATGATTCAAAAATCTATCTTTCTTCGAACGACTAAAGTATCCCCTGCCAACGGTCAACCGAAAAGCTGCTTCTTCCGCTGCTGTCATTGTAAACGCCTCATCCGACTGTCGCTCGACGAATCTTTCCCCAGGATACGATTCGTTGAGCCTGTAATCGCCATCAGAGTCCGAGTCTGCAAAGTACAATTAAACAAAATGAATCCCAAGTCATATCATCACTAAAAATCCAAGCTACAAAATAAAAACAATTACCAAGATCAGAGCCAGAGTCTGAAGAGCATCCGGAAGAGGAAGTAATGTCCCAAACTTGAGTCCGTTGCCTCCTAAGAGGACTGAAAGTCGTCGCGACGCCATTGCAGTGCAAACTGACGCGATTCTCAGCTCCACTAGCAATTAAAGCTGTATCAAAACTCGAAGGGCGTCGCCTGTACCTCGTCTGAACGGCACGTCGGTTGCGATTCTCTTGATGAGCTGAATTATTGTTCTCAGCCTTAGCCAACGAGCTGCTCTTCGTCGTGACGACAGGTCCAGACGATGACGACGCTGACAACGCACTTAAGGTTTCCGGTGACACGTCAGAGTTCTTCTTGCCTTCGACACATCTGCAAATTGAAAGAGACGAAACAAAATTATTGAAAAAATTCTTTCAGCGAAAATCGAAGCAGAAAGTTCCATTAATCATTCTCTACGCTGCTCTAAGCATACTGATTGCTATTGACGAATGACGTTAATTAATCACTGACGCAATACATGGAAGAAGGCATAAAGCTACATGCTCGCCGGTTTCTAAACGGATTTGCCAATAACACATACGCAGGTACATAAGTGATGCGAACACAATAACTATGACTGTGTTAATCAGCCCTAAGACAATGTAGCTAATCGATGATTTCGTTGACCTTACATATATCCGAGCGTAAGACAGGCGCTAAAATAACTAACCCACTTGAATATAAGCAATAAATAGTATCAGCAGTAATACTTGCCAGGGGTCTTTCCACCGTGTTAATTACATAACACCAAGTCCCCTGGAATTCTACCAGAAATACACGCTAAGGACTAATTCTCACAGACCGTATAAAATGCTTGCGAAGTAATTGCATGCTCGATTAGCATCGTTGAACGGTTAATTGATCCTTGCACTTCCGCCGTTTTCCCATAAAGCCCTAACATCCTGTTTCTTTTTTTTTTCATTAAATAAAAAAAAACGTTCCCTCGAATCGTTCCAGGCAAAAAGTAAGACATTTCTTTAAATATCAAAAATCAACATCTTCCCGTCCTTCGTACACACATGATAAATTAAATAACGAGAGATCGACTCTCGACAATTACAATGCATCCTATTAATACATACACGTATGTTGTCCATGGTAAAAATTACAAAGACACAAGGAACAAATTTTTTGGATAATTTCATACAGCCGTGGGTTCTTAACCTTTCAAAGATACTTGGGACGTAACGAGATCTAACAGACCAAGAGGGGCTCGACAAGACTGATAACTGCCAAGCTTAATTGCCAACGTGAATTAAATCATGCCAGCCAACAGTCAAGTGGTCCCGTTTGACCCGTCAATTCCGACCTCTGGTAGAGTAACTGGACAGGGTCACTGTTGAGAATGTATCTGACACTCCAGACCCTCATTACAGTCAAGTACCAATTGCAGAAATAGATGTCGGTAAAGATTGATATCTTAACGTCAGTCGATAATTGATTTAAAATATATATATATATATATATATATATATATATATAAACCAACATAACAAATATATATATATATATTTAAAAAATATATATATATATATATAAACCAACAAAAATAATATATATATATATATATAAAACCTTGTTACGCCTATTGATCCCATGACCTCGTAACGTTACTACATTGACCGCCATGAGGTCTGGACCTTGCAGTGGCCTTAGACATATCCAAAACGGTCCTCGTGCTCTGTCTAAGTTATGTATAGAGATAGAAAAAATACCGCCGATTTCCTTTCGGTCCGAATGAATGAATGTATATTTCGAGAAGATGCTGGCTACCAGTCTGGACCATCTGCGTGGATCTTATGCGCTCTCATTAATTAAGGTTCTACGTGACTTTTCATGACGTCACGACAATCACAGTAAAAATTCTCAAAGAACGTTAGAAGAAAAAATTTCAAAATCCAATTCTGTCGAACGTTTTTTTTTTCCAAATAATTCCGTCGGTATGACGTCATGACGTCATTCATATCGTCAACACGTAATTATAAGCGCACTTTTCGCGCGCACGCCGAACACATACGTGCTGCGTGACGCAACGCGTCACTTATCTGACTTGGAATTCGCGATTGCCTGATTTCCAAGTAAGTCGACTTCGCGTACGCGAATATATGCATATGCAAATAGGATAATATCTTAGTCACTCTGTGCTATAGGTTCATGTATCTATGTATGTATAAAGATTACGATTATTGCCTACGAGTCATAGAAAAAGGTATATTTTGTAAATGCGCGTTCGGGAATAAAGAAACATGTTATGTGATTACAAGTATCAAACTAAAGCCAATGATTGAATTACGTAACGAGCGTCGTAGTATATATATATAATAAACATACGCACGTGCGTTCAAATATGCATATAATACGCGCAGCTGGTACAGTCGTGTGAAAAAAGCAAGTAATCGCACGTAATAATAGATCTTATTAGTTATGAAAAAGGGTGATGAATCATTTATTGAAAATTCGCGAGTCTCTGGCGAAATATTGTATCGCGTAATAAACGAAGCACTTGTCAGTCTCTCTGTCTCGAATTTACATGCAGCTTAAACATAATTTAACAGACAAAAATTAACGGGTGAACATCGACCGTACGAATCGCCAGGATCGTTTAACGTCCCCAGTGAATTGCGCGGTTGCATGGAAATGGAAAAAAAAAATAAATATAAATTTTATAACTACAAATTATCCGAGTCGATTAGAAAGTTTCGAAGAAGAAAATAAAACCAAAAAGGTTCGACAAAGGAACAGGGCATTGTTGACAAATGTAAATACCAAAATCAAAATATCACGATGACGACGATTCTTGGAAGATTTCGGATGTATTTTTAGATAAGCGCTCGTTCTTTTCCTACCCCGAAGCTCGAATTACCCGCGCGACGTATGCAAAGCTAACTGTTTACCTCGAAAGTCTGGGTTTCGTTTCGAGACGGGACGACGTGCGGATGCGAGTGACGGAATGCAGAATGATGGAGGAAAGGAGGAACAGTGTGAAAAAAAAAGAAATAAAAAAGAGTAACCAACGCAATGAGTAAGACAGAGACAGAGAGGCAGACTCGTCATGGGCGAAAGTTCGACGGCTATTTTAATTCCGAGAAAAAGAATCAGCTCTTACGATTCTTCATGCCGAGTGCACGTGCACTCAAAAGTCCCAGTGAACAACATTGGGAACAACGTTATTGCGTACTAATAGAAATTTTATGCATCGACTCAAAGTGGCATGCGGCAGCCTGGGGAATAAAATTATTTTTAGAAAATTAATTTTTGAGCGTCTAACGTATTTCAGGTATTCATAATGCTCGAATGTACGCAACAAGGCCAGTCTGAGTATTCAGCGACATTGAACAGAATGGTTAAGAATTACTAGAATGGCTCTTAATCAAGGTAGAGACATATAAGCGCTTGTGGTACATACGTATGATAATTATTATCCTAATGCGGAGATGGCACGGAATAAATCCGTATGTTTCTTTTCTTATACCGGTTATTGGATATATTTATGTAAATAATGAATGACGCATCGCTTGAGTGCATTAGTAGTTCCTTTAAGATTGGTATTCGTTGCGTTAACGATTCGAGCAAAACTTTTGATTACGATTATTTCGCCATTTTGTAATACAAGTCCGAGGTCCTTTCCCTGTCGAGATATATTCATAGTGTAACAAGGACTTTGCGCAGTGCCTCGATGTTCACTTATATAGGCACGTATGATCAGATGTGTAATTACGCGTATGATTGATGTGAGAGGTTAGGCTAGGTTGGAGGCTTACGAATTCTATCGAAAAAAAATTGATAATTACATTTATAATCGACCAGTAGGTTATGTCTGATATTATTGTGATAATTATCAGATACACGTATAATGGAACGTTATTATTGTATTGTAGTCTTGGCAATCTTATATTTATTAATTATACGTTCGTATCATAACGTACGTTGATTACTGACAAGCTTGCCTACGTTTATTATGACAGTTTAAATGAATTCAAAATGGCTTACGTTATAGTTATCGATACGTCGGTATTGCAGGTCGAGATATCGACTGAGGCGGATTATCGATAATCTTTGTTGTCAGTCAAAACTACGTTCATCAGTTCAAGGTATATTTCGATGACAGTCAGTTTATTAGATTCTCGTACGTGTTACGTGGATGTTGTTTAGTCGTATAGAGAAAACTGACTATAATAATGATAAAAGTTATTAAGAATATGATAAGCTTAATCTGTCAGACGAATTACGTGATTCGAAAAATAATAAAAATTCCAAATATTTCTAGGATAAAGTTATCACAGTTGCCCTGCAGGCACTAATTTCAGTTGAAATTTGTTATCTGCAAGAATGACGTCACGTTTACCAGGAAATCAATTGGTTTGGTATTTTTCGTCTAATTAAGCAAGTCGATCGAGTCAAATTTGTGTAGGAGACACGATCGATTAAAATATTTCGTCGCTTTTATAATCGGTACGGACAAAGGAATGCGAATCGATATTTTCGATCGATTATCGATGACTAGCGCCATCGACCTTGACCTTGGTACGAGAAAGCCACGATAAAAGGAGCCAATGAGGTAAAGCAAGAAGCCAAGTCCAGTCCCGTGGAAATACTTGCGACTCGTGTGAACTTGAGAAGCTCCAGGTTTTCTTCCGGGACAAATTTAAAGGTCGCTAAAAATACTGAGCCACGACGTTACGTTACACAATTCTTTGGTAACCAAGGGAGAAGTTTTTGAATACGACAACTACGTGCTCGTCTGGGCTATGAACGTCGCGTGGTGTAGATTCACCGGACGGTTGTCAACACTCTATGCTATAGGTATTGTACAGGTCCCAAATTTAAATTTAGCGGGCTATTTCAGCTGGGCTCTAGCTATGTGGTTTGGTTGGAGAAAAAAAGGTCGAGAATTTATATAGCTTGAGAAAAGGAAGCAAATTATTAAAAAAAAATATCAATCTGCTTGTGAGAACAAAACACATTGTACAGTGTGTTTATTATTTGATTTAATGTACGTCGTGGAATTCAATCAATAACATTTGATCGTTTAACATCGGTATAATAGCAGAAAACAGAGACAAAATGGCCGACAGTTTTAGGGGAGCGTCAAACGTCAAAAAATGTGTGGAATGTTTGTAATCTCCAAAAATACACGAAACACGTGACTGGGGGTTATTCTAAGGGAGGAAGAAATACCTTAAGAGGGTAAACGGTCGAAAACTGGGGTGAAGCTATTGCTGGGAAGTGCGTGATAATAATAGAATTGCAGTTAGGGTCGTTACACAACCTCAACAGGCAGGAGGTAATCCCCCATGGCAGATACTTTTACTAGATATTCTCTCCCGCGTGGCGAGATAATAAAAGAATTAAATCATATACTGTACCAGTCCATACACCATATATACAACACAGGATGCCATAATACTGTCAATAATATTTTTCATTTTGATCTTCTCTATTCAGAGGTGAATGAATAATTCTTTTTCTGTCCAGCCAGTTTAATTGTATCAGTAATGTTACCACACTCCGGTCAAATTATGTCAATTATAATTTTTATAAGCGTTTGTTATATTAACAGTCCATAAAAATAAACATGTACAATATATACGAGCCATAAGTCACAGACTGTAGTAGATATATGTAAGAGCGAATATAATAAAAATTTAGTTAGGAATTCGACTTGCTGAAGACTTAAGGACAATGGAAGAGACCGTTATTTCAAATTTGAAAATCTTCAAGGACATCTGTTTATTACTCTAACCGACGCTAAATCCCCAAACCATTGTTATGTCTATCAGGTACGCATGGCGACCTTTAAATTTACCCAGACACGCGATGCACGCCACTCTTGTAACGTCGGATAAGAGTTTACGCAACCAATGCATTCGTAGGCTTTCGCCTAGGAATGTCAGCCGCGTGGAATGTAATAAATGTACGAGAAGGTAAAATCGGTAATGCAGATTGGCATGACTACATTATATAAGTACCCGGATAGCCATCACTAGAATTCAGGATGTGAATACTCGAGTAGTCCCCCAATAAAGGTAAGGGTCACGTTCAGGGTACTTAAACAATAATCCCCAGGTACATTCGAAGCAGAGAATACAGTGAAAAACGTTACTCGTGTACTTTCTAAATACTTTAAGGAAACTACAGAACGCTATTGTCAGAACGGATAAGACAATTTCTGTCCCATGAGAAATTCCAAACAGTTTCAGAGACCTTGGACGCAGTCTAATCAGAAGGCAAGCAAGCTACCTAGACACAAGGAACAATTACTTGATCGTTAATATTATATAATTATAACCTTCAACCTAACCTTACATTTGGTATGATTAATGGAGCACGAACCTGTATTGCGGATCGAGAAGTCTCTGACAGTTCCAAGCGAATTGAATCGCCAAGGAGGCGAAAGTCGAGGAGACGATACCCATTGGTACCTTTGGTATCGAGGAAGACGCCGATGTCGCCGTCCCAGACTCCGTGATACCTGGCGCAGCCAGATCCTTCCTTCGAGAAGAATCGTGCTCGCTGACTTTCACCTTTCTCTCTGTTTTATATTAAGTCACTTTAACGCTCGATATTCACGATAATCACGTTGCACTTCTTCCCCGCAGAAAGCGTCTACCGTAGACGTCACAAAAGATGGCCGATATCTTTCTCCGATACGATAACGAAGAGAACGTTGATAAGCCGCACGGATGAGTGAGGCTAAACAAAAATAACTCAAGCACAGAAATGATAAAACGTTAAACCAAGAACGGACGTTCACTGACGCGTACTGCGCGTAGGAGTGTCTTTTTCGAATGACGGTCGCCTTGTATTTATAGCTGCTGCCACGTTATCCCCACCGCGGCTTACGATCACCACGTGCCGAGCCACAGAAATCATACACGCATTGTCCGAGGCGCATGAAAAATTTTCTGCAATACTTTACCCCGTACATTCCAATGTTTATTATGAACCAACAATTTGCACAGCTGTTGCGTCAAGTGCTGGAGTGCAGATCAGGTTGTGGAATCCTTTGACAATTTGGCAATCTATAAGAAAATATTTATTCTTAAAATCACATCAAAATTTATTCGCATTCTCAGCATCCATCGATTACTGATCGGCATAGCCAATGACAATTAATATGTCAATCTTAAAATTGTGCATGTATAATTCATAGAAACTTATATAGTGCATCCTATCATCAAGCACTGACTCACAATTTATATTTACATCATTAGGGTAGCAATTTTTAGACAACATTAATTAATCAATTTTTTTTAACAATTTGACAACTGCCACTGCACTGTATTGTGGCTTTATTTAATTGTTAAGAAAAGTCTAATAGAGCGCGGCTTTTATGAGATGATTATGACTTTGACAAGCTCGGTAAGATTGCTACTTGAGAATGTCGGTGCAAGTGTACTCGTGAATTAACCTTGTGCGATGCGTAATTATTGATACACAATGATTCACATTGAGAACAGGACAGTCGAGTCATTGAGATACCGACTAATAAGCATCTAAGAAATAATTTGGCCTTCGTTGCGAGATATTATCACGAGTTATCGAAGTATCAGGATATTATTTTTTTAAAACTTTTTCAAAAATTTCAATATTTATACTAATAGTTAATACAAATTCTTGTATTCATTTTCCTAGAAGCATCATTAAGACACCATTGTCTGTTTCTATCGTCAATTGACTTCTTTGACAGTACTTCTTCTATTGACAGTCAATGTATTTTGTTTAAACGAATGGAATATTTATATATTCTTAAAGTGACATGACCAAGTTCAATTCGTAGTTAAAGCAGCGTTCTTAAAGTTTCCATTTGACCCGTATGCTCCTTAGGAACGATAGCATAATGGCGACTTTGAAAAACAAGTCTATTTCTATTTTCATCTGACTCCTTAGATTCTTTCAGTGCTTGTCTATTTATTTGTTACGTGACTACTTTGTGCCAAGTGCTATTCTGTTACTTAAATACGAATAAGTACATTGGTTGTCGACAATTTCAACGGCGTTGTCAACTGTGAGAATTTAAATATACGAGGATTCAAATACGTATATTCACTTTTGACACTTGAACGTTATCTGGTTCCTATTGAATTATTTTGTAAGAGATTCTTGTCACGTAACAATAATCTTAATAATTAGATTGTCCATCGTCATCACGTGCTTATCATGCATGTTACTTGACTCACTGTTCTTCTATTTGCAAAATCATTGAAAGCATCGCAATAAATATCTCTTGGCTGCATGATGCAAAATAGTCGTGACGACTATATATTCCACGTGAAACAATATCATCTGCATATCTGATGATTTGACATTGTCGAGCAATTAATCACGTGTAGCGAGTCTCGCACGTACGTCGAGGATCGAACATGGACGAATATCAACTGCAAGACAGATCACGATTCTAACACGCAAACTATGGACACGTAACAAGCAAATACTTACTCGAAATTGTTCTGGCAACCTGAGAAAACTTTCGGAAATTCACAAGAAGACAACGACCTCGATTGTGTCTGAATATTACGCAACGAACAGCTGGAGCAAGATCTGTCAACAGGGAAAGAAATTCTGTGAGGTTATAAAGCAAGAAGAAGAATTAGCGTAAAAATAATGAACAGACACTTCCTTGTTTACCGTGAAGGCCACTGTTGATTTTATACTCGAACTCTTTTCTTTTTATATCGAATCTTTTTCTCACCAATCAATGGCAGTAATTCGCTCGTGACGATTCACCAATTTCACGAAATACTCCCTTGCCGTTTCTCGAGGTTCAATGGACGTTCGCTTGGTGGTATTATGTAAGGTAACTTTTAGATAAAAACAAACCTCAGACGGATACTGTTAAAATAACTCGCAGCAATGTAATTGAGATGTAAATATGTATGTGAACTGGACTTACGTCAAAGTCCTGCAGAGACCAGATTTCCGATCCGTTTAATTTATTGTTTAAGCCACTACAGACGTCACTAGTTAATCCAATTTTTATTTGTAACCTACTGGTGAGAAATAATTCGCACTGGAACGATTAAATACGAATAAACAGCCACGTACTAATTTATTTTATCACACGCCATTGACTCACTCCGTACCGCACCATTGCTGTTCAAATAGTACAGCGTCTTCACGCGAGATCTCGTTCGATTAATCGAATCGACGAATCGCAACAATAATTTCCAGGTTTTACACCAAACTTTTCAAGTTAAATATTAAAAATTCTAATCTCGTAGTTACTCGCCCTTGATCCTTTCGAGAAATAACCTTCTAGTAAGAATTTGTCTCGTCATGGCGTTTCGTTAATTCGTTCATCCGCAGCGAGTTCGAACGCTCGTAAGTAAGATGGCGTTGTTACGATTGCGTCGGTTGCAATTTAAATTACACACAGCGAGTTGAAAATTATTGAAAAGACAAGTTTCAATGATATCTTTGTCGTTATCTTACAGAGTGATATTAATCAGCTTTTTAACCATATCGAATAAATCGCTAAGTACTTAACACATTATACAAATACAATATAGGTATATTATTTGTATTTATTTATCAGAGTCCAGTGACCGAATTTCCCAAAGACATATTTCTGTATATACATTGATAACCTATGAACTCTTGTATTCTTATCAGAATGCAACCAAGATTCTATTCAAATGATACATCCGTGTAAAATTAGATCAGATTAGTCATCCATACTTAAAAAGAAATGCATAATACAGATTAACTTTACTGTTGGAATTAAATCATCAATTTTACAATTATTAAATCCGATTTCATTTCTTTAAACGACTACAAAGTTTACTTAAATGGTTAAACTGATAAAAATTTGTATCTTAAGCAATTACATAATTATAAAACGTTTATTCAGAAGTTACTGTATGACCTGACAATTTACATTTTACTTATCTCTATACTCAGTACACAAATTGAACGTGTATCTTAATCTTATCTTAATCTTGATAAAAGATAAGTCAAGCCTCCAGGAAATTCCGATACGTTAGATAAGAATTATGAAATTGACGTTACTACATGAATTCAATAATCTGAAAATCGATCGTGACTTCTCGCCAACGCATCTGATACGATTCCTGCCACACCTAGAAAACTCTGACTCCTTAGTGCAGACGCACTCGGAGTCAACATACCTACATATATATATATATATTCTGACCAGGGACTCTCAACCGGCCACTTGGCAAGCAACGCGTGGCGTCGCGTTGCGAAACTGTCGAAGCCGCGTCTACCACCTATTATTTATCCCTACATCTTTGTACGTTGACCCAGATCGAGTTGCTATAAAACAAGATTTTGGTTGCACAATTGAAAAAAGTAGAACAACGAATTACTCTGAAAAACAAAATGTTAATTTGAAATCAATGAAACCTAACTGAGTTCAAGCATGGAATTGAATTTTATTCATTAAAAATATATGAAGATTCCATAAAGAATGATATTGATATTTATTGATAAGATTTCATTTGCGAAACTTAAAAAAAATTTATTTCAACCATCCTATATTGATTGTTATATTTTTAAAGCTGGTTTTTCTGGCAGGATTGAACGTATTAAGTACAATGCGGGTTTTTTTGCGTTATCTCTTTGTTTCCTGTGACAGCCTATGGCACATGAGTAAATTATGTTTTTGCTTGGGTCTGGCGAGAATCGTACTGCCAAAATAGATTGCTTGAATTCGCGACAGGCTATTCGGCATTGCCAAAGAACGTGTATTCAGAAACTTGGCCGAGTTCGCTTTTCGAGGGCTGCGATTCTGTGCCAAAACAAATAATACTATTTTATTATAATCATTTACTAAGAAATGTATGAAAGGAGTATTTACAGTCGTTTCTCCATGCTGCTATGTGTGCCTTTGCTGTTTCTCACAACCGGGATTACTTGTGGCATGACAGATGTCAAATGATAGAAATGTATGGTTGTAGACAGTTTCAGTAACATTGGTGATTGTTAATATTAGGTTAATGATTTAATTTATTTGGCCGATTTCGTGTAAACGGCTGAGCTAAACGCGGACAGAATTTAGAGTTACAGATAATAAATAAATAACATTGATGATATCTCCAGAGACAAAATGTCGGTATTGCCATGCATGTAACAAACATTTCAGACACACTTATGATAATTAATATATTATAAAAATATCTTCATACTTTCTTTTATTAATTTCTTGCGATTGACTGTTTACTGCTTGCTAAGACTGGCAACGACTAAGCACTGTTTATCAGAGTTATCGAAGTAGACATTATAACTCACAGGTGGCAGCACTATCAATAACAATTTGTTGGCTGAAGATAAATAGATTAGGCATTTTAATTCATATTACCGACGCTCGTAGACGCCTGAGCACAGTTTACTTGGTTTAACAGAATAATGTCATTGACTTATAGGTGGCAGCATGGCAACAAGTGTAGTTATTAAACTTTCTGATTCATTTATTCATAGCTACTGATTAATTACACATTGATTAAGCTCTTATTGGATATAATCAATGAAAAATAAAACTTTCTGCACCTAACTTCAATGTGAAATTTTATTTCTTAATAAATCGAATTTGTAATGTCAACTTGACATAGGTACTCAATATCAATATACCAACGTGGATTTAGATAAATATAGGATACATCTATATTTAAATTCAGTCAACGATGGTGCACGTTTCTCTTGATAAAATTCATGTTGTAACAATATAAACGATGGAGCAGTAGTACTAGATTTATTACAAAAGATGGCAGCACATTCGTGTCAGTTCGATATTGAATCCACGATATGTTATGAGAAATTCGACAATAAAAATACTCAGAGTAAATGCACCAAATTTTCCTTAAACCGAACAAAGTATTAGAATAAAAATAAAAGTGTACCTATTGAAATAAATAGTCTGCGACACAACAAAGAATCACAAGAAAGATACTGGAAAAACAGTTTAATTCATGATCGCGCAAATACAATAAGATCCCCTGGCATTATTTAAGATCGTAGGCAAGGAATCACAAGACACTTGTACTTAAAAAAAAAAAGAATTCACTATAAACTGAAACCTTAAAAATTACATTTATGCTTTCTAGAATACCATTTGATTAATTGCCTAACTTCACCTCAGCGAGTGTATCTCCCATAGCCTCGAAAATTGGCCGCGGTTCTTTAATGGCATTTTCGCTTGATACAATATTCCTGCATCGTGTCTGACTGATAAACGTAGAAAAATCAATCAATTGAAAACGCTGGAATATTCGTAGAAACAAACTAAAACGCGAAAAGAAATAAGTATATAAAGGCGCGTGGCATACGATTTTCACAGCCTTTATCAACGCCCCTAGCGCCACGCGCGGCCGTATCTCGAACTATCCATACACGTACAGTAAAATATCCTAACGTCAAGCGAAAAACGACTAACAATACGTTTCTCTTACGTTATTACGCCATATTGTAACATACCCCAACATTTACACGTACGAATACAAAATCGTGATAATCCGTCCGCAACATTGTACAGCTTGCTTGTATAGTAAATATACATTATACCGTAAATCAAATATGAAATCGGAATAGATGAGGCTGTGATTCCTCACCCGAGAAATCACTCCAGTTGTAGCCTACGTCCAATGATCTAATTATTGGTCCCATATCATTCTGCTAGCAGTACAGTCCGTTTCCTTGATTCTCAATTACGTACTTGCGTACGTACTGTGCAGCTTTTTCGTTCAATCCAAGACTGGGTAATTCACGTTCGAATTGTTCACTGGTGCCAGCCCCAGCAAGGTAGCCGTTTAATTTGGCAGCCAAGGAAGAACTTCTCAAAATCTCCATGTCGGTAAGTCCAAGAGTCTCGATGAGCCATGGATGCGACCGAAGTCTGTACTTTTGATGATAACTGTAATAATAAAAATAAAAAACAATTATAATAAAACGTAACGCTTAATATAATTTAATCAGACTTATAAAATTCTAACGTTCCCCACTGACTCTGATAACTACATCCCTTCTACATGACGTCAATTGAGCGGTCATAATTGTTATTCTTATTATATCATCCTGCAGTAAGGAAGTGAATATGTACTGAACGGCAATGATAAGAAGACAGATAGAAACGTCCTGCTGCTCCTATCTAATTTGAATGCATTTCTTTTTACACAAAGACCTCCCATAAACCTCAGAAGCAAAAATCAAGCAAGCTGCTGCACGTGCGTTTAAGAGTTTCTGATTAACGAGGTTACCAGGCCACGTTATTGACCTTATTTAATGGCAAGTGCATCCGTGCTTTTGGTCGTTTCGTTTTAACGAACGTCAATCTGTTCTATTTATTTGTTCTTGCTTTCACGCCGTGACTCCAGGCATTCCAAACGTTAAACTAAGACTTCTTTTGTCGAACTATTCTCTCTCTCTCCTCTCCTTTTATTCTCCCTGTTGCTCCTCTATTATCTGTGTCTATTGTCCTCTTTGTGACTATTTCCATTATTCCAGTCACTTCAAGCGCCATTCAAATGATTAAGGATGCGGTGTATCTCTGTATCTACGTTGTCGCATTGAGCAAGAATCAGAATGGAAAAGTACTGCGTAGATCAAGCGTACGTTCCAAATATATAAATATACAATAAATCACGTTAAGCAAAAAAATAATTGTATATTAACAATCTTGCAACTGTTATCAGTAATTTTTAATATATTCTTTTTTATCAAACGACCAGCCTGGCAAGCTATTTTGAAATTGTAGAATCCCAAAGTCAGACGGCTATTAATATATGGCAAAGCACGTGCTACGACACTTGTATCGTGACGATGGAAATAAACGAGATCACTGTCGTTTATTGTGCACAAAAACACAGTCTAATCTTGCGACGTATCAAGAGGTCGCCACGTGAGTTTATTGAATCAACGTTAAGAACACGACCAACTGGAAAATCACGCAACAACGATGATTCACGTAAACGTCCAGATTTCATTGTTATAAAATTTCAAGAAAGTCGTCATAACGTGGACTTAATAAATTAACGACTAGGCGTAGATACAGAGACAAAGCATGAAAAGTCAAACAAAGACCTATGCTGGCGTAGCAAGAGCGAAAAGATATCAAATGACTTTTTTTCTACTGACTCTTCCGCCGGATAGAATTTCTTGAACGGCTGTATTTCCGTGACGAAGGTTTCACCACGTTCCCGTTGCTCGTGATCGCGTGACTTTTCTGCCACGGCGCGCTGCTCCTCATCGTGGTACAAAATCAAAGACATGTACTGAAACATAAAAATCAATGATAATTTTTGATAACTGTCAAAAATCATAAAAAGCTTAAAATAACTAAGGTGGACTAAATAAAATAATGAAATTGAACTTGACAACGATAAAGTACCTTCTATGTTCCAGGTAATAGCCAGCAAGGACAAAGGAATGATATGATAAGAGATTAAAATTACCAGACACTAAATCAAGCGTCTATCTACTATTGGAAAGGATACATAACATATTTACAATTAGATATTTAACAAAATTTACGTCAAGCCGATAAACTTGACTAAATGTATCTTATCATTGCAGCAAAAGTGTCAAGCAATTTATATTCATGTTGAATTTTCAATGTCTGGCAAGATTTCGCAACGGAGTGACTTTACCGACTGGGACGAGTAAAGGAAAAAGGAATTGGACAGAATAAGTACAGATGGGAATTCAAGCATAGGTACGTTAATAAGAAAAGGAGGAAGGAGGGATCTAAGTTGTGATCAAAGATGGAGTAGTTCTGCTGAAGTAGGCGAAGGAAAAGAATGCCACGTGATAAAAGAAGAGAGAAAATGGTTCAGTCACCTGTCGCTTTATCCTTGTGGTGAGGCCGTATTCGTGATTATTCCAAAAGAGGCCGAGCAGCTGCGAGTAGGAGATCACTTCAGGGTCATATTCAATGTCGATGACCTCAGTATGGTCCCCCCTGTCAAGGAAAAAGAAGACCTTTAGTTCCAAGCCAATAGACAAGTGATGGAATAACGTAAGCAAAGCACTAAGTTTCTTAAGGCTGATACACAACGTGCACTATGTATAGATATACAAATATATACATATAAATACATGTTTTTATACGTTGGAGAATCCTTGGTGCCGCCAGAGTATCCAACGCAGGTCCTCAAGACACCTGTCGTGGAGCCAAACAAAGAATCGCCAGCCCAAAAGCAGCCCATGCCAAAAGTCGCACGCTTTCCCTTGGGTTCCTCCAGTTGACCAGGCATATTCTTGAGAAAGACAAAAAGTAAAAGATTACTTAGTAAAACAAAAAAAAGAATGTCAGTCAACATGTTGACTGTCTGAGAAACAAGAAATCCTGAGACTGCGCCTATCGACCAGCGGCCATCTTTGTTTCTACCCAGAATCCCATCGCCGAATGAATCAACGATAAGGAAAAAGTCATATGTCTTCGTTTTACCTCTGTCGAGTAATCTGTCGTACAAGATGGCAATGGGAACGGCGAGAGTAGCTCGACGTCAAGGCTCGGCGATCGATGGCACAGAAAGTGAAGCGACTGTCGCGTGGTGAGGAGCCGCAGTTTTTAAATATATCAAGGCGCATCCCCACTCGGCAGACATAATTAAACTATCCACGAGCAGTCTGTCTCGCCGAACTGAGAATTCAGAAGTAGCCAGCCCGGTAGACATTCTTATCCAAAGTAAATATCAGCATAAACATAATCAATGCAGGTAGAACAATCGAACAACATTTTCAATATTATTATCATTGAAAGATAAGATTAAAATTAGTCAGTCAATAAATCATATCAATTACAATTTCAAAAAATACGATCGTACAAATTACGTTCGAACGGTTACCCATAATGCAAAGCGTGACTGATACTAATTTGACTAGTAAAAATCCTAAGTGTTCTATAAGAGAATTATTGACAGACGTGAAACGAATATTGACAATCTTTTCGTATAAAAATAATATATCGATATATCAGCACACAAATCAATATTAACTTACCAATCGATTGTCGTTCTTTTTACAGTCCCAACGGTCACTCTGATCCTTTCGAAATTCCCGTGCAACGTTGTATCTTGATGCTGGTAAGATTTTTTTAAAAATTCCCAGCTTCCCGCCAAGACTCACTACTGATTGCGCCATCGTGTCGTCATTCCATCAAGAGATTTAATAAACTCAACTGGACCGTTATTGCGTCAGAATGAGTAATTGGTCTCAGTGATTAAATTACATCTCGATTGCAGATGCGACTGATGTAATCTTCCTTCTTCAACGACTCAGCATCCACACGTAATAATGTAATGTCACAAAGTGAGGTTATCTCAGCCAACATTCCTTATCCGTATATCCCTTACGCCAGACTGTCACGTTTTTCTAATAGATAACAATATGAAATATCATCGATGCTTGATATATAAATATATATATATATATCTCACTCACGCACTAGCACCATGTACAAAAATAACTCAACAAGTGAAGAACACTGGACGATTGCTCAATCCCATTGTCATTGACCAGCAGATTCCATGTCATAAATTAATCAAGAGAGCCGATACGAAATTACTAAAAAAAAAGGTGAATCAACGTTATTACTAATCCACGATAAAAAAAGAGTAAGCACAATTTTCCATAAACATTTATATCCACCAATTAATCCAACGAATTATATTATCGACGTGAGTCCATTTTAATAGAAATATTTTTCATTCTCAGCTACCTGCATTCCTCTACCACTGACTTCGTTTCATTGTCTTCAATCGTGTTAAAGCGAAGCACGACTTTCACACAGTAAAGGTTCTTGCACCACTGGCAAATGGACATGTTGGCCGCATAAGGCTGCGCACGAGAAAAGGTAGTCGGATCAATGGCAGAAGAAACGCTGCTGCTGCTTCTTAGTCACGAAACTCACTGGGTCAATGGCAAACTGTACATAGTATCTGTATATAATAGCTGTATATACCAGAGCCTAGTTTTGCATATAAATAGCACGAAGACGGGAAGACGCCAAACGAATGACTCGTTACTCAATACAGAAACCAACGACGTTATTCAGCTAATTTCAGTCGCAGAGCACGTGGCGACGCGCGGTTTGATTATTATTTTGATCAAACGCAGCATACAGCGGCGAGTCAAGGAGACACGTGCGACAGAAGTCACTGGAACAGCTTAGATATAATTTATTTCTTCAGTCGGCTCGAGCCTTAATTTGGCAAACTGTCAAAAATGAAATTCACTTAGTATTTATGTGTCACGGTAGTCGTGATTTTATGATAAAAAAAATTTTTCAAAAATAAAACAGCTAGGATACACATTTTTGAGACATGACACGAGTACGTTAGGTGATATTTGTTTTACAATATATTATATGGAGTATGGATATTTATATGTATGTATATATATTACATAATTAATTCATTTATAATAATTATTACTTAGTGTAGTCAGACTGTGCAAGTACACAGGTACGACGCAGCCTATTGAAAGAAGAAAACATGGAATCGAAGGAGCTCGAGACGCGAAATCGCAAGCAGACAAACATAAGGAGTAATAGAAAGAAAATATCACGTTCACGATTAAAAGGAAGAATACATTTTTGGTTTTCAAAAACGTCAACGCGCATCACTCGTTCAAATGTATCGACATAATGGATATTTTGCGTGGTCAATATCTCCCCTGTTCTCATAGAACGTCGAAGAGATACTTTTGAATTCCTTTAACAATAATTCATTTGCGAAAAGCTCGCAAGACGCATCAACCACGTGATGCGAGGACAGTATTGTCAATAGCGAATATCTATCGTAGTGCATTATGGATTTATAAAATTTAATAATAAAATCCACACCGATACCACGAAAGTCACGTGGGACATCCGGTGAGCGTTCGAGCCTTTATTGTCGATCATTAAACACGTGACACAAGGCAAAACCGAATATTTGCGTATAAAGAGAATTACGTGCACATGTGAACGGGGCTTAACGTAAACGAGAAAAATCGTTCAATAAATCGATAGATGTTTTCATCGACACGCACTCGCACACGTGTAAGAATGTCAACGTACACATACACACACTGTCGATCGTCGTACGACGATGAAATTTTTTCTTAAAAAATAGAATATTGCGACAATTTTTTTTCCCCTTTCTCTCGTCAACAGAGCCCAGCTACGCTAATTGCTTCGATATAATTTGGCGAATAATAATCGATTAAAACGACACCTTATTATTCGAAAGATCGACAAAGTTTGTGCTCCGAGTCCGTCGTACCGTTGCTACCGAAAATTTCGAAAAAAATTTTTTCTCTTTTCAAAATTTCATCGCGGAATGACAATTCCTCGCGTATTCAAATTTTCCCGCGCAAAAGCATGTAATATCGTTTATAAGGCCCCCTCTAATGTAAGTTACGTAAGAGCAATATTTTTTGAGTCTAGTTAAAAAGAAAAAATCAAACTCGCAAGACAAATTTGTACAGCGCCAATCCACGAGCTCTACGTGTACACACGTATATGTATGTATATAACGATTCAAAAATCGCACACGTAACATACGAAAAAAAATAATCATTTTTCGCGCAACATACACTGGACGTTTTATAATTGGAAGAGAAAAGGAAATTTCGAAAAACTAACATCGACTACTCGCTAATTGTCTTATCGACATTACTATAATCAGTAATCATTCTGTATGTACAATTTGGCTAAAAACGCGCAAGGCAGCAACTAATCGACCTGACGCGTATATAAAAGTGTCCGTCAAGTATTTTATCGTAAATGCATTTAACGTCAACGACGTCCCGGAGCAGTCACGACTAACGATATTCCCAACGACCTTACAAACTTTGTAATATTCCTTGTCTTTTCCTTTAAATCTTGTCTTTGTCTTTTACCTTTAAATCGAATGAACAATACGCAGTCTCGCGCGTTAAAACTTTGAAATCTCTAATAGAAATATAATCGAATATCGCACGCAGCGCGACAATACGGCCTATAACGATTTTCATGATATATATATATATGTATATATATATGTGTCATACATATCAATATTTTTGAATTAAAAAAAATCATTACGAACAAAACGGCTACGTCTATTGCGGAATGACTAAAAAGTGTCGATCTGCTGTTTTAATGGCAGATCATTTAATAAACGCACTCGCTATAATTACAGTTCTATATCAACGTCGATTAACGCTTATGATTTGAACGCTGCTCGTTAACAATGACCAGACGCTTATAAATTTTCATTGTTACGTATGATAAAATCGAACGACTCATAATTCCCTGACAATGTGTCTTTTTCTCTGTTACGTCGCGTCCAATGGTAACGAGGGGACAAAAAGGCGCGACCTTTTGAATTTCCCTCGCCAGTCGCACTTATCGCGCACTACGTACAGTTACGATTTCAATTGATTGACAATAATTGAATTAACCCTAAGAGAAATATTATTAACAGTGCAGTTTGTGATGTCGCGTAGCAAATACAGAATGGAATGAGGGATGATTCATATATACAATTGAAAAAGAGTCCCAGGAAAAAGTTGGGACGACGAATTCATATTATTTCTATGTACGCTTAATGAAATGAAAAAAAAAGAAATATTTTGTAAAATCATTTTAAAAAATCGACAGATTTGGAATGATTTTTCTATATGCATTGATGATTATGCGTGGCAAGGAAAAACAGGCTACTGCTGTGTACAATTTTCAAAATAAAAAAATTGATTAAACCAACGTACACGTCATTGGACGTATTCGTTAATTTTGTTAATTCCAAGCCGCAAATTCTACGCCACTCTTGACCGATTGGTAAAAGACGTCCAGAACGTATTCAAGTACGATAACAAGAGTGACAGATGATAAGTTTGAAACAAGGGCGGCATAGTTGAATAATTTAAATTGAGATTCCTTCTCGTGTTTGAAAAACGACACGAGCGCTAAATTCCTCATCGCCTAGTTACGTCTCTGTCGGTAAAACTTTTTTTTTACAGAGTCGCGTTTCCTTATCAATGTAAACCTGCCGATTTACAATGTGGCGACTGATAACGTTCGCATTATCGTAAATAAACTATATAATTCGTACGTGACAAGAATAAATGCTCTCTCTTAGTCGTCCTTACAATTTTGATCAATCGACCGAGTTACGGTAATGAGCAATTATTCGTGAGTGACTTTACCTACAGCGCAAACTCCCAAGAGACACGCGCATGACATTTCTCGGACGTCCCAGGGACGCTTCAGCCACAGATTGGCTTATCTCGTATTGAAAATTAAATATCGATTACCAATACAGGCGCAATGATTTCTACGATACATATACAAGAACAGACGGATTAAGAGTTGACTATAAAATTGCACGAGTCAATCGAACCGAGTGATTTCGTCGACAGGTATGAAAATGTAATTCTAGTAATTTAAATAACGTAAACTGAACAAATATTTCAATTGAAAACAAGCCAAAAACGAACAGACAGTTGTTCTTTCGAGAAGTACAAATATTTCTCCACTTCAATTCTCATGACAGTCAATAGCACTTGTGCTTGTAGTCTATTATCAAGCAAGTTACATTCTGATCTTGATTCGCGTTAATCAAGTTGATCGAATGCATCTGATTAGAGGATATCAGATAAGTATACGACTGGGTACGGATTCATCGGCCAAAATAGATTGTTTTGGTCCACGAGTTTATGCACTTAGTATTGACTGTATTGTTATGCATTTGTCAGCTTGGGTACCGAAAGAGAAATTTGGAGTAAAAAATATTTGCAGAATAAAAAAAAAGAAAAGATTTTGTACAATACCCATCTGATGGTAAAGTACAAAAACAATACTGTTTATGATCTTGCACTAGATCTTGTGATGTATCTGATCTCGTTTGTATGTTACGTTATGAGAAATAATATTCTCTCTCTCACACTGGAATATCCTTATAGAAAAAGTATACGAAAGTCGTGTGCTTAATCCTAGATAATAATGGAAGATACTCGTTTCGTCCTCGCCATAGTCTTTCGTCAAATATCATTTAAAGAAAAAGAAAAAGATTAACGTAAGACTAATGGAGACAACGAGAAAGCTCGTTGCAGCTTGTACGGAATAAAATGTTTACTTATCAGGGACGGTACGTACTTCTGCTAACGTTAATAGCAATAAATAAAATGATACATTAAGTACGCGAGAATAATTAGCTGCACCGAGCCGCAAGATGCACCTACGACATACATAACGTATATCGTACGCATATCATCTATCTGTATATATTACATAAGTTAAAATATGTATAAACATAAATCTATAAATTGTACGACTCGTCCTTAAGAATACAAATGGAAAATATTTCAGCGGTACAATATTAACGCGTGTGCGCAATGTCTCTAGCTATCACGCAAAAACAAGTAGCAAGTTGATTGGACGTACAGTCGAAAGAGAAGAAAACGTAGAAGAAGATGATAAAAAAAAAAGAACATGACAAATAGAAGACTCTGAGCTTCAAGCCTTAAGTACATATCTTCTTCACAACCAATTTGAAAACATTAGTAATACTTTTACCCGCCTTCTAACGTACGTTATTATAAGTATGTAACACAGTGCATACGTAAGTTGCATAGAATCAACGATATCACCGACGGTTTTGCCATCTAGCGGCAAACTTCTTAAACTTCAAGTGGCGGCACGTGGTCGGACAAGCGTACAATTCTTATGGCAAGGAAAAAGGCGTAACCACCATTGGTTAAATGCACGAAAGTCAAAAAGGAGAACGACAGGCGAATTTTGCCTCAAGAAAAACCATATTTGCACCGCGCAGTCTCTCGTTCTTACCAATCATCAAATCATTACTCACAGACCATCATGTAACAACCACATGCCCCAAATGATCATCATTCAAACAGTAATCCGAGTCTTTTAAATATCTAATACTGTCTAATATATTATTTTGATACTTTCAACAAGTAACTATTTGCGTTTGGATCTGCTCGATAGCAGGTAGATCAATACTCAATGGATACGAGTAACGATCTAGGCTGGATCCACTGATGAAGACGATCAACGATCCACGTCGGTCCAGGTGCAATCGGCGTAGACGATGAGTTCCCTTGTTCCGGTTTTACATGACGAGACAGCAGCTCTTCTCGGTGTGGTTGTCACTAACGATGTCGCTTGTGTTTCCGGTGTAACGTTGAAAGTCACCAGGTGTCATCTCTGCGTTGTTCACCGCTGCCATTGGAGCGGGTACCCCGTTCCCGTTGGCGTCTATGGAATTGGTTGGTGTGTGACGATTCTGCGCCCTCTGCTTCTTCAGGTCCGATAACGACTTGACGAAAACTACAGACACGTGTATGTTGATCTTGCCGTTAGCATCGGTGTCTGCTGTGTAAATGGGCTGCTGGTTGCCGACAGGCGGGTCAGGCCCTGCGACTGCCGAGGCAAACATGTAAATCCAAATGCTACCCCCCGTTGAATACAAATAATATGCTTTCATTCCATTCTCTCTCTCTCTCTTTCTCTCTCTCTCTCTGTCATTTCATTACTTTACACGTCACGTGTACTTACAATTAATAACAGCGGACTACACCCCTTGCTCCTTTATACCATTGACTTAACCATCAACCAACTATCCCCTGCTTTCACATGCTATACAAAATTATGCTCAAGTATCGAATCATCGTGCAGTGTAACTGTCGATCATTGTGATTGATCATCATTGTTTGATTCTACTATAAAAATTATTGCTACAACCGGTAAAGGTTACCCTCAGTCCTGACTGTTTCCATTTACTGACAGCTAATAATAATTAATATCATGATCGACAGTCGATGATCATCCTTACACAGGGTTTGCACTTGGTACCAGTACAGTACGACACTGGGTACTTGCATGAAGCTACTTCAGTACATTTTATTTGTTTCTTTCCTTCCTTTTCTCTCCTCACTCCTCTTGCTACAGAATTTATTCAAAGCGTTCAAGACTACGGCTAGGATTCGAGGGAGCTAGAACTGAAGCGACAGTGAATCTGATTAAAGTGAATGAGAAAAGAGTGAAACTTATCTATTCCAAAGATACGAATTAGGCTACTCTTAATTTACGTCTATCATTGATATGTCTGTACAATTGACTAATCGTCCGCTAATGAAATTCCTATAGCCATACGGCTGATTTTTTATCGCGAATAAAGACTTTTATATATTTAAATTCAACCATCGCTACTACAGTATGTAAATATCGAATACTAATGTCGTAGTAAGACCATGAATATTATTTTTGTAGTATTTCAAAGTTTTAAAAGCTCCAACTAAGGTCTCCTACGTTTAGGCCGTTAACTCGTTAGTCTCTTTATCGAAATTGGTCACAACAATTTATCTAACATCGCTCGCACGACAAGACTCAAGATCTACCAGACTCATATAAAAAGGACAAACTCTCGTGCGTACAACGATAGCCACACGTAGCAAGGATACTAGACTAGAGAATATTTCAGATGACAAGAAAAATGTGATTAGTCATAACCAGAACTTCAATGGTAAATACGTTAGGCGTATGATACACAAAAACACTGTACTAATACGATCCAGGCATACGAAACTATAGGGCGATGCACAGGTAGTGGCCCTTTTTTTATTTCAGAAATATATATATATAGCATGCTTCGAAAACTAATATTGTATTAAATCTAAATGACTGACGTGATCGCACGTCACGTACTATAAAGCTTGCCTCGACAACAAGTATATGTATAATAATTTTGTAAGAGATTCCAGAAGAAAATTCCGGATGCGAAGAACGATTTACGTAATAAATTGCAAAAGCAAGCATTATACTGGACAGTAACCGAGTAGTATTGAAAACTAGAGGGAAGCACATTAGCATAATAATTTGGCTGCATTCGGCAACGAATAAGGAAGTGAACGATACTCGTGTATCAGCCATGTTTATGCGTGTTACGTATTATGGTTGCATGTACGTATGACACGTTGAGTTGCGCTTATGCGTACTGGGTGTGTTTATGCGTGTACGTTGATTAGGTTCAATTATGCTTGGGACGCACAACGCACGAGTTACTGATGATGCATGTAAGGTCAGCGTATTGGTCGTGAGCATGTAAAGTAATTTAAAGGAACAAGAAAGTGACGTAGAAAACTAACCTCGTTTTATCGTTAGATTCGGGAGAGCACAGTAATGGAAAGAAAAGAAACAGAGCAGGTAAATGACTTGTGGCTAAACAATGCGTCTTGGTATGCAACATTATATTTACAAAAGTTTGTGCACGGCTACAATGCTGGTTAGTAGTTCGTACAATTTGCTTTGCTTTGGTTGTCCTGTTAAATTATATTTATCGGATGGGTTAGTCGGCGACTATTCGCGTTCATCGAAAGGATTTGAGAAAGAAAGAAAAAAAGGTCCATATTACATCTAGTTAGAGTTTACATAAAAATAGCTTTAAAACGTGGAATACTCTTAAGCTTGTCTTTTGTCTTTTTTGTGTTGCTGTACTCCAATTCTTACAGTAGCACCAACCTTAAACTGGTACCCTAATCATTGCTTTTTTGGTATAAACGTGTCTGTATAGAAAAGTCGAGACTCAAATTCCTGGGGCGTAACGTCACACTGTATTTGAGCATATAAATAAATTAAAGTCACCGGTCTACATCGCCTAACCTATCGACACATGAAATTGTACGTGCTAAAATAAAATAACAGTCACGTATATCACTGAGAGTCTCTGTCGTGTGATTCGTGAATTTTAGCCTGACAGAGATTATCGGAAGAGGATACTTTTCATCCCAGTAGTCTTTGCCGGTAATCAGGTAATCGTGTTAAAGTTGTTCTAATTGATAGAGACAATTTAATAGACATCTTCATATATACCTGTGAGCCTATTCCAATAATCTCTTGGAGGAAGCTACCGCTTACCATACTGCTCTACTGAACCACCACAACCAGTGCAAGCATAAAAAGGCTCGGAATGTACCTGAGTCCTTGTCGACATCTTCGTGAAGAAAGGAGTCATTATCCTTGCCTTCGGGACCTCTGCGGACGGCTGGTGTTAACGCGGCCGAGTCTGTTTCCTCGGTGGGTCCTTCGTGGACGTTCGTGCTGTACTCTGATGCTGAAATGTTCTGCGTTGGTGCAGCAATTTGATTGACGTACGTCTGTGAGAAAGGGTTACAGTCAATTAAATGATAGGTTGAATTTAATGGAGGTTGATCTTCTTTAACATTGGAGATTCCATTACCTGTTGGGCCTGCATCCTCAATCTTGCTTCCTCCTGCGCATCTTTCTTCGTCGTGAGAACTTTGTCCCTGATGGAGGTTCTGCGTACACTTTGCGTCCTCGTATTTATACTGTGCGACCTGCGCACTCGTCTTCCTTGAGCCTCGCGCAGTCGTTTACTCTCCTGTTCCGTTTTCAATTCCATTATTCGTTCTCGGATCTCTGGATCTTCACAAATGTCTGCAAAAATTTGGTTCTATGTGGACCAGTGTTACAGGGTATACTAATCGAGTCTCACCGGCAGGGGTCTCCTCGTGTTTGTTCTTGGCATTCAGATCCGCACCGTTTTGCACCAATAGTTCAAGGACTTCTAACTGAAAGACAATGCAGGGACCATGAGTGTTTTGATAAACGGCCATTGATCTGACAAATGACGTTTACGACTTCTTCATAAACGACGAATATTCAATGTGTAACGATAGAAGCATGTGACTCACGTGTCCCCAGCAAGCTGCCGCATGCACAGGTTGCCATTTGTCGTTATCTTCCACGTCTGTAGACACGTGTTGATCTAGAAGAAACTCGACTACCCTCAAGTAGCCATTAGCTGCGGCTATGTGTAACTATAACAAATAGAATGACAATTATTATCGACTGTGCAATGTATTTAAATATTAAAACCAACGAATTTCGTGGAGAATCATCACGCACAGGTGTAGCACCCTGATGATCCTTATACTCTAGTTCCCCGCCCTGAGAAACGATTTTCTGAAGATCCCGCAACATCTGCACCTCCGTCGAGGCTCTCGTTTCGTCTATTAGTTCTTGCGTAACGCCTCGCCTCGCCATTTCCCCTACATAAGGAAAAAAGGAAACAAAATGAAGTAAGGAACCGCGAAATAAGAATTATCATCTGCAATGGCAATTACTTGTTATGATCTTCCAGGTTTTTACTCACCTTCTATGCAATCTAATGTCTTCTCGTCCTCACAAATGTCATAAGGCATATTACCGTCAGCGTTTACAGCCAGCAGGTTTGCTCCTCTGGCAATTAAATACCGGACCAGGTGCAAGTGACCACAGGTCGCAGCTGCGTGCAGGGGCGTCCATTTTTCACTGTCCTCGGCATTAACGTTAGCACCAAATTCCACGAGGAGTTTCATCATTTCCTCATTATTGTCGATACAGCACTGGTGTAAAGCTGTCAGTCCATCCTCATTCG
Source organism: Syrista parreyssii (assembly GCA_030142615.1). Lineage (NCBI taxonomy): Eukaryota > Metazoa > Arthropoda > Insecta > Hymenoptera > Cephidae > Syrista > Syrista parreyssii. The sequence goes on from JARQTG010000005.1 coordinate 1,716,196, forward strand.
TAGAGTCAGGATTGACGCCCTTCTTCAGGAGTCTTCTCACTGAGTAATCGGAGCAGGAAATTAACATGATGAAAAAGACGAAGAATCAAGGTCGCTACTTACCTTCGTCAATGTCGTTCCTCGCCGCTGCTTCCAGGAGCATGACACTGTCGTTGAAAAATATGTGACGCTTGTTGCTGGAATGTCGTGGCTGATGGCGCAACCATTCCTTCTCTCTTTGTCGCCAAACCTTCAGCTGCTGAAGACGACGATGTCTCGCGAGATGTAACCTCTCTTGTGTCGTCAGCCTCTCCACGTGGACCATTTCCGCCACTAGATCCGAGTGCTCCATGGTTATGTGTTTGTAATGCTTGCAGCTATATTTACCTGTAGTAAATAGAAAATGATCGTGTCAATCATATTTGTATGTACGTATATGGTACTTGATACATTCAATAACTACACTGGACATGGTTCATCGTTACATTCTAGTTTGCTTGTTTAATTTATATGCTGTTTGGATATATCATGATGTTATAGGAATTCCAGTTATTATGATACACAATTTGTTCGATGATTAATTAATTTCTGTTAGTCGGATGCAGGATGATTTATGTAACTTGACCAAATTCCAGATATTCCTAGTTTTAACTCAAACCAATTATGACATACAGGAAAGTGAAAAAGGGAATTAATCGACTATATAATTGTGTTAGAGTCTCCCAAACTAGGTAGTCATAAGTCAAAAGTTGTGGCTGTGTAATAGATACGTGGAGTACTTTAATATCTTGAGAGATTTATAAAGAGATGTTGGATTTCAATAATTCTAGTCAATTCGAGTAACAGCTTTAGAGTCATAATTTATAACTTCACCTTTCTTTATATAGGACAATGATACTATGTTAAAGAATTTAAAACACTTCTGGCAAAAACAAAGAAATATTTTTACTTTCAGATTCTTGCATTTAGTTAAGTAACAAGAATGGAAATGACTGCTTTCTTTCGATAAATTATCATTGAAAACGTGAGTATGCCAAGACACTGTGTTTTACTGAACTGATCATGTATATCGGCAAGTCTTATGATAATATTTGAACAAATGGTTCAGTACAACCGATGAGTAAAATCTGCTGAGACCAATAACAGTGGTTTCATATCAGGCCATGTTCCACATTTAGTAATGTCCAAGATTAAAATCACACAATATATACAGACTAACAAAATAAAATGTTACCAAGTGTGTGTTTCATTTGCTTTTGGAATTATAAGTTTACATTATTTTTAAATTACACTCCTGTGAATGCTGCAATCTAATAAAATGCTTCATCACTACTATTTTACTGAGCCAGATACATACTGCAATATATAGATCTATTAAATCCTTTCGAACATACTATGAATTCATGATCCACTGTCGACACAAATAATCATATATTAAAGTACCTTTGGGAGCACGCGCTTTCCCAGCAAGTTTAGTGAAACAACTGGCACCCAATTGAACTCTGCTCTTCATCATATTGCTCTACTAAAACTGACGTGCAATTACTTAAAAAAATAGTTGCACTGGCTGCAAGTCCGGATTACCACTCACGATTAATGGAATAAGGTCGAGCAAATGCTCGGGACGAGCAGGCAACTTTGTGTCCCGAATACGTAGAATACACGTAATGTTTGTGGCAACCATACCCCACTATAGACGGTATCGTCGAGAAGGTACATATTTATATTCTCTAAGCCTCCTCTGTCAGCTTAAGTTTTATGCTCCAGAGATAATTCACGAAAAACAACCTTCGCAAGCTTTGGTTTCAAAATGTACTGGATGAAACTTCTTCTTTGACGCAGTGTCTTATTAACATCCTTTTATAAAAACTTATAAATTTATTCAAATTGAGACTTATTAATATTACTAATAACATTCTCCATATACTCATAGCTATGAAGAATTTTTTCTGCATTTAAAATGATGCGTTGAGATCAATTATTTACAATTCCAACTTTTACATATGTTATACGATACAATTAAGAGTATGTAATATTTAGCATTTTTCTTATACAATCAATATATGTTTAATACCAGAGAGATAGCAATGCATGGGTAATTATTTAAATCATTAGCAAGTATGAATAGAAAGAAAATCATTTTTAAGAATCCTATCTCGTCCTGTCTTACTATCTAATCTTGAGATCTCTTACAATATGCCTTAGGAAAGTACTGTGCAGGCTTTGTGGTATACTGAAGTTCCTAGGTAATTACTAATTAACATGAAAGCTAATTAAGTGAAATTAGATTAAAGTAATTATACTAAGTTTGCCACAAGAATACCAATAACTCAGTAAAATTAGAAAACTGGAAAACAAATTCCGTATTAAATCTACATAGTGAAACTTATCACCAGCATACATTTATGCCACATTAAACCATTATAATGGAATACTTCAATTAAATCCTTGAAAGAGAAATTTTCACTATCTATATAACTATGCATGACTACATGCATGCATATCTAAACGCAAATAAACCCATGCACAAACAAGTTACTAAAGCGTATCACAATAAAAAATTAATTTCAAAACTTCACATAACTATCAATGAGATTAAAATTTCAACCAAATAATATATTGTTACCCAATGATGCTGTTGTGCCAGAAAAAATTGTGAAAACATGGTATCATACTGGAAATATACAAGCCTCACTCATGAAGATGTTATTAAAAAAATAATAATTTAAGAGAAGAAAAATAATATTCAGAAAGAACTTGTTCAAACCCACCAGGTATCCAACCAAGGACAAGAACAAATTCCATGAGCTCTGAGAAAGAAGAAAAGGATTCTCCACAAGGATGTCCATCGAGAACATACTCACGTAATTCACAAAACGGTAAGGTACTCCCAGGTCGTAGCACCTAGTGAAACGTGGAATGCGGTTGTTCACTCTCGCTGATCCTTGTCTGTTTTTTTTCCTCCTCTTCTCCTCACTCGTAATCGCGAGATACCGGAATTTTGCGTCGGCCGATCCCGACCATTTATTTAACCCTTGGATGAACGTCTAAAATCGCCATCATGATCCATCTTCTTTGTCGCAGTGCAACACTTCAGGTGTCTTCACGCGGTGAATTCGATGCGACAATGAGAAAAATAGATCCACTGCTATCACATCGGATCGCTCCGAAACGCCAGTGCACACGTAAACCTTTACCTGTTCGCCGCCATTTTTAAACTACCTGCAGCAGCCAATGTCTTACAGCACTACGAACCCTTCACTCTGTATTCTTTTTATGCACGCACTATATAATCTCTTGAATTAATTCTGACTTTCGCCTTCCTTCGCTGTTAGGTATTTCAAGTTTTGCACAAGTAAGACATTTTCAGTCATTCGGCCACGTACTCGTTGATCGCCAGGGTGTTAAAAGATGTTTTTTAAATGTCTCCGAGTTCTCAATGTTCCCAGAGCTCACAAACTAATTGCTTGGAGTCCGGACTTGAGCTGTTATAATGTTTCCTGTAGAATATTAAGTGCTTAACTCAACTTTAGATAACGACAGTTCTTGGATAACATGCGTACGCCATTTATCAAACATGTTTTAGTTTCATGTTGATACAATTGCTTCCCTCGAGTGCTTGATACGTTTAGGTAGTCTGAAAGAGTTGACCGCAAATATTATCAGCTAGAGGCAGGAGTATTTGAAAACGGAATTTCCGGAATCCTTCCTAAGTACCAGAATACGCCGCTTGCTACGAGTAGCGCTTTATCCGCAAATAACCAAATTAATCAGGCTTCTTTTTATTCTCTTCCACGCAAATCCTTCAATTGCCAGCTATAAATTACGGTTGTAAAGTGAAAAATGTGGGCGGTAATTTCTTTTGGATTTACGTGAAACGCGATGATAATAAATGTGACGTTAGATAATTCAAAAGACCAATTCACACCTATTACGACCATTGCTGTTTTACGTTCCACAGAATCCGCAGTTATAAACAGCTGATTCCTGATGTTAGAAGTAGCTGTTTTTACTTGACTAAATCCTAGTGATCTTCCGAAAGGATAACATGGAGGCCCATTCGAGTAAAATTCACTTGGCCGTCTTCGCTGGGATCTTTGCAACCACCGGGAGTCTGCTCGGTAAGATTGCTGGGAGCGTTGACGGCACTTCGTTGGTAAGTGGCGGGAAACCAAATGAAATTTAAATCACTCTTACAACAAAATACCTAAAAAATCACATTCACTACTTATACCGCCTTGAACTAATTCATAAAACAATTTCTAAACCTATAGAAACTGCAGTAGAATCACTAATTATTGTAATTTCACAGGTCTAATTGTATGTCACAATTTTTTCAAATATTTCTTTACTATCCTATCATCAACACTGCTAAAACTAAAAAGCAAAAATGATTCGTCTTTCTTCTAGTTATTTCTTCTACTAAAACTTCTACTCCTGGTACTTATGATAACGAGTAACACGGCAGGCTGCACCTTCTTCGTAAAGTCTCTCCAAGGAGACGGGTCTTCCTTACCGGCCACAGTCGCGAGTGCAGCCACCAACTACTTTTGCTCGGTGAGTAAAATGTACTGTACTAAACAAGATTTGTCAACACATTTCAACGCCGGTATAAAGCACCCTTCGTTATCAGGTTATCATCAATTTCATTTTATCTAATATACGACATTAGATTCAACAAAAGGTAATAACCACGTGTTCCATCATTGATTCGCGGAAATCTTTAAATTTAATTTCACAGAATTACTCAAGATAAGATACACATAACCTACTACTGATACAGGATTAATCTGCCAGTAAACAATCACCCGAAGAAACGTCTCCAGCGAATGAACACCCGTGTTTAAATTACTATATATAGATATAATTTACTTGATAGCGTCCATTTACTTTGGGCCTGGCCATTCACTGGTGGAGCCACTCTACCTATATATTACTCTGAACTAACCGATATAACTTTCCGTATCAAGAGTACCAATATCCAATCTACAATGCGCATACTTAGTTGCGATACCGTAAACGCTGTTTTGTTCTTCCATTTTTAATTATTATACCATGTTATCTGTATCTTTAGGTAACTTCAATCAAACTGACTTCTCAACAACCAATCCAGTTTAATCCTCGACAAGGAGTAGATCGCTCAGGGCTACTATGAACTATCTTTTACATCTAATTACGTACGAATGAGCTTAACGTTGCGGTACAGTCTCGAATAAATTTTCTATACATGAAGATTCACTGTTATATGAATAAGATATACGGATAGGTATAACGAGCACTCGCGAATAGTTTTTAAATAGACGATACAAGAGCAACTGTCCCTGAAGAAGCTGCGCCTGTGTTATCTTATCTTAGACTAACGGCAACTTACAAAGGATGCACAGGTATTTGATCTTCACCCAGTTTCGTTATTTATCAACGGATCTTATTCGTTATTTCTCTTATCGTGGTGTCCAATCTTCAACTTTTAACGGAAGAACAATATTATGTGAATAAATATCGCGTGTCGGGCTCCATTTCAATCTCCTAATAACTGAGCGAATTAATCACTATAGACTATACCGTGTATTACTATAGTATCCTGTGGATTTCAAAGAATCTCAAAGGCACTGGTGCTGACAGTGAAAGGCCATTCACGTGGACTATCTTAGAAGTGACTTTAGAATGCTCTCAGTCATTTGCAAAGTCTTAAACAGACTCAAAAGCATTTTCCGCAACATAGTAAGAAGTTATTATTCGAATTATTTTCGAATTATTCAAAGTCGCTAGGGTTAGCTGTGATATTTCCAAATTATCTTAAGAAATTCGATTCAGGTTTTATGCGTGGTTATCAATTATGTATAAAGTCCCACAGGTATGACCTTTATCTAAACTTATCAAATCTTAAAGAGGTCGGTAGCCATTTTAACGTTCTGCTATACGACCTCATGTGTCGTTCAACAATTATTTCTTATCGTATCTGATTTTATCGGCTGGACCATAACTTTATCATCTTTCAATTATTAAGCAGAATAGTTATCATGGTAATGACCATGATCACTTTATCGCAACTATGGACGCTATGCATATGGTTATAGATTTAAGGAATAAGTTTATAAGGAAAGTCAAGGAAGATGTTGAGCATCTTTTTCCACTGCCTCAACTTACCAGAGTGAACGGAAAGGATTCTTTTCTTCGGCGAGATCATTTGAACTTGGTTGCTCTATGGTGTCAGAAGTCCTCGTTGACAATCCACCGTACAGTCACCGTGACGTATCATACGTTAAATGCAAACTCGAGAACGAAAACTGCTCGAGTGTTAATTACAACGGCTTGAATAGAACGTAACGTCCTAAGCTCATCCAGGAGTCGAGTGCTGCCATCAATTCCACTTCTACCCGCTGTGCTTTCCTTATCCGCACTTTTCACAACTTCATTTGTCACTTCACCTATGCACACAAAAAATCCGATGTACAAGCAATCATGAAAAAGCACAGACACACGTGTGTTGATGTTCAAAAGCAAAATATACTTTGACGTTCTTTTTTAATTTCTTTTTCACAGTTTACGCTTCCATTTCTTTTACTTACGACCACTTATCCTTTTCTGCTTCCTTTTTTATTTTCAAAGGCACTTGTTGGTTTCCTGATCTTTGGCGAGTCCACGTCCTTGACGTGGTGGTGCGGCACGACCTTCGTACTTCTCGGGTTGCTGCTCATCTGCTACTCTCCTCCGGACGACCACGAAGAGTCCACCAAGAGCACCAAGCAGAAACACCAATAATTCACCGGTGGCAGTTTTCACATTCGCGCTGCAAAAGGCCACAATCTTCTACCAGGGTGACTCATTCGACGGACGACAAAGACTCCCCAGGATAAAACAATCGGCAATCACCCAGTTTGCCTTGAAGTCTTCTGGAAATTTAACGAGGAAAAGTGTTAGTGTATTACTACATATTTTTACTACTTTCGACAATTGTACTCGGCCCACTTTTAATTAGTTCATTTAAAAAAAAGCTGTATAGAAATTTTATTAATTCTAATCCAAAGTGACACACTTTACTAGTACTTCAACTAGTATTATAAAGTTGCAATACTTGAGCTTTTTTTATTAGGATTAAGACTACAGCAGAATTTGCATTCTTGTAAATCTTATGCAAGGCTAACGGTCCTAGAAAAATTATACAATTGTTTACTCCTTTACTTTATCTATTATCGATGTTCTCTCTTCTTGGCAGTAAATGCCATCATCGACGGATTTGCATAGCTCATTATGCACACACACCTTCGCGTCAGCACATGCAAATGCAAGTGTCTCCTTGCTCACGTGCTACAAGAGAGTAACGACACTAGACTCTCTGCATAGGACCGAGACAGGCAGATTCTTATTAGCAGCGACAAATAATCTGAAAATAATTAAAAGAATTAATTACACTCTCGCTGCGTCTGTTCATACATGAAATTAAATATGAATGCAAATTGTTATACGTGCTATTGAGAATCTTTAGAAATAATATGAATAATCAGAATTAATAACGTAGGACTATCATTCGCACTATAATGTCAAGGTTCCCAACGACAAAATGGATAACACTATTTTTAGGGATTACACAAATTCGCTGAGCACCGGCCACTCCTGTTTCGCATTCACAAAGCTGTTATACGTTCCTCTGGAATGTTCGACCTTCGAACGTTGATTACACAATTTTGAAAATTCTAAATAATAATTTATAATTACAAATCTATTTTATTTCATTTATATACTGTCCAACCGTATTATATGACTAGACGTCAAATTTGGTGTCTGCTAGCATTCTTAAATTCAAAAATAATAACCTTAAATCCTCCTAATATTATTTATTCTTGTCTGTCAGCGCTTTCGGGTTGAAATGGCATCTGTAAGCTATATCCTTAGGCAGTATCCATTCTCTCACGTATCAAGAGTCTCTCCAGGGTGGAAAACAGGCCCGGAGCTTCTCAAGTGGCTTGCTTCGGGGTTGACTAAGTAGCAGACGAGTGGTACGGTTCGCAGGACGGTTTAGCTCTGAGGAAAATGCAGAGAGAAAAAGTATTAGAAAAAGGAAAAGACAGAGAACAAAAAACTATGAGAAAAAAATTTCAAAAAAGAGGGAGTTACAAGAAAAACTTGGACGACACGAGAGACGTTTGTTTTAGTACCGCGAAGTGGGTCTCGTGGTAAACTATACGTACCTCTACTGCAGGGAAAACGGTCGTAGGTGGAGGGTGTATGAAAAGAGTTTAAAAAATAACAAAAATAATGCTTTCCTTACACCGTCCACAGTCTTTGAAACGCATGAAGTCTCCAAGCCAAAGCCTCCGAGAAGCCGCAATGAGAGACAGCTCGATCGTTAAATGAGTATTTAAAGCGATACCGTCGAAACGTCAACGAGGTTCCATTGTCCGTGAAAAACTCGCTATTGTCCTGGGGAAGAGCTAAACAAAAAAGAAAAAGAAAATGAATCTGAATGCATCCGTGAGAAAGTGGCGTTGATGATATCCCAGCAGGTATGATAAAATGCCCTTAGGGTTCAATGTTATATAGATTACAAAAGCATTGAAGATTCCAAGAGAAACGGTCCACGAGGAGCGGAGGGGTGAGTAGGTAAAAAAATCTCTACCAACCAAGTACGGAATAGAGTATTGGCCGTCCTCGTTATTTTCTTTTGACTTCGACTATACTATTCAGGGAATATAGACTCTATATCCTACCTTGTGAACGGAATTTCGGTTTAAGATGAAAATTCAACATTTCTTTTTTAAATGCAACAATTATATACGCATCTTATAGACAAATATGCAATTTAAGAAAAATGTCTGATTTATCACGTGGATCCTTTTACGTATTTTCGATGGAGTCTGGTTAGTATGGATCAACGTACAGTGCATGTGTCATGTAAATACGCCGTATGTGGTATCCATTGAGGCATTCATTAGCGTTTCATTGCAGATCGCATATCCCGGTTTGCGTATCGGTGACTCTAGTAGATGAGATTCACGGTTTTGGGAACAGCGGGTGCAGATCACGGGGCCAGGGGGTTTTATCGAGCGGCGTCTGCGCTTTGAGTAACATCCCCGACGTCGACTCTGGCTTTAGCGTCGGCGTCGGGACGTCGGTTGGTGCCCCACTATCGTTCGCTCCTTGCTCTATCGTCTTGCCAAACGGGACAGTTTTCGCACGGCGCGCCCTTCTGATACGCGACCACCCTCCTGCGGCTGCAGGTCAGGGTTGGTTTTTTTTTAATTTCCAGAGAATTTCGAAAGGGAGAAAATTTCGTGGACCTAAAATAAAAAGAGAAAAAAAGGTTAAAACACTGTAAATGTGATTCGAATTACGTCATGCGTTTAAAACAATTATCACCATCGCGTCTAATCAAAATACATGTGTCCTAAGGAGGGAAATATTTTGAAAAAAAAAAGAGAAAAACAATCGATTGATCGAAAAATTCAAATTCTTTGGGGTAAGACAGAATTTTTTATAAAATCATCATGACTGATCTTGTCAAATTTTCTTGCACAAAAACTCATTCCCATAATTGCAACAATACTGAAGGAACAAGGGATGCTGGGAAAGAATTACAAAATTTTCATTTTGCATTTTCTTTCCTGTCAAAGAAATTGACGATTTTTTCTTAATATAAACAAGGAACGGTGATTCCTTGATTCGGCTAGTAATACGTTTATATTTTGTATCGATCAATCGACGTTCAATCTCCCAGGAGGAAGTGTTGGACTTTTATAGAAAGGCGAATACAATGGAATGCCGAATACAAAGGGGGGTGTAAATTTTCTTTGAAAAATACTGTGCCTCCAATGACGTAACACAAAGTCTGCATACCTTTTAGTTTTCTCATCGATCCCTTCGACGTTTCATCTAATTAGCACTCTACTTGGAACAATAGAAATGGTTCCGCTAACTTTTACTTTCTTCTGAACACCTTCTGTGAAATTCTAATAGCTCATTAGGTTATGACGTACCTCATTGCGTCGAGCGTGTAAATAGCTGAAAAGAAAATCAAAATTTAATTAACAATCTAAAACAGTCATGTTTCGTGCAGCCGATCAGATATTCAAGACTCACCACACCCAATAACCGTGTTAATGTCATTGAAGTTAGGAGGTTTGACTTGTCAAATGAATTTGATTTTGTATTTATTTAGCTTGTAGAATTGTAAGAAAACAATTGATTCTTACCTATACTTAATTTATGAATTAATGCTAGTATAAATTCTATATGAAGGAAAACAGTCAAAAGGTTATGTTATATCATTGATTTGCAAAAAGAGAAGTTAACGTGAGAATGTTTCATTAAAAAATACGACTACTCGTCATGCTAAGCTTGTAAATAGCAGCGAAGCTCAAGCTTAATTAGCAAAAGGGGATAATGAAGTTACGTTATGTTATTTAACATTCAACGCAAAGATTTACGACTAATTATTCCCCAAAGGGAAATTTGTGAATTTTTTTTTCTTTTTTAAAATACACAATTTTTATAAAGTGATATATCGTCTTCCTGTGATCTAAAAAGAAACTTATATTCATTTACTATATTCAAATTCTGACTTACGATCGACTTACGGTATGAAATTTCCAAAGAAATTAAAAAAAGATTCTATTCGAATCATGTAGCAAGAATCAATCACGAAAATCAATCATTTATAATTAAAGAGTAGATACAGGCCCATTAAATCAGTCTTATAAATAGACGTAAAAATCAAAGCTCAATTAACCTTCAGACTGTATCAAGTTACACAATGTCTAATGGGCAGTCAAAAGATACCACGCCCGTTGATAACTTTATTGAAAATTTATAAAATGACGTAAGGAGGTCAATGAGTAAAATTAAATTTTCTTCAATTTCCTCAACAGTTCCTGAAAATAAAATAAGTTTCCATGTACAAACTAGCAAAAATACAGAACCTAATTTGGTTCGCTTATCAAATCCGGATTTGGAATTAGATTTGCAATTGTATCAAGTTTTCTTATTCTTGTAACAGCTTTTTTGTAATATTTTTTACCAAAATATGTTTACCTGGTTTGATGCATATTGGCCAGTCTTATTTTCCTTTTTGTATATGCGTTTACATATGCAGACAATGTATAGATATATGCATCTGCGGTTCTGGTAGCGAAACATGTAAACATGTATTACGATTACCGAGGCAATAGTAAGGCTCCCTGGCAACTGGCGTCCATTTCCATATAGTTCAATAAACATAAAAGAAATATACGAGCCATTCGAATTCTCCGAGAAATTGGAAAAATGTTACGTGAAAAGAACAGTCAGTCACATGCTCAGTCTCTGTCTATATATATAGAACTTCCAGCATTCCACTAAAAGATATTCAGAGGAATTGAAGTACTTTTATGTATATACATTTCATGCAAATGAATGATAAGACAACGTACCTCCAAAATGGCCGAATAGGTTTTAACGAGCGGTGAAGAAAATTTGGTTAAGAAAGATTGTTTCAACGCACCAAAAAATGTGTCCCTTTGTCTCCATATTGAAAAATGACGAACCATGATCGATTTCTTGATCTTCCATTTGGAGTACATTAAACTCCATAAAATTGGAGAAAGACTAGGTTAGTGAAAAAGGAAGGAATTGAAAGATTGCGAAATGAGAAAGAGCGATCGAGTTGTGTGGGCTCTTGATGTTTTATTAATCTAAAGGAAATCGATGGAAGTGATATTGTATCTAACGTATATAGAGTGGAAACTCTATACCCTTATAGGTTATCGACATTTGATGTATAGACTTGTGTAGGAAATGGAGTAAACACTAACGATGAAAGTTTCATTGATGCTGATACGCGAAAAGGCTTTAATTTTCATTGAATAAAGAAATATTATAACAGATGCGATACTGAGCTATGACTGTTGGTAAATTCTCAGTAAAGAAAGAAGGAAATATAAATCATTAGTATTTAAAGAATTTAACGATTGTCCGCGCAAGAGGAAATGACGCTTGAACATTTACAGGTTAAATAAAATTGTATAGAAAATTCGATCTCACCTGTTCTTAAAATATTTTTACGAATAAATCCAGCCTCGTCTTTGTCTTAACAGTGATATTCTCAAATCCAATTGCACAATTACATCAAGAATCACAAAACTCAAAGCACCCGTACTTTATACGTTTAATTATTGGCCTCCATGTTTGAATGAAAATCGTGAAAAGCTTCGCTTCAAAATCCCCAAAAAATTCCAACCTGTCACGTGGCACTAGGTATAGAATCTTCTCAACCATTATTTCCAGACAACTTATAAAAGCAGGTCGATGTCAGTATTATACATAATTGTTGACGTAGACTATATTCCATATGCCATAAAATATTTCAAACTAGACTGAATCTAGGGTTCATCGCTTTCGTAAAGGTGAACATCGTCCCGCGCCATAACGAAAGAGAAAAGCGGTTCACTTCACACGTTTAATCCCGAAAATCGCTTTACGTCATTCTTTGCGACCTCCGCCTCGAGTTCTGACGTTTAATCCCGTTTAAAGGAATAAAATCGCCTCGATAAACAACAACAGTGAATAAGAATAAACTAGAAGTGCCTACGACAAGCAGTAAAGAAATAAAACATAGACAATGAATCCGAAAGAAATGCAATCTCCACAAGAATTCACAAGAGTCGCAAACCCATGGAAGACAACGAGGTTAAGGACTCGCAGCTGGCGACGCTCACAGGAATAAGTGCAACCTGAGAATGGGAATCTAATCAACTCTTCTTATCAACCAATTGCCATCCCATTATCGACAGTTCAAGAAAAAGGCTGTCCTGGGCGCCACCATGGGTAATGGTATGAACAAGGTGAGCGATCCTACCTAACGTCACTTTAACATAACCTAATTATCGTACAATCATATACTTAAGACAAACGATGCGGGTACTAGTACTGTACATTTTACTTACCTGTATGTCGGATCTTGAAGAGATACATTATAATTAGTATCAGTGTTCATCAGTGCAATTTCTATTTATCATTTATTCCAGTCTCCCATTGACTGTTTGAAGAGTTCGAAAAATACTTTTCGTAGCAGTGACGTAATTCCGTGGCGCCATTCGGTGGACAGTGTTTGCTTGGCAATAAGCCAGAAAAACGTAACAGCAGACCCTCTTTGATTTATGAACATACGACAGCGTATTCCGCATAGGTATTTTCGTTATACATACAACCAGAACGTACAAAGCCAAACCTAACCTAACCTAACCTAAACCTTGATTATAAAATTTAATATTCGTCCTATGGCAATATTACACAGCAAAGAAAAAGGTGTAAAAATCGAACAAAATATCGTGCCAACTAATAAACGAATATCCTGTTGATTTTTGTAAAATAAAAAAGTTCTCTTAGGGTTACCGCTCTATAAAAGGATTGATAACGGGGAGCTTTCTTTTTTTTACTTCGTCATATTTCTTTTATCGATTTAACAATCACTGCGACACGACAGACCGTTGGTTTCCAAGAACCGTCTCATAACGTGACGTACAAGCATGTCAAAGTAGTTGCCACGAGAAAGTTACATTTGAAACGCTTGCTATTCCTTGAAATACAGCATCGATCAGGTTTGTAAAATACTTTTGAGTCACTTGACTATTCTTATTGTTTTCCTAACTGAAAATCTATATTTGCACAATTGCAGACGTCTGTTACTCCTGTGTGCCAATATTATATCTGGATGATTAAACGTTTTGAAGAATATTAAAAAAAAAAAAGCAAGAGAAATTGAAAGTAAAGAATGGCGCCTACGGGACGTGGATCGATGACAACACACGACGCTACAAGCAGCTCACGTGTCGATGTATTAATTATTCTAACCCACTTGTCACTATCGACACTGCGCTTGGAACAGCCACATGCAAGTTTCGTCTCGTTCGTGAGGATACTCGAGTGACCCAGAAATGACGTTAAATAATAAATAAATATTTGAAAAAGAAGGGCTGGAAAATAATGAGAGCCGCTGCTATCACAATTGACGAACAGCATAAATCCGCAGCGCGATTTAGCGCACATAAATGGAATTCAGAAAGGTTGGACAAAAAACAGGGTCAGGGGAATATCAATTTATAATGTGTTCACAACACTCACCAACCAATTTACGATATCTCTTTGTCTACAATGGAGTCAATTTCAATGGCTATTTTATCATTGACTTGATTAGAATCAACTAACCTCTCTTTGAATTATATTGCAGGTTGAATATCTCGAATATTCGCAGCTTCTATTACTCTTGTTAAATAACCAGATGCAAATTAAACAGTTAAGGGTAATCAATTTGAAAAATTGAAAGCACTTGACACGGTATAGACAGATTTAAATGAGAAAAAGGAATTGTAATCTCGATCAGTCATACAGAAAAGCTGATGCTTTGAAAAGAAATCCTCTTGAGCTGATTTTGTATTTTCAGATTTGAAAGAGCAATATCGATTGAACTTCGCTAAGCATCGTTAAGTCACAATCGTGCCAAGCGAACCACGAATGAACGCATTTAAAAAAATAATTGCTCGTAACAGTAATATCTGTAAGATCGTATAGAGCACGTTATCCTCGTTAACGGAAAGGACTGTAACGGGAAAGTAGCAATAACGATTTTCTACAATATCCAACGAATCAAAAACGTTTTATCTTTACGACAGGATTCAACGTGACTCGGCTGCAGTACTAAAACTGAAATACTTTATAGATAGAAAACCTATCTACCACGTACGATCAGGATAAAAATACAAAAAACTTACTTCTAGAAGACATCTGCCTGTCAGGTTATAGGTTAGGTTCCAGGATCCTTCTGCACAAAGAAGCAACACACTAAACACGCGCCTGACATACATAATTTTCTTTATATTTACAAATAAGATCTTTAAAGACTTGAGGAGTTCAGTGAACGCCCCAGGTAACGTTGAAAATTTTCGTCTGCTATCAGATGGGTCACACGTAACAGGGCAAATGAAGATTGCCGTCACGCAAGTCGCAAGTTGCCAGGTGTGCCAATATATAAAAAGAAAAATTTAAGCAAGGAAAGAAAAAGTAGCACAGAGAAAGAGGATCAGGGCAAATGGAAATTACAGAAGAAGATAAACGAGTGATATCATTAGAACCGAAGGGCGGGTAATTGTCGGATGGCGAATTGGCGTCAAATGACTTTTCAATTATCAATGGCAATACGGCAGTTTAATCGGCACGTCGAATCAAATTGCACACGTAAATTATCGCCAGCAAGCAAAGCCTAAGGAGGCCCCAGGACACTGTTAGAAAACCATACGAATTAACTTTCAATTAACGAGTGATTAATGAGACTCACGGGAATTGGGAAATCAACACGCAGTCATTCACAATGTTTCTCGTTTATTGCATCCAGTCGCTTTGTTAATATTCGTACGTGCGTACGATATCGATTTAACGCATGTGACTTTATACTTTATTGTTCATCTTTTCTCAATTCCCACGAAGCACCGAAATTCTTCAATTTTTCGCCATGTTCGAGAGCTCGATTCTTAGCCTAGATTCTGAAGCATTGATACTTTAGCCTTAAGTATGTCATATAACGTACCAAATCCATAGTCATCTGAATAATTGTCATAGTAATTGTACCAAGACTGATGTGACACGTGCTTTGGTCGACGCGTTGTTGGCATATAACTCGGCCAAGTCTTTTGAGTTTGCTGGTTGTTTATCCAAGGTTTATGCGTCACGGGCGTGGCGTAAACTGGAGTTGGCCTAGGAGCCGGTTGAGTTTTTTGAGTTTCCCGGTTATCTGGGGAAGGCTTATGTGTCACAGATGATGTTTGACGCGAAGTTGGTGCAGGAGTCGGTTGAGTTTTTTGAGTTTCCCGGTTATCTGAGGAAGGCTTATGTGTCACAGATGATGTTTGACGCGAAGTTGGTGCAGGAGTCGGTTGAGTTTTTTGAGTATCCTGGTTGTTTGAGAAAGGCTTATGCGTCACAGGTGTTGTTTGACGTGAAGTTGGTGCAGGAGTCGGTTGAGTTTTTTGAGTATCCTGGTTGTTTAGGAAAGGCTTATGCGTCACAGGTGTTGTTTGACGTGAAGTTGGCGCAGGAGTGAATCGAGTTGTTTGATTTCCCTGGTTGTCTGAAGAAGGCTTATGCGTCGTAGGTGTTGTTTGACGTAAAGTTGGCGCAGGAGACGGTCGAGTTGTCTGATTTCCTCGGTTGTCTGAAGAAGGCTTATACGTCGTAGGTGTTGTTTGATCTGAAGTTGGCGCAGAACTTGACTGATTATGAGTCTTATGATTATCACCACTGTCACCCGTTTTCGTCGTTCCCTTCAGTGGCACCCCTGCTTTTGGCTTCTTCCGTTTCTTTTTACATTTTTTCCCTCGTGATGACTTTCTAGGCAATTTTTCATCTGGATTATTGTTACGTCTTCCTTCCAATGACGTAATCCCTAATATTGACCGCCATTCCGTAACATTCTCGAAAACGGTAGTCAGCATGTCTGTCGATTTTTCTGTCGTACTCGTAAAAACGCTGTCGTCAGTCTTCAAAGATTCCGCAACGTCAAGTGTAGAGTTTGTCAAATTTGAATTCGGCGGTAAATTCCCCTCCGTTCGTCTGCCATCATTTAAATCCATATTAGACGGCATTGTACTGCTATACTCTTCAATGATATTCGTCGAAACGTCTTCCATAATTTTATTCAAAAACGTCGTCGTAGTCGCAGACGTAATCGATGTCTCGTAAAAGTTCGTCTCGATCGATTCTAATGGTCGTTGCGTCGTAGTCGTAACAGGCGCAATAGAATTAATCGATTCAGACGACGTTCGACTACGTCCACTATCCGTGAACGAAGCTTCCTTACTATTAGACATATCAGAGTCTAACTTTTTCCTCGTTAAAATTTTCGGTCGTTGTCTTCTTCTAGTTTTACCGGTTTTACTACACGAGCATTTTTTAACTCTAATACTCAACTCAGAATTTGCAAACGGATTATCGTCTTCCCTGATACTTCGTCTTCCGCTTCCCTTAGGAATTCCGAGATTCTCCACTCCATGAGGACACAGTCGTTTATTCTTCCTCGTCAACAAGCTGACATCTGTAGGAGCCTGAAGTATTCCTCCAGACTTATCCTGCAGTACCAGTTCCTGTAGATGGTCCGAAGTTTCTCCAGATCCTCCATAATACAATGTATCCTGCTGTACCAGGTTAGAATCCCTCAAAGTATCCGTTTGCGACAAACGCACCAGCTCGCTGAGAAATATTAAGCCAAGCAGCGTCCAGCAACGAGATTTCATCTCGCACGATCTGACAGGCTTTTCGTGGTGATGTGAAGCACGCGCTTCCTTTGACGGCGACTCGACGTGGGGCTCGCCGACGTCACGACGCTGATAACACGATATGCTAGCGAAGCGAAATATCCTCGATGAGAAGCTGATCGAAAACCTTTAACGACTAGCCAATCAAAAAATCAAGCGTTAAACAATTTTCAGGTCCATCCTGCAGCCTTGTAAGATGATCATGCAACCTCGTCAAGCCCATCCTCGTATCATCGATTGTTTAATGTCATCAAGGGCGTCAGCACATTCGTGGCTAATCATTATATCTGAAGAGGCTCGATACACGAAGATTCCAGACCCCAAGTAACATCCGGACCAATAATGATCGATGAAGGAAGTTTGCTGATTAAAGATACGCCAAGTGGTCCATCATCTTCTGATAAGGAAAAGGAATAGAGGGTAGTTGACTATATCTATATCGAAGGATCTAACGACGGGGAAGACCGGATATTGCCCAAAAAATAAGCATCGTTACGAAAATGGCCCGTTAGGACCTCTTAAAATTTTGCTTCATTTCCGGTTGGGTTGCTCTCTTGAGTGATCCAAGAGCAATAATGGCGGTCATGCCATTAAGCTGGAACGAAGCGCGCGAGGGACTTGGGACACGGATAAAATGAATTTTCTTTCTGCTGAATAATTGATTATGGTCGCCTGACGTCGATAACTGACTCAGTTCGTTATTATTCGACGATTCGTATTTTGCGCTATCGAGACTACACGCTAATTGCCGTTTGCCCATCAAGCGTGCAGTCAATCTATCCTGACCTGGGTAATATGGACGTTATGCTTTCTCAGTTAGCTGCTCTTCAACTTCTCCTTTCTAAACGATCTATTTGGCTACAGCATATGAATGAATGAGACAACCATTATGATTTTGTATTTATGACAATCATTATAAAAGTTCTTACTTGATATACGCATAGATATAGAGTTTATTATTATTAAGATTTTATAAAATACGAATATTGTTGAAAAAAATACTTTTTTACAATAATGACGTCTTGTGTAACCTCAGCATTTTATACATATCGCGTGAGGTAACAATGTGACATGATTTAATATATGAATATTTAATTTTTTGGATATACAAATTTATAAAAAATTTGATTGTACGAAGATACGCTACTAGAGTCAAATTATAATTGGGATTTTATGGAGTTAGAAAAAAAGGCATTGAAAATTGCAAATTATAATTGTCGTAATAACAAATTGTTGTTTACAGTAGATTCATAGAATATCGATTTCTTTTCACTTTTCATTTTCTCAAACAATCGCCTACACGCTTATTATTATTGCTCGATATTTGCATTCGCGTATTACGTGTCACTCTTTTTGAATAAAAGAGTCGCGATTCCTTTGTTTCCTCAGTTTATACTATTAGCATTGTTACCATACGTCATTACGTAATGCAGTATTATTGCCATTATTTACAATTTTTCTTAGATCTCACAGTAACCAAAGATTTTTAAATGTATATAAAAATATGTTATTCTTGTGTTCTGATTCTATTTACAAACTGATTTACTTTCAATTTCATGCTCTTGTCTCAAAATTTGCCAGACATCGTGATTTCTCGGGCAGGAGGCAGTCTAGAAATTGCAAAGAGCGATTCAACCCGTGCGAGGAGACATAAAATCCAGTAGAACTATCGGACATTTACCCGTGTCGTTAGATCTCGATACATGGATACGACAGTCGCAAGTAATACAACGGTTTTATGGCCAGGGACGTAAATAGAAGTTTATATGAATTCGTCAGAAGTTCCATTAAACATATAGTCGCAGTATGACATCCGCAAAGTAATAAAAAAAAGGCATGAGTTAAAGGCTACATAAAGGAATGAGAAAATCCTGATTACTTTTACTCTTGATTCATTTTTTTTGTAGTCTCTGCATCTGTTGTTTCCAAGATGGAAAAAGAAAAATTTTTTTGTAAATTTGCCAGAACTGATCACTACAAACTTTATAATTGTAGGTCGAATTGAATAATTTTTTGGAACCTCTTGAAAGCGTAGTAACATTTGAATGTATGGTTTTCAGGTTTTACCTGGTCTCTACGTGGGTAATTATCGTGACAGTAAAGACGCAGCACAGTTGGAACGTTACGAGATCACGCATATCCTGGCCATTCACGATGCAGCTCGTCGCCTCCATTCTGTAAGTAATAAAAGAATAGCGTGCTTTAGAGTACAGTAAAGTCATGCTGCATAAGTCTGTATGTACATATTATGTTTATGAGATATGAGCCTGGAATATTGTATGAGTCCACATGAAAAGTTGAAATTTAAACGTTTATATAGATTTAATATTAATTATACCTAATGCTTTAAGGACTAGATGAATTTGGTGAATTAAGTTTGCTTTTTCAGGACAAGCACTATCTTTGTATCCTGGCAGCTGACACACCCGATCAGAATCTCTCTCAGTACTTTTCTCTCTGCAACGACTTCATACACGCAGCTCGACTTCGTGGTGGAAACGTCTTAATCCATTGGTAACATAAAAATAAGTCTTACTTGTAACCATTAAAAGATTCATAGTGGTTTCCTATAGGGTACGCACTGTATTGATGTAAGATTGCATGTCGAAATGACATTACTGTTTATGATAGTCTGAAAATGTAACTAGTATTTAATTCATAGAGTAAAAACACTGTGCTGGATTGTTATCTAGTAATATTGAAAAATATTGAGATTTTCTGATATGCGTTGACTCACGGTTTTCTGGGAAAAAGAAAGTATTGTAGAAACAGTCATAAAAAGTAGCCTGCGAACAAGTTCCAGGGAAATGTATAGAGGTGTAAATGGTTCTGCGAAAGAGATCAGTGGGCCACTAAGCTATATGTATATCTAGAGATGAATTACTGAAAGAAAGAAAAATCTGGAGCACCTTTTAG
This sequence comes from Syrista parreyssii, assembly GCA_030142615.1. Taxonomy (NCBI): domain Eukaryota; kingdom Metazoa; phylum Arthropoda; class Insecta; order Hymenoptera; family Cephidae; genus Syrista; species Syrista parreyssii. Next base: position 1,736,367 of record JARQTG010000005.1, read on the forward strand.
TATTCTGATTTCACAAAGAGATCCTTATCATTCAGTTTAGCAGGAATGTCGCGTAGCGTAACAGTGGCTGTGGCCTACATAATGAGTATCACGAATCTGTCTTGGAAAGAGGCGTTAAAAGTGGTGAGAGTGGGTCGAGCTGTGGCGAATCCCAATGTTGGATTTCAGCAACAACTTCAGGACTTTGAGTCAACTCGTTTGCAGGAGGTGAGTCTTCCAAGATGAGAAACAAACGCTTCAGTCTATGAAATTCTTGGAAAGACTTTTGAAATCGCTTTCAATTTGTATTCCGTAGGAAAGACGTCGCCTCAAGGAACGCTTTCCAAGTTTGGCTCTGGCAGCAGCCGATGCGGAGGCTTGCAGAGCCACCTTGAGAAATTATGAGACCCTGGCGTTGGCACGTGAAGTCTGTGAAGGAAAATGCGCCATGGGTCGACAGTGTCCTACTGGATTATGTCGGCAGCCATCTAAAAGGTGAAGAATCAACACTGTTAAGCTATACAGTACAAAATATTTAGCTATGTTTTATAAACATTGCTGCAACATAATAAGGAGATGTTTAAGCAACGTTTTTAAAACGTATCTGAATATTTTGTGATGCATGTTAACACAGATGTATTATTTACCTATTCATTTCATGAAACCTCTGGTAGCCATCCTGAAACTTCTTCTTCTTCAGGACCCTAAGAAGAAAGTCTTCTTCTAGCAGTTCCGGGAGTTTGAGCATTGGTAGGACACCTCCGCAATCACCCAGGTTACTACCATCCGCACCACCTTCACCAGCTTTACCAAGATCAGCAAGTACTATCTCAAATACACGGCCACGAAGTGGTCCAGCTGGCTTACACTCATATACTGGATCTGCACCACCATCTAGGTACAAAGAAAACTGTTACACTAAGTGGACTCAATGTGATAGACATCCGAACAATTTTCTTTCTCTTTTACCTTTTCTGTTTGATGTTACATGTAGGGCTGTGTCAAGAGTCGACCTCTCCTCTGCAGTGGCTTGTAGCAGCAGCAGCACTAACTTAGCTGCTGTCGGTAGAAGTATACCGGTAACCGGAAGTAATTGGAGATTAAGGGCAGGATCAGCACCAGCTACTCCGAGGACAACACCTCCAGTATCTCCACAACACTGGCCAAGAAGAGCCTCTAACAGACAAATTGCCCAGCTGCCAATGCCACCCGAATCACCATCATCGTTGACGTAGCAGAAAGACACGCTTGATCCTCTACCACGATTGACGGAATAACTCCAGGTTACGGAAGAGGCTCCGCCAGGAGTCTTGGATGAACTTACTCTACGTACTGTAGCAGACTTGGAATTCAACAGTCATGGAAAGTCTCTAGATCTCAGCCTGTCTTCTGCTGTAAGAATTACTTGTATAGACAAGTTTTCCATAACAGTTGACATTCATAATATTGGCTGAACAAGAAGATGGCGTCCTGCTTAAGGAAAGTGTGAGAATATACGACGATCCTCATGGAGTTTTCAAGTTTTATTGGAAAATGGACAACTTCACTTACAATCAGCCAAACCGATTCAGGCTTAAATTTCCCAATTCCATGACAAAGGTCTCTCTGGATTCCGGTTTTTGACTTTGATAGGAAAACGACGTGATCTACGTTTTCAAAACGAAGTGATTCTTGAGCGGACGAAACTGTAAGATTTCTCGCGAACACGATACTCAAAGTATGATTAAGTCATTCATAAAGTATAAAGATGATCGTATCAAGGATACGTAGTGCTAATTTATATTAATTTCGGGTAACCGTCCAGAACGTCGTTAAGCTTTCGATTTGAAGCCGCCTGCATTTATCAAACCTGTCGTTATTCGGTTACGAAGTGACGTTGTTGCGAGAGATTTAAGAGGATTTTATAAAACTGTTGACAAGAAACTATATATATAATATTATCAACGTTGCATAAGGAAATAAGGAAAGTTATCGTTGTCTGATGCACCAGAAAGAAGCAGAAGTAACGTAATAATAAGAAATTGTCTGCGACGCGTATTAGAGTCCTGAATTGTTCTTGTCTTCAAGATTTCCAAAAATCGATTCAATCCAATACATTACCAAGTACCAAAATTGCAGCAGGAATAAATGCCGAAACAAATACAAGGAAATTCATGACTCTAAAACTCAAATCAGACACCTGCACCCATCGTTAATCAGTTTACTGTCTTTCTATCCTATGAGAAAATCATGGAAAGTTTCTTCAATAACGCGTCATGCCGGTCATGTCGTATATGCATACGAGAAGCATCTCTACGATGGGATCGTTCGACAGTATCCAAAAAAATGTATTAAACGTTTCACAAAGAAAAAAAAATACGAGAAAGAGTGACGAAAGAAATACTGTCGAAAGTTCTTTTCTATTATACATATAAAAATAAGACATTATTACTAACAACGTAAACTATTATAACGACGCTCTACTTTTATACAATGTTAATGCAAAATATTGTAGCTATACAATATCAAAGCTATTTGTACGATGACTAAAGTTTTTAGACAGCCCCAGTGTCATTGCTCCAATTCATGATTATACAAGTGCATGCATATATCCGTACAAAGGAAAATGTTCAAATGACTTCGGTGCTGTCTAAAAAATCGTACCTTATCAATAAGGTATAATGGTAGAGTAAGTAACGTAGTGGATGGACTATACGGTACTTAGATTTTATATGCCTATAGAAGGAAAACGAAAAAGAAAAGAAAAAAAGAACATTTCTCCTTTCTATTCTTCCTATCGCAAGAGCAATCTTATTATTATCATGGCATATTGCTACGCATATTCTTAAGGTAGAGAAATTTGCATTACGCAATACGTGTTATTCCGTTGAAAAAGGAGTTCCTCCTCTGATTACGTATGTACTATATGAATAACGTGAAGGCACGAGCTTGCGTTTATGTATTCACGTCGTACAGCGCAATGCAACTGTATCATGCAAATAATTCAAGGATGAATAACAAAATGTCTCAAGTGGCAACTTGCAAGGCTATAAGCAATAACTTATACTTAAGCTATTTGCGTAAATCATTAATTGGAACATTCACTTTTAAGAAAGACGTGTAAAATCGTCTGTTTTATATTGCATTAATTATTGTAATTGCATTGGGTGAATTTATGAAGGTACGAAAGTATGTTTGGCTATTAAGTTTAATTAATTTTTTCTTATTAGTCATTATTTCAAGTCAAATATTACGACAGAGGACATAATTAACATTGTGGCTGTGCATTGTGATTTTATGCTATAATGGGTCGCGGTTGTCTTTGACTATTAAATTAATGGTCGTAGTCCTGTTGCGAGTAATTAGACGTGTCTTTATTGCGAAATTGTAAAGAATTTTATTGAGCATTAATCTGTTAATTTTTGTATTGTCTTTTGATTCTTTTTATGCCGTTCTTGTATGAAGACCAGCCGCGATCCGTCGAGGTTTAAAGATGGATATCATTACTTGTTATCATAACCTGTATAAAGTAATCATAGGTGAACACAGATGCACCAATTAGGTACATGTGCAGTATTTTTGATACATCTGAATTGATCTGTGATGCGTACTAAGTTCAATGCGAATCATATCATCCGTGCTTCGTGTAAATTTTCTGTATAAATTGGCGAGCGGTGGTCATGTCCGCTTTGCCAAAAATTGCACTTCAGAGAAGAGAGATAATCGGTGATTGTCGACAGTAAAAAATTTTAAGTCATGAGGGTCAATGAGTTGGGAATAAATTAATTAGTAAACGATCCTTCGATATAACTTTGCTCTAGATTAGTATTATACTATATTCAGTTTTCTATATCTTGCTTGACGTAGAAAACTGAGAGCGAGCATGGCCGTTTAGTTGATGGAAAAGCTTGAGTTAAGGATGAATTAAATAAAAGAAGCAATATATGATAAGGATTCTAATTATCAATTGCATTTGTGAAAAGGAAGAGAAGTAATCGGCCGATGCCTGGACGAGAATATTTTTAAATTAAAATGTTGCGATCAATGTTTAATTGGGAATTGGATTTATATTGTTATAAAGTGAATTAATGATTTTAGGACATTAAGAATAAGGTCGAAAGCCGTTCGCAACATTTTGTTTGAAAATATTAATATTGAAGATTGCGAAATATCCTTCCTATACTTCCGGTTAGGCACTATGTCGTAGATTTTCAACAATTCTGTACCTGATTGTTATCTAATATTCTATCATCCGTAACCTAATCTTGAGTTGATGATATGTTTGGACCACACTTTCTTACCTCGAATAATGCTGTTCTTATTACAGATAATTAATCAGAAAAAACTTCGTCTTGCGTTACTGAATTAATCGAATGTTTTGCCCATGAATATGTCGCACCAAAAATAATAAAAATGTTAATAAATATTTGTTCTATTAATATAGTTCATGCTTCTTTTTCATTTATCATTAATTCCAACTACGTTATATTATTATTTCTTTAACATAATGTGAATTGCTCTTGATAGTAAATCTTGGATAAAGGAAGACATGATAGTATGAAATGGCAAGAGATAAAATTATGAATAGAAACAAGAAATATCTTCTTATTTATAGTCTATGGCGTATGTACATTTGTTTTTCAAAAAATTCACGTATGGTGTGGTGTAGGTGTTTCTGTTTACAGGACGAATAAAGTGGTAAATGTTTTTGGGAATGTCAGTAGCTTATATCGTTAATACTTCTCCCGAGCTTCTTCTATCATATTGTTTAATTCAAGATTTTGCCAGTCCAATGCAACATTGTCGAGGTGATTATCAAAATCAATAAGGTTGCGGTATGCTTCTCCTTTCATTAAGAAATACATTGTCTCTGTGAGGCTGTCGTCACCTTCGAAAATTATACTGAAAAGAATTGGAGATGTCATACAATTTATCGATTATACAAATGATGATTTGTCAGTCAATCACATACTTTGATTTGTCTTTTGTTTTCCACTTTCCATCTGAATTTTGTGAGATTCTTAGCGGATTCGATCCCATTCCCAAAGTTATTTCTTTATTATCTATCTGTAAAGAAACATTCATCCATTGTCAAATTTATAGGACAGACTGGTTAATGCTTTATTAACTTACCACTGCAAGCAATGCACCAGGAAAGGTCTCTGCTATCTTGTCAGCTATCCTGTGAGCTGGTTTATCTGTGCTAAATTTAATGGTAATACAAATGTTAGCTATAAGAACTAGATACTAGTTAATTATATCAAACTATTAAAAATCTAATTACCTCATATCATTAATATTTTCATTGGCCAGGTAATAGCCTGCTATTACTAAGCCCTTTCGAGTCGCTAGCTGATCAATCTGCAATAAATAATTAATTGCTAGAAATGTTTTCTCACCGCATTACTAAACTAACATACTCCGATCAACAATGGGTAAAGCATTATTCCGCACACATATATAAATTTCTAATAAATACATTATGAGGATGGAATGAAGTTAGTTTATCACAGAATTACTGGTACATTGTCAATAATAAGCTATTAAATAATTACCAAGGTAAGGGCAACTTCCGCCATGGGCGAAACGTGTAAGCACAAATGAAACAATGGAATGGCATCCTCGATCTGCAGTTCTGACGATTTTCCATTTCCCTTCCCTTTCTGTCGGGCCAGTAGGAGACCATTTATTGCACAGTGCGGATACTTTGCCGCGTGCAAAACAATCTTACAGTAAGCACGAGCCGAAAAGTGGACGACTGCCATTTTTACATACAGTCAGTCAATATATTACAGTTCACACGTCACTCACTGACTGGCAATATGCATTGTCCCACGTGATGAATTCCAACCAATTAGAACGACTTGTGGGCGCGGCTTTCGTATTGCTATGGTAACGCAGCAGCTGATCAATCTAAACAAACTTAGAAACTTCAGTTGACAGATCGTTTTCAATTAATAATCTTGATGTATGCATGTAGTGTATAGTCGTGTAGATTATAGTGGATTTTAAATTATTATTATTAACTTGTTAGTGTTTTGATACTTACTGATAAAAATACAAAACCTAAAGAAAAATGTTTATTATAAGCATATGTTTAAAAATGAATTATTATTATACATTTTTCTAATTATTATCCGTTTCGTCATCGGTATTTCAATCATTATAAATGGAAAGTAAGTTTTGATAACATAATACATACTAGAGACTCTATATTATTTGTCGACTTGGTATTTGCTAATAAAAACAAATTGCATGAAATAGATGGCTGAGTTGTCAGATAACTCAGATGTTGATCCTGAGGAAATGGCAAGGATGGTTGAAGATATGGATGATTTGGATAACGATTTGTTTGGTTCTGCATTAAGTAAACCAAAGTCACGCACATCCATTCGATCTAAAGAGCCTGACAAGCAGAATCTATCTGATTCTAAGAAGAGGGTAGCATTCCGTGGTTAGTTTGAATAAAAGGTATCTATGAATGTATAACATACAGTATTAAATAAGTAATTTTGCATATAGATTTCAATGAAGATGATCCGCTCGCAGATCTGCTATCCGATGAGGAGACTTTTCAGCAAAAATCAAAGCAAGCAATATCAAAACCAAAGGGTAGTAAGATGGCGGATTTATTTGGAATTAAAAATACAAATCTTACAGAACATGTGAAATCACCTATGAAACAATCAACTATAAGTAGTTTTTCCAAATCTGAAGAACCAAAACCAAAAATTGTTACCCAAGACCGTGACTGGCTGGGTATAATAGATGAAACACCTAGTTACCACCAAGAATCAAATATACAGAAAGCTGTCAAGCCAAACACTGTCTTTGATTCTGAAAACGACGTGCTCGCGGGATTATCAGACAGACCAACTTCTACAAGTGAAAAATCGAAAAAATCTTCATTATTGGAAGATTTATTTGGAAACAAACCACGTGCTACACCATCGAAGGAACTAAATCCTCGCAAGGATCTCATAAAACCTAGATTAGAAACACCTGTAGCTCAACCTAGACAGGAAGCAGCTAAAATTGAATCAAAATCCTTAGGAACAGGATATGCTCCAACAGTACCGGCACCACGAGAGCCTCGTCGAGGTAGGAGAAGTTCCGGTGTGATAAATGATCCTCTAGGTATACTTTCTTTATCGTCCACGCATTTTGAACAGCCTCCTCTTGATGTTAGCGAAGTAAGTAAAAGTAAAACTCATTAATTAAACAAAATGCATTAATTACTTTATTAATTTATGGCAGACCGACACGTCGAAGACTAATCAACTATTGCTTTCAAAAGATAAGGAGAATATCCTGACGCTCTCTGAAAACGGAACGAAGACAGTAGAAAAGGATAATCTTCCAGAATGGCTGGGAGGACCAAAGAGATCAAAGGAAGAAAAATCAGAAGGTGAAAAACAAACCGTTTTGTCTAAAACAAATCCAAAAGATGATTTGCCGAAGGTTTTTCAACCAGTAGGAAACAGTGCACTGTCACAAGATATTCAAAATGTTCAGGAACCTGTATCGATTCAGCAATCCAGTTTGGATCACAGTAAAATTAATTATCCTGAACATATGTCGCTGTTAATGGGAACGCAGTTCGATCAACAGGCGACGATTATGTCTCTGCAACAACAAGAACACGAATTGAAAACAGCAACCATATTGTCTCGGCAGAATGAACAATTGAGTCAACTTATGGAGAGTCAAAAAAATAGACTGAGTGAACAAGAAAAACAGTTTAATATGCTTATCAAGAAACAAATAGAGAGGCAGATTTTATTAGAAACGCAAATGAAGATGCAGCAAGAACGTATTAATAGCCATATTCAGGTAAACAATAATATTTTAATATTAGCAATTTTAAGAAGTTATATCTGTAACCATTATCATTTCAATGAATAGACTCTGATGGCCCAGCCAAATTCTGTGCCAATGGCTTTTGTTGTTAACAAAAATCCAGACGATGCAACGAACGAGCAACCGAAGAATAAGGAAGAACAATCGGAAAGTCTGGTACATAAATTACAAATGGAAAAGCTATATTTGGAAAACACGCTGGAAACTTTGAAAGAGAAACATGACAGAGAGATCACAATTATTGAAGAATCCTACAAGTAAATATCTATTTGTATTAGCAAAGAATAACAATCGAGTTTTCTAAAATATTAATAATTGTGTTGTTTTAGAAAACAAATGACTTTCATGCAGGAAGCAATGGAAAAACTTGAACACAGAGTGCGACACGATTCCGAAGTAATGGAAGCCGATTACGAGGCGAAAATTGAAAAGTTAAAGAATGAAAAAACAAATTTGGAATCTGTTTATACGGAGGAGATAGAAAAATTAAAGGTACATAACAAGGGTGGTATAAATTTATCTAGTGCATAAATTAGTACATAAAAAGTGAGATCACTGGATTAAACTTCACTAATCCAAGTAAAATGTTTACTTTGTAATTATGCGTTTAAAAAATCAACCTTCAATTGATTCTTCATTAGAAAGAGCACGATGCATCTCTTAGAGAAATTCATGAGCGGCATCGCCGTAGCATTATACTCCTGGAAAAGCAACATTCTGAGACCATAGAAAGCATCAATAAAGCAAAAGAATTGGAGCGTCAAGCTATAGGGATTACAAAAAATTACAGTACAGATTTGACGACTGTGTTGGACAAAGCACAATCTGCCATAGAAGACATTCAATCGTTACATGATAAAATTCAAGATAAAAATATGGAAACTGATGAAATGAGAAGAAACTATTTGAACAAACAAGTCGAACACTTAGAACGTACGCTTATTCTTAGGTTGAATATAATTTGCCTGAAATACAATAAACTGGAACGAAGTAATTTTTAGTGCTAAAAACGCATGTGGAGAAGCATGAGAACACACTAAATGCAGAACGCAGTCAGTTGATGGAGGCTGCGCAGAAAATGGAGATTGGAGCAATGCAAATGATTTCTGAATTTCAAAAAAGAAGCATAGAAAATAATGAGGCTGAGGAAAGACTCAAGTCTAGAGAACAATCTCTTGTACGGGACAGAGAATTGTTCAATGAGCAAGTTCAATGGGAGCGAAGCTACTTACAAGTATTAAAGTGATTTTATACAAAAAGGTTTGTTTCTGAAATATAGTATATGATACATAATTTATTTAACCAGGCAATGAAGGAGACATGGTTGAAGGAGCAAGAAAGACAAAATAAATTGATTACAAAAGAGCGAGAAGCAATTGCATCTGAAAAAGCAAAATTGGAAGTATCCAACAGGTTGAAAATTGGATCTGATGATACAGCAAAGGCTGAGGTTTGTAAAATAACATTTTTGTCGAAACGGCTAACTAATTTTTATTAACTATTTTCAGATTGAAGCTGCTTTGAAAGCCGCGCAGGATGCAGCAGCTAATGCTAATCTGGAAAGGCAAAAATGGCGAGAAAGAGTCAGTGAACTTGAATCGCAACGTCAAGTGTTATGCGAGAAAGAAAGTCAGCTGGTATTACGTGCTAAGGAACTGGAAGATCTGACACAAGTATTTTTCTAATTATACACAAAATTGCACAATGAAACCAATTATAGATATCCCATTACTATCATTTTTGTCTTTGCAGTCTGCATTAGAAAAAAGGGAAGAGGGTCTTAGAGCATTGAGAGAAGCTCGTCGTATTGAAGATCAAAATAAAGAAAAAGTTGCGCAGTGGCAATTACAAATTGAAGCTTTAGCGCAGAGAGAAAATAAACTTGCAAATGACAAACTTGCATTAGCCAGGTAAAATTATAAATATATGAAATTTAGTATAAATCTTGTAAATGAAATATTTAATTATTCATGTCGTAAAAAGGGAAAGACTAGCCTTACGTGTTAACCAAGCAGAAAAGCCAGAAAAAGATACTGAACGAAGTGGTACATCATACAAGTATGTGGATGAATCTTATTTATCTGCATTGTCACATAATGCACAAGTCTCAACACATTTTAAAGTAAGCATAAATAACTTTTACTTACCTATAAATGTTATATTATTTAGTTGCATTCACTTCACAGGATATTTTATTTTCAGGACGTTGTTGATCCTCACTTGATACTGCTCAAGTTAAATCTAGACAATAAATTAGAAATGAGCAATGAATACCTTTCTGTAATGAACAATGTGAATCAATAACATGAAAGAACTAGTACATGAAATAAAGATTGCTTTAATTAGTTTTTTATGTATAAACATACAAAATATTAAAATGAAATAAAAATAATTTCTTACGTAATTTTAATAAATTGAACCATTTAATTCTGGATTAGATCCATCCAAGTTTAAGATAGATTCATCCAAATCATCTAAAACAACAAATATAATACACATAGTATTATTTAATGTTAAATCATTTTTGTAATTAAAATGGTGGACCTAGTAATTTAATATCATACCATTACTAGTAATGTAGCAATCTTTAAGAACGTCAATATTGTTCTTGACTGTTTCAACTTGATCAACTTGAGTCTTCGCCTTGTTTAATTTCACACTTATTGCTTCACCACAGAGTTTCTGTCAATATCAGATTAGAAATAAGAGCAATTTCTTCATGTAGGTGATAAAATATAATCAACTACTATACTTACTACATTATCGCACAGTGTGGTAACAAAGTTATCATCCATAACTGTATGCGGCTTACATATTTCAGGCATATCATTGATAAACTGAATTGCATCTGTTACGAGATTTACAGCCTGTCTGCAAATCAGATTTTGCATTATATACAGAATAATCTGATTGGTTAAAAAAAAATTTGCATACTGTTGATAGTTATGTGAAATGGGCAGACCATCAACCTCTTCTGAATTCTGTAAAATCCTATGTATAGCATGTTTCTGTCCTGTTAAATCATTCAGATTATTGGCAATGCTTTCTTTAAGTTGAGCTCTCTCTTCTAAAATATAAAAACTGTTAAAACCTTCTTCATCTAACTACAGAATTGAAACAAGACTCCAACCTACCTTTCAAAGCTTGAGATGCTTTCAGCATATTCTTGTAATCCTGTTTCTGCCGAACCTCAGCATTTCTATGAATTTTCTTAGAACGGTTACGAGCTTCGCGCAAAAGCGCTATCACCTCCATTTCCTTTTCCATTTATAATGAAAACCACTACACTAAATTCAATATAATAAAATGCTCTGTTTAACAGAAATACTTTCCACTACGTATGTATAACCTGCTCCAAAAACTGATCATTTTTTGTAATACACAGTAATAACTATTTACAGCATAGTTTTTTATATACAATATATTTTATGGTAATATTCATATTGAAGAAAACAATATATATTTTAATCCAGGAAAACGTTAGATATTTACACGTTTATAAAGAAGTATCTGACAGATTTCAAATTATACCTTGTGGTTGCGTTTGTAACCATACGATGATTCGTGATGGCGTCCGTTGGAAACTTTTGCCGCCTTTTGTGAAATGGCAACAAAGTGCTGTATGGTGTCGCATGTTTTTCATTATGAACTACAATTGACTACAATGTGCAAGTTGAGAAAGACATCTGACATTTTTAGCTTCTTGTGAAAACATGTATCATTTCTTGTATTTATTAAACAATCATTTTTGTTGCATTTGGCGTTCTTGTTCTCATTCATAATAACAAGCAATAATAATTGATTATGTCATACAATAAGCAATAATGTATCACACATGTAGTCTTCTAAGTTGCTAAACTTGCTTGTAGTGTATGAGACCTGAATGTATTATTTATTTTATTATAAATTTATGGTGTTAAGTGTGGTGAACTTGTATCTCTTGAAAGAATCGTATTAATTTCGCTTGTAACATGAATGTAACCAGTAAGTATTGAAATATTTATCTGTATCCGAATTAGTATGTACTTTATTAAGTCATATTTTGTAGAATTACTGAAAAGAAAACGCTGGGCTCAACGTGTTGGGAATGTTAAACAACTAGCAGAGGTTGTTAAGGAGTTGGGTGATATATACTTTGAAACAGAAAAACTAGAGGAGGCCTTGCTGGAATATATGGAACAGCTGGAGCTTTGCAAAACTTTGAACGATAAGTTGAATTGTGCTGTTGCTCATAGAATGATAGGTGAAGTCTATGTGAAACTTGGAGATTATGAACAAGCATTGGTTCATCAAAACCTTTACCTAGGTAGCATTTGCTCAAATTTCTGATTATTGTACTTATTTATTGAATACGAATAATGCTAACTCTTTTATTGGACAGAACAGATGGAGCTCAAGAGACAGAAAATCTTTTGGAAGAGCAACGTGCCTATGCCACATTGGGCAGAATATACTTTTGTTTGGCAGAGAGTTTGCCAGAAGGGAACAAAAACAAACAAGAAGCATTATTAAGTTCAAAGAAAGCTTACACAAAAAGCATTCGAATATGCCAAAAGTAAGAATCACTTCCATCTATTGTTTCATTTACAATTTTATTTGGATCTTAAAATAATACTATTACTCTGTTACAGATTAGAGGACACTGATATTAAAATGGAAGAAATCATATTAATGAGAGCACGACTCCTTTTAAATTTAGGTCTAATTCTAGAAGGTCAAGGAGATCAGGATAAGGGTATCAAGTTAATCGAAAATGCAGCAGAGCTGTGTACGATTCACAAATTTCATGAAGATCTGCATAGAACTCACATTGCCTTAGGGGCACTTTACGAACGACAAGGAAATATAGAACTGGCTATGCAATATTTAGATAAGGCAATCAACACGAACGATCCAACAATGAAAGCGGAAGCAAGCTTAACAAAAGCTGAGCTTTTATTAAGAATAGGAAAATGGCGTGAAGCCAGAAAAATTCTAGTGAGCCTTTACACGTCTAATATTCAAGCCGAAACAATTCGACAACAAATTGACAAACTCTTACGAATCGGTATCTCATAACATTTTTTAATTCAATTACTTTAAGTGTATCCTTTGAAGAATATGTATTCAAAGTCTATCTTTTGTCCTTGTTCTTAGCCGTGACGTTATGCAGGACCGAGGAAAGTCTCGACGTAGAGATTGACGTCATGACCAGACAAAAACACTACGAGGTCTTGGGCGACGCTGCAGTAGCTGCAAAGGCCTATGAGAAAGCCATTGACTACTACCGCGAGATGCTAGCCTGTGCAGAACGTACTGGAGAAAACGTGAATGCTGCACTGGTGAGTTTGTCTAGAACATTGCGCGATGCTGATCGCTGTGCCGAAGCAGTAATATTTGCACGTCGTGAACTAGAGCTCTGTTCTGCACCTCGTGAGGTGTGCCAATCAGCCCTTTGCCTGGCTGAGACTCTTACAGTTGCGAATTTTCCTGATTCTGAAATCAGAGAAGCGTATGAATTAGCCAAGTCTGAAGCGAAAAAATGTGAAAGTCCACCATTAGAAGCAACCGTCATTAAGGAGTTCCTGGAGTACTTAGAGAAAACAGAGAAACTCGATGAGGCAGAAGAGCTGAAGCTCAAATTAAATCTACTAGATGTGAAATCCGAATCCGATAGCGAAGATGAACCAGAGACTCCAGATATTGGCCTTGATATCTGCTTGGAAGACCTCTCTGATGTGGAGGATCAATTGCCTAAGAATACTAACTCCAGGAACAGTCGACGTCCACAGCGAGGAATCGTTATCAAGAGAAATGAAAAAGGAGAAACGCAGCTTCACGTAGCTTGTATAAATGGCAACGTGAGTAACGTTGAGAAACTCCTAGAGGGAGGTCATCCTACTAATGTTAAGGATAACTGCGGATGGACTCCATTGCACGAAGCAGCTAATCACGGCCATATAGAGATTGCTGAACTTCTTCTAAAAGCTGGTGCTGATGTAAACGATCCTGGAGGAGCATTGTGCTGCGGTGTAACGCCACTTCATGATGCAGCGGTATGTGGCAATTTTTCCATGATGTCTCTTCTCCTGAAACATAAAGCGAATGCCTCTCTTAGAACTGCCCAAGGGGAGACTGTCCTAGACTGTCTAGTAGGCTGGAGAAATCGTGTCGAGGACTTGTCACCTAGTGAACAAGTGGAGTATGAAAAATTAAAGAAAAAATTATCCGTCATAGTGCCACCCAGTACAGAACTACCTAACACGTTGTCCACAAGGTCTAAGTCGGCATGGCATGAATTGCTTGACGAGGAACAGGAAGAGGAGTATGAAAAGCCCAAGAAAATATCTGCTGGAGAAGATTACAAGAGGACTATTGCCAATTTAAGGAATAGAGGTGGTGTTACTGCTGTGGCAAGTAGACCCTCAGAAACTCAGAAGATAACAGCACCACTGCTTGATAGTGAACAAGTGTTGATCGATGACTGGCTGGAAGATGACATAGGGGAAGAAAGTACAACACGAATACATAATCCTGACAACTTACCAACTTTCTCTAAGAGAAAATCCAGCAATTCTATTCCAGATCAGGATAAAAGCACTAAGAGGCAAAGACTCGAATCTGAAGATAGTAATGATGCTATTTCCTTATTCGATGATAACAGTTGTGATAGCAATAGCAGTGAAATCATTAGTATTTCAAGTCGAACAAAGAGACCAGGTAAAAAACGTAGCAGACAAGTATCATTGTTGTCTGCTGGTTTTACCAGGGACTCCACTTCTCGTACTCCATCACCAGTGACTTCTTCTAGTTCTCAAAATTTACCACAACAATCCTCCCGATCAGTTCTGATCAATCTTCAAATATCAGTCGAACATAAGATATTTGATATGAAGATAAAACTTCCTGAGCAAGAAAATAAAACAATAGCGAGCATCGTAGATGATGTTAGGAAGAAATTCGAGGACTGCACAGGCTGTCAGGTCAATATGAATTTGACAACAATAAATGGAGATTCTCTATCTCCCAATACTACTATGGACAGTTTGATAACAAATGGAAACAACTTTGTGTTAAAAAGTCAGATAATTGATATGCAGATCCCACCAATCGTTGAAAGATACAAAGTCATCTGTTCGACTCTAAATATAGGTATGCGTATTAACATATTATTAAGCGTCTTTAATAATGATACAGTCTTGTTGAAAAGCATGAAGTTAATAACGGA
Source organism: Syrista parreyssii (assembly GCA_030142615.1). Classification (NCBI taxonomy): domain Eukaryota; kingdom Metazoa; phylum Arthropoda; class Insecta; order Hymenoptera; family Cephidae; genus Syrista; species Syrista parreyssii. The sequence goes on from JARQTG010000005.1 coordinate 1,751,392, forward strand.
TCACTTATAATTTTTATCATTCCAGGTGTACAGGACTCGATGATCAAGTGTCTAAGAATTTGTGAGAATACATCAACAGTTCGTCTGAATCCAAACGAAACTTCGTCAGAGGAACTGACACCATTTTTGAAAAGTTTAGAATACCAGAAGTCTCTTCAGGTACTCCACCTGTCTGGAATAACTCTCTTCGACTTTGGTGAACTTTTAAACAGTTCAATGATGCAACTGATTTCCTTGCAAGAGTTACACATGAAAGGATGTGATATAGACTATAATTGTTTATCCCAAGTTGATAGGTTGCCTCTGCAACTAAAAATCTTGGATTTGAGTTACAATATTTTGGGTGTTGAAAGTGAAGGTAAACTTTACCAATTATTAGCTCCATTAAAGTGCCTTCAAACCTTGAACCTATGTTCCTGCGAGCTGCAGGATCTGCCATATACCATTACTAGTAATGCTCTTGTTAACCTAGACGTATCTTGGAATAGTCTTGGGGGCGAGGGTGTAGAAAAATTTGTACAACGTCAAATGCTAAGTTTGAATCTGTCCAATACTCTGCAACAGGACAAAACACCCGTGGTTACGGTACTCTTGAATAACTTTGCAACATCTCTTTACACTTTAGAATCTCTTGAATTGGCTTGTTGTCATGTTCAAGATTCTGATGTTCAAAACATTTTATCAAAATGTCCTAACCTTTCTAGGCTTGTACTTAATGGTAATTCTAATTTAACTCAAAGCTCAGTAATTGCGGCCTTAAAGCACGTACCTACTTTGTCTTATATCGATATTAGTGGATGTACAGAGATTTGTGATGAGCCAGAACCGGGACTAGTTATACAGAATCCAGACATATGTACCTTGATGATTAGTATGGAGCCAAAGGTACAAAGCTCTTGGTTAGTATTATGGAAGGATTCTGGAATTCTCAAAAGTTTGCCTTACAATGTCGTAATCTTTAAATCCAACTTCTAAATCTGTCATCTGTTGATCGTATCTTAAGAATAATTTTGTTGAAGTTGCTTAGAAATAGTAACACAATATAAATTATCGTAAAATTTTATTTTAACGTTATGTTGTACATTCTATTTCCAATTTTACAATGTATGCTGTCAACGTGCACACAGTTCTCACTGGAATTTGTAGCCAGGAAATTGTTAAGACTGTTGGTTAGCGATGGAAGTAGAGAATTCAGACGTTCCTCTTTGTCTCCAAGGCACCACAAGAAACTGGCATGATACGAAGCTTCCTGGATAACACAAATCATATAGAATCTTTTTTCTTCTGACAAATTCCAGTGAAGTATTTTAATAAGTGAGAAGCTATTTATCAGCTGTTCTTTTTAATCAATCATTTTACAGTAACATATATATCCCAGTGGTAACGTACCTTGTTAAATTATATTGTCAGAGTTATTTAGTTAATAAACAATCGACATTTTATATAAAACGATTATTTAAACTACTTAAATTGTCACTATATAAGGAATTAGATTTATAATGTGCACAATGAGTATTTACCTCATAAAACGGTGGTAGTTGATATTCAGCAAGTAATTTATTAAATGCTTTTGTCAAATGGTCTAACGTTCCATCATCACTTCTACAGCATATTCCAAGAAATGTTCGTGTTCTGTCATCGTTGCAATATGCTTTTACATCTGTGAATTCCACTAAGAACTGGTTTATGTTCTGACAGACACTTTTCACAGCATCAATGAATGAATCAATCCAATGAAATTTTAAAGTCACAGTTCGAGTTAAACTAATATGAAATTGATCAAAGATCATACTATCTTCTAATGATATTTGTGATTTAATTGATTCCATCCATACTTTCATAGAATCACTTGGAACATCTAAACAGTACAAAATTGTAGCATGGTCTATTATATTCCTGAAACTTTAAAGTATATATTTTTTACCCCAATTTACATACAATTAATGTAAACTAACGTTGCCCAGTTACCACGTTCATGTTTGAATGATCGTATCCTCCCATCATGTAGCAAAGGATCATCAATTACTTCCTCATGATGCAAAACACCTTTCCATTCAACAATACTTAATGGAAGTGGTAAACTAAAATATCAAACATATTTAATAATATTATAAATATTGACACTAGCTATATACACCAAATACTCCATTTTAATTTGAATTCTGAACTTTATTCTCTCAACATAGCCTTAAAATTATATATTTACCTTTCTGCCGCCTTTTTGGTTTCAACATTAGGAATATCTTTATTATCTTCTACATCGCTATCCGACTCTGAAGAATACGTAGCTATCAGGCTTAAACCGGACATCACTGATAAATCATATTTATCAAAAACTATAATTTTACAACCACTGCAGGCTAATGTCACGTGAGACTAGAGAGCCAATTAAACATTTTATAAAAACTTATAACCAGAAGTAGACCGAAAGGGAATCACATATTTTCACAATTCTGTAGGCAATATAATTTCAAATTTTAATCAAGATATCGATTAAAGATTATCATAATTGTTACAAAATTCTCTCACCGGCAGAAATAGTTGGTCATAATTACTCAGCGAATAAAAGTATAGCCTTAATGATTTTAATTTATTGTAATCATGTAAGTTTACAAACAGGAGCATTTACAATTATCATGTCCTGTTTCATGGTAGAGAATTTACTAAATGGAGGGTGAGTGTTAGATAACCAGCCCAAAGATATTAGATGCGTCCAGGAAATCTGCCTTCCGCAATTTGTTCATTCCACTTTTCGATCCAGGTGTTTGGGCAAAGGGACTCGTATACATTCTTGAAGTACTGGCACGCTTCATATTTCTCTCCACGTACTTTTGAACAGCGATGAAAGTCCAAGTAATTTTGGTAGCAATTCCTGTTTCATATTCATTGCAATTAGAATTTTCCTTTAGACTTGTTTTGTCATTTAATGTTTTAAATTCTAAGTTAGACAGATCAGGACAAAAGCTCATAGTAAATTAATGAGAAAGTCATTCGCTTGATGATTACCTGGTTTGATTCTGGTTTGGAAACCTTGGATCAAAGGGCGCTGTACGGAAGTCTTCAGCGTTTTTCGGCGCAACGACAAATGGCATGGTTGCAATATAACGTGCTGCTCAACAAGTTATACAAACGTTACTTAATTTCTGCAATACAATAGAATTCTGTGGAAGACGCATTAATTGCATTTTCCCACCCCCTTGCAAGAAGTAATCTCTACGTTTGTCTCTCGCTCTCGTCTACTTGTCTCTCTTGTATAGTATGATATCACTTAAACACTAAACACAGTTGTCATCCTCTCGCTGTTGCTCTTTACCATCTTCGTACTCTATAGAATGATCATTTACTAATTTTAACACTGTAGCAAAATTATTGGGAACAAGGCAAAAAATGCAATCCACGTGTCTCCTAATTGGAAAAGAATGATGATGAAAGGCTTTGGAGGAAAAAAAGGGACTGGTTATTTGACCAGAGGTCTGGTATTGTCCTCTTCCTGGCAGCAGACTTCTCTATACTTCTTAACCTCTGCCATATACAACGACCACGCATCCTTGGGCTGCTCTGCTGTTTGTTCCGTCTTTGGCTTTGCTACCATTCCAGTTTTAAGAATTCTACCACCTCGTCTTTTGCCAACCATCAATGGGGGTGGAGCCACAGGTTTCTCTTCCAAGACTGATGCAGCTGGTTTCTGTGATGGTTGCATTTGCTCTTGCATTTTTTTAAACATCTCCATGAAACTTCCATCGTTCTTAAAAGCATTAGGCTGTGGAGGAACTACTGGTTGTGGAACTGTCATCTCTGTAGAATCTTCAGGTGTGTCAGATTCATAAGAAGGTGCTCTATGATGTCTTCGGCTTTCCCTGTATCTATGTCTGTCTCGACTCCTATTACGACTACGACTACGTCTTCTGTCCCTGGATCGTGATCTTTCACGCGACCTCGACCGTGATCTATCCCGTCTTGAATACTTTCGTGATCTCTCCTTATCCCGGTCACGATCTTTGTTGTCTCTATCGCTTGAACGCGAACGTCTATGGGATGAACGTGCTGGTGACGACCTGGAATCGCTGCGCCTTCTTCGGCGTCTCTCCTGAGGTGAGTCGTTGCGTGAAGATCTGCCACTTCTGTAGTCAGGAGGTGACTGCGATCGTCGAGACGAAGATGTTCTGCTCTTGTAGTTGTCGTACGTGGTGAAGCTTGTGCTATACGAAGGAGGTGAAGGTGGCACAGGCGATGAGTCTGAGTTTGACCTGGGGCCACGATCGTGTCGTTTTGAGTCCATGCTGGCTGGCTCTGTTACCTCGCTGGCCAGGCTGGACGGACAGAGATGGACACCTATAAGGATAGAAACTGCCTTCTATAAGTACACAGCCTAGTTCGACTAATCACACCATTACCAACTGGCATTTAATACACGTTCTCAAGAGACAAGCAGACTTAGAGCGAGAGATTGAAACATATTAACTAAGACATATGACTAACATTAGACAAAACTATTAAGTGTTATTCAATATCTTGAGGCATTAATTATTTTGCCAAGAATTATCCATATTAATGTATACATTTTATATATCGGAACACCAAATGGATCTGACTTCTTGCAAGGTCTTGTGTCAAAGCCCAGAAATAAGAGTAAACATGAAACATATAATTATCAATTTCATAGAATATTTTACAAACGATTTCAAGCCTCAATCAATGAATTAGAACATGACTACCTTAGCTTTAACACAAGACTGTGGCAATTATACTTAATCAACATCATGAAAATATCTTGACAAGAGTACATAAATGAAGAAGAAAGATTCTCTCGAATAATCGAATGCAGCACAGAAATGAAGAAATAACTAGAATGATTGAAGACTGATGAGTTATGCAGGCGTCCTTGATTCGACGAATATTTGATACCCAAAGTTCGTTCGATATTTCGGGAAGCAAATCTTAACATTTCCTTCTCGAAATATCAAAGGACAATCACGTGGATGAGAAAACAGATTATATCATTTAGAAGTTTTTCTCCAGTGGACGTTTTGGTCGATACAGGTGCGTAAAATTTCGAGGGTATGGTCTTGCCCGAATACTTCCAAGGAACTTGCTATGACCAAACATCATTTGCGCAGAGACACGCACAATCATCCACGAGTACCTGGTTTACTCAAAAGCCCTGAAGGCCACTTAATTCTTCTAATACTATTCAAATTATTTTTATATGTAATACCTGGTTCTGTCTTGTAGTGAAAACAAAATGGCCACTAAGAAAAACTAGACCAGAAGATTCGTTACGTCATGCATACGAAAAGCAGAGAACTGCAGAGATCGTACCCGTGGATCGCACTGCTCCTCTTGCAGACACCGCGTAAGTGATTAAAGGCGAACTTGCAACGGGCGACATCCTAGAAGTTTTATCAGTTTTCGGTACTAATAAAGCCATGAATGAAGCTTACGTAAACGTTTATATTTTTACCAATTTATTGAAAAAACGGAAACATTTTATATTTATCGTTGTTTTATTGCATTTATATAATCATAACGTGAATGCCCTTTTGAATAACATTCCGGAAATACAGCAATGGTGATAAATTAATTGGTTAATATAATTTTCCGCGCGGAATTTCAAGTCAATTTAAACAACATAATATTTATTGTCTGTTACTGAATTCGTTTACACGTAAGTGCATACAATACTACATTGTTTATACAAAGATATATATTTAGTATATAAAACGAATATATGTGGCTTTATCAAAATATACAATTAGCGTTTGTTTAATAAATATAACTTAATGAGGATTCAATATATTAATATATATACTTTTTCAATATTTTTAAGCAATAGTGTTAAATACCATAACCAAATATGAAAATGATATATTATTGAACAGATAATACTGAGAATTGGTGAATCAGAGATGAGAATCAAAAAAATAAAGTAGCAAAAAATTAGAAAATGAATCGCAGCTTAGAATCATATCCAAGTTTGTCAAGATTAGGACTACATGCCAAATTAATCATTGGACCTGGTCCACACATAAGGACAATTGTATCGGAAGATGGAGGAAAAGAATGTTCCTGTATCATATTGGCAGTAATATAACCAGTACTGTACGCCCAACCTTCATCGGGATTACTTAGCGTGTACCATACTTTAAACTGATCATGATGTTCGTTGGCAACACTGTCCAATTCATTTCTTAATAATATATCTTTCTCAGTTCGATTTGCATAAATTAAATTCATTTGCGTATTATCCTCAGGGTGGTTTAGTACATGTCGAATAATTCGCAATATTGGGGTAATTCCTGAACCACCAGCTATCATTACCATTTTCTTCACATAGTGATGTATCATTGGTTCCTTTCTAAAGCCCTTTATTCTAATTTTTCCACAGCCTTCATACACCAGACGACCAGCAGGTCCTCGAAAATCTATAGTGTCACCAACTTTAAGATTATCCAGGTACTGAGACATTTTACCTCCTTCAGGAAACTTTAGATTGGTATTTTTAAAATAGACCTGGAAATTATTATGAATTCATAGTTAAAGAATGACTATTCCTTAATTATATACAACAATATTTACTATTATATGTATAATACATACTTTTACTATTATATCGACAAAACCATGATCATTGTCACTTGAAACAGGCGAATAGGCACGTGTAACTAATTCTCCAATGTGTGCCGAAACATATACATGCTGACCAGGTGGCAATCCCAATGTATGATTTGGTGATGGCAAGGCAAAACGAAATCGTCGAGTATCATGGCTTATAATCTCTTTTTCTAATAATGGCAATGTATATTTGACTGTTGGATCCACCAATGTCACAAGAGTTTTCTTTTTGCTCCTTTCCTTTGCAACACTATTATAGATTTTAAGTGCCATGCTAACACTGGCAATAACTCCCAACGCAGCCACAATACATAAAACCTGAAAAATTAAGGTTGTTACTTAAAAGACAACCTGTGGGTTATTTCTAACTTATAATAAGAATATGATTACAAAACACATGAAATAATTTATATCGCATAACGGTACTACTTGTTTTGTTCAATCATTTGCATTTATAATATGACATTTTACTCTTGTCTCATATAAAAGAATAAAATTGTTTAACATATCATTAGCTAATCTTTCAGGCTTCCTGTATATCATTACAGCTTGTGTCAAGGCACAATAATTACAGTAATGACTTCATAAACTACATCCTTGTACAACAATGCACTTTCCAACAATCACGCAATACGATGAAAAAAGAACTTCAAAGCAATGTTTTGATAAAATAACAAACAAATTGTGAACTCATAAATGAAAAGTGAAACGTCAATTTCATTTGAAAAGGCGGTAATGACGACAAATGACAGCGGCAAAAGTGAAAAACATCATTCAGAAAAGTCTAATTGATAACAAACAATTAATAATCTATTGCATAATTTATTAAAAATAGTTAATGAATAACAGCATAATTTTTATGAAAACTATTTTATCTAAATAACACAAACCCCCCACGTATCCTTCGGTGAGACAGACATCTTTGTCCAATCTTCTGAACCAGTACAAAACCAATATAATTTAACAAGCAATCGATTTCTTTATCCTGAAAAGTTATGTAGCAGAATATATGATCGCCACTCACAAAACCTTAAATTAATTCACAACTAAAAACAAAGCGTAACGACGTAACGCTTCTCTTGACAGTTCAGGAGCTACTACAGAATTGCACAATACGTTGGAGACTTTAGTCACGTTAAAAATAAAAGTATGTGAGACAAGTCCATAATAAAATTCTTATAGTCCAAGTATGTAGCACCATAACGTATTAAACATTGTTAAATATAATTTAAAATGATTACATCTTGCTTCTTGCTCAAATCTGAAAAAAAAAGTTAAATTCATTTTTTTCTTTGACGTATACGATAACCGATTGTTTTGACAAAATACTTTTTCATAAATTGTACAAACTTGTAAGCGTTCATTCAATTATTTTGAAATGGCTTCTCCACGTTATTCAACGAGGGTATCCTCTGACAATCAATAACATCCACAGTACATATTTTTTGATGATCTTAACTAGGAAAGGAAGCATTACTTGCTCTGTAAAAATAATTTCTCAGAATCTTTTCAGACCTACTTCGTAATATCTACTGTACGTAAGACACGAAAGAAAATTGATATCAATACCAGAGAAAAATATGACATTTCTTTTTCAGATTGTTATATCATTGTCGAAGGAAATATTATACGTAAAATGCTGTTAAAACTTTCTTGTATTCTCTATTAAAGAAAGCAGCAATAGGATTCGATTTTACTTGATCAGGATATACTCTTTTTCTCTACAGACGCCTTTTTTATAACAAGGTATATTTCGAATAACAGATGGCGACACTATACCAACGTCATATTCCAGTAGTATCGACATTATCGAATTGCGCAATCATTCGTTTACCTAATAAATTGATAGATGCCGCTATGTAGGGAGATTCACAACGTTGCTGAAACAGCTCATACGTTTTAATTGTTTTACACTTCATTAAAAGTTGACAGTCGGAAAGAATAAAAGATGTGAATAACGCAGAATAACATATTTTTGCGCGTGACTCATTCATAACTTTCAAGCGTATGTCACATCTTATTTACATACGTACAAGATTGAAAATGTATGATACATGATATTCTAGGTCACGTATGGTCATGATAAATATTTTACTCTGTATGTCAAACGGCAAATAAGGCAAGACGAGTACTGATTAGTTTTCAAATATTTCTTGTACGATTCAAATTAGTATTGAATCTTCCGTTACGTGTTTCATGCAGTGTCGTCGCTGTATAATAAAAAGTTGCGAAATATATTGATCATTCCACTTTTATATACCGAGCGTTTAATTAATATAGGCGAAAAGTAATTCTGCTCCTTTGAAACGATCCGTCTGATCAGCAAACATCTGAATTCTATTCTTCCTCTCCAGAAAGAAACGATCCGAAGGTGACTATAGGATTGTGTAACCAAGAAAAGCATTCATCTATTAATTACTTTTATCCAGCTGCAGAATGGAGCATTTACAGCGCGACGTAATCGGCGACTGCTTCGTGCGAAAGAGGAAACGTTATATGCCGTGGGAATGCAAAGGTACCATTCGGTACCATGCGAGTGGCTGACGTCAATGGTAGCAGCAATTTTTTGTTAAAAAAAGTGACAGGATGAAAAAAAAAGAGGACGAAACGCTGTTGAAGTTTATCGAGAAAAATAATCAGCTGTTTTATTACATTTGCAATGCTTTCCTTTACTTTTATTACAAAAGAATTTTTCTTCGTTGAAACGTAACCTCAACGTCGGTAAGAAATTATCACGGGTTCCGAATGCATATTAATGATAATGTAAACGTACGATAAATATACATGTATATAATAAAAGTCTTTCGAAATGTCGAAATGGAATAAAATGTACATAAGATAAGCGGAAAGACCCAACTCAACATGAGACTTTAGAAACGCAATAACATCCTGAAGAGTGTCCTTGAGGAAGCTGCAAGACGAAACAAATAAATCCATCGCAACAATGACTTACAACTATTTGCATAGAGTAAATACAGGGTCGCATCGCAAAGTATTACAGTAAAGTAAAATAAACCTAATGAGATACGTACACCAGTAGCGAAGAGATTGAATATAAAATGGCAAGGGTGAGTTCAAAATCTCGATAATGTAGCAGCGTATTAAGACGGTTATAAAAAAGTCCTATGATTCTCCATCCAACAGGGAAGAAGTTGCACACTGCTAAATAAATCCTTTCTCCAAGAATATGCCTCGAAGCTACAGTCATAAACGCCAGACATAACGATACGATCGATCCCTCTAAGGCATAATACTTATTGAGATTGCCAAAAAGGATGCCAGGTGATCCTTAATAAAAAATTCAACTAAGGAGTTGGTGTCTACGTACATACATATATACACACACAATATAATAGCTGGATCCGCGCTGCTTGTTCTGTTGCGTGAGTCGAGAGTCGTGACCTTGTGGCATTTGGTACCTGTCCGTGCCAGCCAGCGGAGCAACCTTCCACAGAGCCAACCAGCTGCCTACGAGTGACTATAATTCAGCCAATGAGAACTCATCATTGTAGAGCGTCGACCAATCAGCTAGCAGCTAACCATTGTTCTAGGAGCATACCGAGTGAATTAACAATGTACCATCACTTCTCAAAGCACGCGTACTTCACAACTACTACTTGCCCTTCTCGACGATGCCCATCCCGTGCCTTTCGCGTTCCGATACATTATGTATTTTCTCGCTAAAACGTCATTAGCCTCTACAAATGCCATTGAGTTGATGCGGCCTTTACCATTGTCCGTACTAACGACGGTGACGAAAACATTCCAAGTTACTTTCGTTGCCTTTGAAGAATACGTTGGTAGAGGATATTCCAAAATGGACGTGACTGCATCAGGTGGTTAACCTACATATTTCAGATCGACGAGAGTCAGTTTCATACGACTTGTGGAAACAGTGAAAATTGTATGTACATTGCTGAAAATGTCAAGAATCACGTAACGTTTTTTGTGTCTGAAATTAAGAGACAATCGTATCGTACTTGCTCGTGTTCTTTTGTGGATTATGTTACGTATAATTTTTGTATGAATAAATTTTGTTATTTGTCGTTCGGAAAAATTACTGTTTGTAACACAAGGCGAAATAATCGCGTGCGCTCTTTCGTGAAGTGCCTGACGCCTCGCGATTAATCGCTGCTTAAGAACGTAACGGTTGTAAGAAACATTACTGATAAGTGGAAGAAAGTTATACGTATATTTCTCACGACTGGTAAGAATCTTATATGGCTGTTTGTTTTATTATCATTTTGCACGCTGCACTACTTGTGACCTTTGTTTTTTATTAGTGATACCATAATTCCTTGGGGGTTAAACGGTTGCAAATTCTGACGATACACGAGATCGATTTTGTGACTCGCGAATGATTTGTGCGTACGTGAAAGTTTTCATAGAAACGACTTTAATACAGTTTACGGAGAAAATCGCGAGACTGTAAATTTGTGAGAAGGATCACCTCGATTTTACTGTTATGGATGTATAAATAATCATAGATTTTTATGATTATCTTTTAATCGCTATGATCGTTGCATACATATAGACTTTATTCACATGTCCGACATGCTTATGGATAAAGAGGTTTTTTCGAGGAATCAGCGATTGGTCAGATTTTGGAAAATTCCATGCTTGAAAATCGCTTTAGATATGACTTCACATTTGTATGTATGTACCGTATATATATACGCATTTTTTTAGTTTTGCTAAAAGTAATGGCTATTGACATATATTATATATGTACATTGTATTCCATTTATAGGACGAAGTCACAAATTTGGCCATGAACTCGGAATCAGCTTTAGGGAATCGCATGCTATACAGGATTCTATTTCAAGATGGCGCAGTGCTATAGCTATACTGTCTAGTCCATTCAATTTTGACCTTGATGTTCTCATGGTATAATGATTAAGCACATCGTCAACAGGTAACTACTTCTGACAATGATATTGATACTCGTTGCATCACGACCCCCTGAAATTTTTGATGAGTCCAGGATAAATAACCGAGTATGAAATTACGCTTATTGAGATTAGTGAGGTTAATGAAGAGTCTGAATACACTGCAACGTGTCATTGAATGAGAAGCTTAATTACAGTCTGGTTCAGGATGGAAAATAAAAGGTCAGGAGAAGGAGATTTTCGCAACAACGAAGAAAAGTTTTCAAGCTGTTTTGTCGCTCGATTTCTTTTTCCTTGGCTTTGTGCAAGGTGTAAATAATGGCGGTGAGTCGTGCCCGCAGCGTGTAAGCAAGATATAAGCCTTACTCTTTTGTAGGAGTAGAATGTCTCCATGTATTAATATATATTTCGTCGACAGTGTAGCCACTAGAAAAGGTACGGCAGTCATCGAAATTAACGGTACATGTCATTACAACGGTCGATAGTTCAGGTAACGTTGTACGAATTCATGATAATTTAACTCCAGGATAGCAGGATGACTCATTGTCAGACCAGGAATAATGGTTACACTGTACAGGAAGGAAAGCATCTTCAGGTAAAAAAGAAACACCTGCCGAGTGAGGGAGAGTCTCATTGAGATTTAAAGATGATAGAAAAGGATAAATGAGGAATAGAATAGTGAGTCTCGAGATGGGGGTTCCACCACGTTCTGTTTGCATTTGTTTGGGGTACTTCATTCTTGGCATTCTGTCAATACACGACAGGTAGGGAAGAACGAGCTATGTACGTCACATCAGAAGTAAAGTAGTGACACATCCATATAATTATTCGCAACCCTGACCTGTGTATCAATTATCGGACATGGGGTTTGCGTCAATCTTTATTCGTAACCGCCAGACAAATCTGACAGATTGATGGCAGGTCGCGTTACAAATTTTCGGGCATTGCCATTCAGCAGGATGTCTATCAGTGCACAATAATTTTGTTTTTATCACATCACACGTAACTTCCCGTAATTCAAACTGTATATTGTTTTCTGATGAAATAAAGAGGAAATACGTTTTGCACCGATAAATTAGCGTAGCGTTCTCCCGTGTATGGCTGTCCCAGATGGTGCTACCCTAACCTTCAGAACCACATTTAAATTCATGTACTGATTGGTGAGGAATGCTACCGTGTCAAGGCAAGAAAAATGAGGATAAAAGACTGATAATAAATGTATAAGTTGAATGAAGTATCAATGGCTTTTATAAGATTTTGGAATTAAAGACTGTTCTATTATAGAGCCCTAGAGAAATTGTGAGTACTCGAATGAACCAGCCCCTGGCAAATGCAACATTTGTATATGCGACAGGTCGCAGACGATCGTGAATGAAGGAACCTGATTGGTCGTAGCGATTGGCGCTGAGCCGTCACCGGCCAATCCGCCATGTTGAGCTGAGAGATCCAAGTGGCAGTCGCTTGCTGACCGCGACCGGGTAAACGTCGCCCGCAGGAGCCATGAACTGACTCTGACGCCAGCTCGTGAACCGTTCACGCTTTTTTACGTTTTTCCGTTTATTCTTCTCTACGTCCGGCGAAGAGCCGTATCTTACGGAGCACAAGCTCCTCGTGGATTAAAGACTGACGAGTGGCTCTTAAATTTTATATTTTTTAATTAACAAATACAAAACCAATAAAATAAGTGTATCGTGTCGGGTGGTAGTGCGTGCTAGTGAGTGATCACCACGGGGGTGTGCGATGGCGGTGGCTGCGGAGCCGTGGCGGATAAGTGGCTGCCACTTCCGGAGAACGCGGCTTCTCGCAGCAGCCCTCGTCTTCTTTGCTCAGGTTGCGGTGATCGGTTCTTTCAGGCGGTTCAGTGGTATGTTAATTATCTATTACCATGAAATTATTTAGTTTGATTACAAACTCGATCGAAAAACTGTCTAGGTGTCATTTCTAATGGCAGAAACTGTGTCGTTTATAAAACGAATATCCTCTTTAGAACATTTCGGATGGTTAATTCAGCTGTGGAATTTTTCGTATTTGTCAATCCGTGTAGACGACTCTTTCAGAACCGATAGGCTCTAGTAGTAGTAACAGCAAAGGTTCGTAGTCAGTAAGAAGGCCAGGTAGTCGTTGAGGAGTCTAAAGCAGCTCGTAAACCTGTCACGGACAATTTGCAGAGTGAAAAGAAAAAACAGTGCTATAATATATTTCATTTTCATTTTTTCTTTAACACTATCAAGCAATGTCGCAACTGAAAATTAGACGGGTTATCGTATAGCATGACCCATTGACTTGCTCATTAAAAGTTCACGAATGCCTTGTATGAAATGGCTCTCGAGTCTTTGCAAGAGGAAAAAAAAGGTACTCGGAACCGAACACGATTATAACAATGCCGGAAGTAAGAACATGAAAACGTGCTGGAGAATATTTCAGCCAGGAGCATGAATTACAATATCGAATCTCGAGTTTACTGCTTACCCGTACCAACCGTCTAAATAAATCGTGTCTTGCAGCAACACGGAAACTCGCCTTGTTTTTAATACCAACAGGCTTTCAAAGAGCAGTGGCATAAAAATCCGGTAGTTTTTCTTTTTATTGATCTTTCTTGGTTTCCCCGCGGTTTTTCCTTCCCTTTTCAACGACGCGCCACAGAAATGAAAGCAAGACTGTACAGTGAAGCATACATAGACTTCTCACACGATCCAAATACAAAATCCATAACGAGCCCGTCTGTAGGTTTCTTTGTCCATTTTTTTTTCAATCAATCTACTTATTCACCGTGGCATAGTAAATATGGCGGGTAAAGGACTCGTTCAAAAATACGATCGTTCGAGACTATTGAACTCGCAGATACGCAGGACTATCGATTCCCAATACACAATTGAAATTTTATATCCCGGGATTCCTTTTTTTTTTCTCTTCGCTCCTTCAATCCCGTGAGTTCTACGTATTTTTTGTTTGTCCCCTCCCTCTGCCACGGTAACTCGGGTCTGTATAAATATCTTGTACGACTAATATAACCACCCATGATACACGTGTGTATGCCGACACCTGAGGAATTGATCGGCGGACTAGTCGATGTAAAACGTTGAAATACTTTGGCACCCATTCTACGGTTTAGTGAGTCACGTGACTCCAGGCGTAGTTTCCGCACGGTGTGAAGTTGGCGTATCAAGAGTCAGCGTATCAAAAATAATATGTACCTCCTTTCGCATCCTACAGTTCTACAGTTGTCGATATGTTTTAACAATAGTTCGGTTTATTTAACAAGCGAAATTAATTCTTAAGAAATGACATGCTGACTTCCCGTAGCATATCGTATCTTTAATGACCATCAGTTGTGATTCATTTCGACCTGCCTTGTGGTTCTGTACACAAAATGATAATCGTTCTGTTTATTAAGCAGCACAAAACTAAGTATTTATCAATTTATTTCGAACGCACATATACAGCTCGTCTGAGCTATTCAATCCTGCAATCCTGCGATGCTTCAGTTTTCGACTCGACAGAATTCCCAAAAGTGCAATGCTCGTTATCTTGCCCAATATTCAGCATGGTCTCTGGTCATCGTTAAATAATTATTAACAATCGTTTATCGTCATCACGGCAATGCGAAGGTGATATTGACACTCGGGTCTGAGTTCTGGACTCCCTCAAGGGTGCAAAGGGTAGTTTCTAGTCTTTCCGCGTAATCTCGAAAAGACTTACCTTAATGGCCTCTAGCCATTGCCAAATAATTAATAACAATTGTTTATCGCCATTGCAGCAATGCGAAAGCGATATGCCGACACTCTGCATATCATTTCTGTTCCGAAGTTCACACGTGCATCGACTCTGCATTGAAATACATTTTATTTCATCATTTTAGCAAATATATTTTCTCGATTTTATTAATAAACCGTCTGTGATTTCCTAAGGATTGCATTGCCTTGCGAATTGTCAATAAAACACATCGAGTTCGTGAATCGAGTGTAGGTTAGAAATTTAACCTGCGGTTACTACGCTTTCGAGTCGATCGCTGTGAGTTTTTTGGAGAAATTTTTTTCCATTAAAAATCACAGGCTACTGGATGTTAGCATATCGTTTCTGATAAATCCATTTCTCCCATTAGATAGACAGAGAGGAACTTCACTTTATTTTTGACATGCTGACTTTCGATATGCCAACTTCACACACGTAATTTCCGCTGACTGTGACATTGCGATCAAGTTCAACGGCAGCGTTAACTCGGCGTGGCAAAGCGTGGTACGGCAAGGCCACTGAGATCGTGAAAAAAAAAAAGGAAAATAAAGCAGAGTAAAAATAAAAAGTTACGACCGATGAACGGTTCGCACATGATAAGACAGTATCGCGTATGAGAATTGGAGTGTTTTAACATACGACGATAACATTGATATACGTATGGACAGGACGCGAGACCAGCTCCATTTTGATGTGCCAACTTCTTATTCCTTACAACGTATAGGAGTCCCCTCGACGATAGCAATTGACGTCGCCTTCATAATAATATTATGACGCCCGCATACGCAGCGTACATTGTATTCTATTTCTTCGTTATTTTTCTCCTTCGTTCATTTCACCCAACTACAGCCAGTCAACTCGTCGGATGCGAAACGGACATTTTCTGTTTTGACTTCCACGACGGGCCACTACGCTTAGTCTACGCAGACCACCACTGGGTCCTTCTTAAGATCCTAATCGCTTTACACGAATGCTACACTTGAGGCGGACGAAACCGGTTTTCACCTGGTTTCTCAAATCGACCCGCTCCCTCAGTCCTCGCGATACCCAACCGGCAATACGTAGGATCGTAACGAGCTGCTGAGAGCAAACGAGTTTATCAACGTGAGGCTTTTCGGGAAAAATTCTCTGACCCCGTAGTCATTATACGCGGACGGATTTCGATCGAGCGTAAATCGCGCTTTGTAACTTGACCGTGAAAGCTTGACGGGATAAAACCGGTTCCGGTTCTCTTTGGGATTCAGGACTCTTTTAAATCGATGCACCCATTATTATAGGTGTTGCCTATGGATATACCTGCATAATGTACGAGTATATATGTGTGTATATATATATGGGACTACCCATGGGAAACCTTATAAAAAAAAATTGTCTTTTCATTCAATTCAAAAATACAGTCCACACCTTCACGATGAATTTTCAGATCGTCTCTATAATTTTTTACGAATTACAGTCAGTAGGATTCGTCCTATATTCGACCTAACCTCGTTTTAACCTCGATTAACCTCCTACTATCTCGTCACTAGGACTAACGGTTATTTGTATCCACAGATATTTTACCAACGGCTGACAAGAAACGAAACCATAACGTACGTCGAACGTGAAGCTCTTTATTTTCTTTCTCGAGTTCGACGCGAAGTGTATGCGCACGAAAAATTGTTTCATAACCTAGAAACATGACACTTTTTCATACACTAAGGATGATCCAGCTATCGACGAATTTTATTCGTTAAAATTACCGCGTGAATCAGGCAGTCGGTGCACTCGTAGCAACATACACAGACACTCGTTAATTCATTTGATGTTGTCGTTGCTCCTTTGTTTTTCATTTCCATTAATCCAAGTATAACAACACTGTCTGTCTCGACCGGTCGATTATATTATATCGTTACCCTCCACTGTCACCTACGTGCACGTAATGAGAATTCTTTCGTTTGTATTATTTCCCTTGTCCTAGTTACTCGTCCTCTAGCCGTTCTCTCGCGTCCCGAAGAAACTCCACAACGCGTATCTTACGTTCGTGCTCGTTGTACGAATTCACGCGCGCTTGATACGGTTTCCTCGATTTTCTAACGGCGGCCATCTTGTATCGGATCGACGCTGAAATATATTCAGGCTTATCTCGCTCTCAGACATTTTCAAAGTGATTGTCCTTCCTCGCAGGGATTTACGTTCGTAAATGTAACACGTAGTAGCTTTAAGTATCCGCGCAGCGATCACCGCATACACATTTTTATTTGAGGCACTGTGAGGCTCAGTGTTATCGATATTATATATGTACACGGATTGCGTGCATCACTGTACGTCGTTGTAGTTTTCTCAGGCGGCGTGCAGGATCGTGAAAAAAAAAAGTGGAACGGATCATAGATATTGCTATGACCTTTCTCGTTGGAAACTGCTTCGCAAGTGTGAAGTCTTTCCTGGTAGATCGATAATGAAGAACGAGCTTCCTGTTGCGCTTTCTCAATTAGGTAGAAAATTTCGGGTCCACAATTCGATCATCCCAGTCTCATTCTCTTTGTATTTAACTAATTGTCAGCGACTGTCATCTCTGTGCTCGAATGGACTTTGAGACGAAAACTTGTCATTGCGCGTCGTTTCGTAAGTGGCCGATCGATTCCACTAGATCACCGCTCCTACAAACTGTACCGGAAGTTGGTCAATGATCTTTGCATAACCTTGAGTAGCTTATATTTTAAGCTACGAAGAAAAAATGAGGTATGTCCACAAATCTAAATTGGCTCTATTTATTACTAACGCTCTTCTCCCATTTGTCCAAAGAGAAAGAAAGCTTCCAGTACTTCCGGTTTTCCTTTCCCTTTTTCATCATCGTGCAAACTCCGTCAACTCGTCGACTGGAGAGATCGGCGCAGCCTGGTTTCCGGTGTTCGCACCTGACGAATTCGTCGAAGGCTGCACGTCGAAGATTCAGCTCGCCAGGATGAGAGACAGAGACAAAGACCTGGACTAGGTCCTCCAAGACACATAGAGACACGAGGAGGATCTAGGTACGCCCAGGCGCGGTAGTATTCTACAGTATACTTGGAAGTGGAAGGAGTTTACCACGTCGCGAAGACTTCTTCGAGATAGCGAGAGAGGTTCGCCTGGCAGGTAAAGTCAGTAGGCGGGCTGAGGTTCATTCACCTCAGGCTAGCGGGCGGCCGGATAGCGGGACCCTGGTTCCAATGGTCCCGTCCGATCGTACCGCCCTGTATACGACGTCTACCGCTGCTACACGACACTTCTAGTTCTCCTATAGGCACATCCCAGTGCCTCTTGAGACTCTTTTTTTTTTTTCAAAACGATCAGCATTCGTCAGCGCAGTCATTGCCGGTGTCATCGTGACAGGAGAAGAGGTTAGAAAAATGCCTTTGTAAATTCGATTACCTGACCCGACCTTCTCAGTGTTACAGATCTCCGTTGGTATTGGACTGCAGGCTATATCGATTTGAAAAAATGAAATGCCTGGGGTGTGGCAGGTAACACGATGTTAAAGTTCAACACGATGTTGAAAATACTCGAGTGAAAAATCATCGATCCTTTCATCCTTGGTACAGACTCATACTTCAGGTATACCACTGCTTGCCTATGTTGAATTACAATTGAGTTGCACGCGGTACTTGGAACTACCTGTAGACAGTATTCAGGCTGGCAATACCAATTCTGGATGATTGTAATTCTCGTAGGTCTTCGCTGAAGAATTGGAATTCGTATTAGACGTGGCTTCTGCGACCGAGCTGAGAAGTCATCGGTAGTAATTTTCTGCTCAACCTGTACATCCATGTGGGATGACAATTCACCTCAGTAGACACCGAGAGTCAGGGTGAGAGGAAGAAAATGAGACAGATGGAGAGAAAGAGAGAGCTCGACCGTGACGCGACCTGTGCACCATGTAGGTTGATAACTCTCAGCTCGTACCCGGTACTGTATGCTACGTGTGCATACGAGTACACATGTGTCTCACGTATGTACACTCTGTGCACGAACGACACAAAGCCGTATGGCAATTACAGTCAGACTTGATGGGCTGTAAGACGATGGGTGGAAAAAATGGTTAATTTTATTCATAACAGTATACCGTATTGTACTGAGTCTAGTGATAAGGCGCGGACGTAATTAATGAGGAACCGTTAGGTCCAATCACAGGCGACTGACATAGGCTCAGTAGTGTCGCTTTGATTCCTTTAATAACGCGTATGACGAACCCTTTTGTAATTACCTATAACGAGGTCTTATGACCCTAACGAGTTTTAATTGGTCATTTCGTACAGACTTCTGGGCTTGTTTGTACGTTATTGTGCTTCTGGATTTTGCATAGGTGCAATTAGACTCCGGGCGCTTCGTTGTCACAGCTTATGTATGCTGAGTATTAAGATGTGATTCGGTCATTGCGACTTGTATGTTATTGTCGTTGACAAATTTTACTCTCAGCTGTGCTCGTTGATCGTTGATCGCTGATCGTTGCAAGGGTTAAGTAATTTTATTTATTTCCACGGAAGGGAATTTCGGGTCAGGGAAGATGATGACGTCTGCTGATCATCGTGTTGGTCCATGCTGATATTTTATCTATGGAATTCATCTCGTGGGAGGACGCGTGCAAGTACGCGTAACGCTTGCGCTTTGACGAGTCCCTAGACTGGCAAAGGCATGCGCCTTCCATTTTGCACGACAGGAGGCAGCACTCGTGACTCTCATGGGTGAAAGTTTAAGTTTCCCACGAAAGCCCCACCTTCGCGGTGAGCGCGATTTTCTTTGTTGAACGAATCGCTCTTTGCCGCGCTTACGTTATGCAAGAGTCTTTAGTCCTGGACAAGGCGGATCTTCGAGCTGGTAATTTATACCTGAGCTCTGCGCATACGTAGTCGACTGAGCGTTATATAGTGGGATTTTGAAATTTGAAGCTGGGACTGGCGTTCTTTTATTATTCGAGTCATCGTCGCGAAGTTGGCTTCTATATGCGAACGACGTGGATATGTGTACAACTTCAGTCGATCTGCTTTTACTGTATGATCCAGTTTAATGCTGACACTGAGAGCTTTGTGTATAGATACTGTCTGTAGTATTTCCATGCGAGCTATTAATCGATATTTCGAATTATTACTTAATAGTTAATCGTAGTTCCGTGTCATTAGCTTTTACTTCATTGGAACAACCGTGAAACGTCGGTATGGTAGAAAACTTGGATATCGCGAGAGTCGTTTATCGATTGAAAGTTGAAATATTGATTTCAAAAAAAAAATCAAAGAAAAACTACAATCTCCTCTGGGTATTCAAATTTATTCTATGCTCTCACGTTAGATTTTAGATTTCTGACTAAAGTCTAAACAGACCCCAAACTCGAGTTACAGATTCACAGAAAGAAATTCGAGACTCAACGTTTCTAGGTTCATGTCAACACTGTGTTTTAAATACTCAGTATATTTCAACAGTCACAATTTATTGTATCATTCGATCCCTACTGTGTCTCCGAGCTGACCAACCAGACCACACGAGCACCGCTACAGTAAAAAGGAGTTCAAAGCTCTCTTAAAGGTATACCTAAAATTTCTAACAATTAAAAGTCGTCGATTGGCCAGCTGCTGATCAAGTCCGACGTAAAATAAATGAATTTTTCTTCTCTTTTTAGTTTTACATAAAGTCGTTAACCATCTTGGACGAAGAGTTTGCGCAAGTCGTTACTCGGAATAACAAGAGGAGGGGACTAACGTTAAGTGTGCAAATCACCAGAGAGTGTCGTATGACTCCGTATCCAGGCCCTTAGGCGATTGCTAGAATCTCACCCGGGAATAACAAGTAGAATCTCACGAGGCAGACACAGGAAGATACGAGAAAATTTCTGTGCAAGACGCAACGACCTTATGGATAATTAAGAATTTCCTGTAAACTCGCCCGTTAGCTTACTTGAAAACGACCTTCGGTCTCGTTAGGGCTAGGTCAGGTATAATAATACTAAATGACTTTCCACGTACATAAACGAGTCAACTAGGAAGATAAGGCCGGACGAGGAATCAGAGTCAGACAATCTGATACTCCGGTTACAGGTAGAAATTGTACGGCTGATAAGTAAATCATAAATGTAATCCACAGGAGGGATTATTGCACGAGTAAAAGCTCCTAGAATTACCAGAGCTTCGTGTTCCTCGATTTAACGTTGATAGGTACGCGTGTGCGTGTAACAGTCGGACTCTTCATTCCCAGATGTATTTCCATGAAACACTTCTGCAGACGAGAATTAACGTTCCCAGGGGTCTTGCATGAACGATTTCCTGCAGATAAAAGGCCCCTGGATCCCAGGCGACGTTCAATCCTCGAGATGAAAATTGCTTGGATTTCACAGAGCTAGTCCCGGGTCTTCCTTGTAACGTAACAAGACAGTCCCCCCGGGTTGTTCTGGGTAATTTCGATAGCGAACGGATCGTCAAAAGCTCGTTAACGCTAAGCCCATGTCCCCTCGTTGGTAGTCGGTCGCAATCGGTAATAATCGTCTGCTCTCGTTGCACTCATGTGAATACGCCTAGTTATAAATACGTGACCATAGACTATACAGGTATGCATAACAGTTGTCCAGGTTGACTCCGTATACGTTTATCTGGCCTCGAGGATGTCTCCCGTACCTGCTACCTAGGAATTCGCTGACTCTAGCTTTTTCCTTAGACCGTCAGCTACGACTTGTTCGTGGCGGCTGATACCTCTTTTCCATATACAGGGTGGTTACTATTTATGCACGTTCATTACGGCTATGGACAACTCCTTCTATAGCGTGTATCCATAATACTATGAGCCGGTGACCCACTCCTCGTCCAGGAGAAGATTCCTTAATGCCTTCGGCACTCGTCTCGCTGAACTCCCTTTCTTCTGTAACTCAATTCTCTTTCGACCTTTACGGCTTCCGCCTCTTTGATTCGGGCTTCACTCCGGGTATTCTCATGCTCACCCAACGTCGTTCCTTCCCCACGTGCAATATATATATATATATATTTATTTAATATCGTCGCCCTAAATACCCTGAATTGAATACCCCTTGAAAGCATTTCAAGAAAAGACTACCTTAGTTCCCGGAGGTTCCTTTGTACTCGAAGAAGACACTGCAGAGTTTCTCGTTATATATTTTCCACCGAGTCATAAACAACAACTCGTATTCCACTCGTCGCGTGCAATTTCGCATTCAAAAAGCCCGCCAATTACCGAGAAACTTTTGTCAGTACTTAACGCGGCCTGATGGTCACTCATTTTTTGTACCTTGAATTTATGTTATTGACCCCACTCTACTGGCTCGCTTCGATTTCAATTCGTGATACTATGACTGTCTGATCTTGTTTGCTCCTTGCGTTCGTATTGTCGTGCCCGAGGGTAATCGCGGTGGCGTCCACAGCGACTACGACGCCGGCCGCCATATTGCGACGCGCTTACGAGACTTATTATAAGGTTATTTTAATTCCAGCCACCACAGAATGGACACCGTCCACTTCCTCTTATTAGCGGCACTTCTACCTTATAACGCCACTGGCGGCTTTAATATGCACGGGACACTGAGCTCTTAAGGTACCGTTCACAATGAGATTCACGAAGAAAAAAACAACGTCGCTTTCGTCGCGGCAGTGTCGTTAGATACCATACGTGTACGCGTACGTACGAGCTTCTGACGTTCTTCATTTTTCTCCTGGACGTACATAAATTATCGTACGAATTCTTCATTCTAACGCGTCAAAGCGTCGCGCAATTATCCGGGGACCTTTAGGCGTCGAAATTGGGATTCGTAATTCTTAACGTTTATATTGAACTCTGACCTTTTTTTTATGATTCACGAATTTTTTTTTTCTCTTTTTTTTACGTATACGTCGTGAACTGACACGCGTAAGCGATGTACGTATGTAAAATAATTTTTTATACTCGCGGATCAATCTCTATGCATCGCCAGTGAAATTAGTTAAACGTTTAAGGTAATTAGAGGCAGGCGCGCTGATTCATCGTTCATTGAGGTCATTAAATCGTGGACTCGCGACGATGCGAGACGGTTTGAGCTTTTTTCTTGTTTTTCCTTTTCTTTTTCTCCCACCTCTCCTTGTTGCCAACTCGTAAAAGAGTGAATTCTCTTCGCACTCGACTTCGTCACGGTTCGCCTTTCATCGCCGTGGATGGTGAAGGATGGTTGTTGGCTGAAAAAAAAAAAAATCGCACTCTAAATTCACTTCGTGTCATTTTATTACAATTTATATTTATTACCTAGGACTCGATCAAGCATGGTAGCTAATTCGATCGATTGCATCGGCGAAGGTCACGTCACAGATTATTCGCCTGGTTGCAGTTCGCTATTCAAGATAGCCTCTTGGCTACGTGAGTGCGTGCGCGGACCTCGAAGGAACTAATGATCAATTGATGGTGTGGCGAAGGGAAAATCATAAAACCGCATTCACAACTCCCCCGGAGCTTCTACGTATCCACCTGAAGTTAGCTCGAAGCGCGTAGAACTCGACTTTTAATATATTTCATATACCTCGCGTTTCCTCCTAGTATGTACGATAACATCTCGTATCCTTATCACGCGTAGCCAATAATTATTACGATTATCAAAAAATCGTGCCACCTGGTATTATTTTCACGAGTCTCCGGTGTAACCATACGATTTTCCCAATCCAGCATTTCGTACTTACGTCGCGGCCTGTGTAGTTGACATAAAAAAGTGGATCGAGATCGAACTTGTATTAAAAAGCAAAAGTATTCAGTCCCTCATTACGTAAAGGATTCACAATAATGTCCAATAAAGAATAACAACGGCCAAGTTCGCTAATTCGTATTTAACTCGAGTTTCTTTTCAGACGTATGAAATTAGAACATGGCCACGTTTATGATGCCACCCGTTGCATATGTAAGGGCATCGGTGCTTTGTATACGGATCGTTTACCCAGTGCAAAGGAACGAGACAGAACGGATACAGTAAGAGAAAAGGATATGGTACACTGGATAGAGGGATTATCGTCAGTCGCCGTTTTACGTTCTCATAGAATTCTCCGTGCGCAACGCAGCCTCGACTACGAGGCTGTGCGCGCTCCCGGCTTGCCAAGTAGGTAAAGACACGGACCATGTACTCTGAAGCGAGCGTTCTCCGTTCTGCGGTACCAGGCCGCGCAGCCTGGCACGAACGCTGCACTTCGGAGACCGGAGTCTCCTTCCTCTGGCCCCGAGCCGCACCGCGGACCTCACCAGGGTCTACCGTGCGCCATAAACATACACGCACATGACATATACATCGACTCTCGGCAGTCATCACTTCTCTCCGTAGGACCAAGCCTCACTTTGCTTCTTAGATACTTCACACGGACTTCTCCCTGCATGTACATACACGCTTGTTTGTATTCCGTCAATAGTTTGGTACTAGCAGTCAGTGCGATTTAGAGTTGTTTTTTTTTGTCCTACGCCTTTGCATTCACCTGGATTCTTCGTGCGTGGGGCTTCTTTTTAGGTTAGGTACGATATACAGCTGGGTAGAGTATCAATGACCGGGTTTGTTTGGTCTGACTGTGAATTCTTGGCTGGAAAATTAAGTCTAGCTATAACTCAACGGCTCTGTTGACTGGCTTGTAGACTATGTATAGTCTGTGTAGGTAGCGTGGACTGGCTGGCTGCATGTTTGCTACAAGGAGGTTCGTACGAATCGAGTTTTGTATAGAAAGGCGTATTATTATTCGTGAGTGGGTTATAATCCGTACCGGGCACTGACGTTTAATCGTAATACAAGTACGAGCCGGTGTATACTCGCTGTCCTGACCGTATTGGGTATGGAGGAGGTTGGCAGTACTGAGGAAAATTGTCCCGCGGTGAATTTGGAATTACTGAAGCTTCTTCTAGCAATCTTTTTGAGGTTATGACAAACTATTGTCCCTCTGTCGGTAACTTATGGTACATGGTGACGAGACTCCGAGTGGCTTCTGGTTATTGGTGAATGTTGTTGCCAACTGAGGATATACCTGATGCTTGATTATCTGCTATGACTAGAAGCGTTCGAATACGAGGCGATTACGATACGTCATCGACTACCTTGGTCGCTGCGTTGCGAATGCCATTTCCCATTGTTTTTTTTTTCGTGACTCAATTATTTTCTTTGTTTCATTTTTATTCTGTCTTCTTTTACGATTGTAATCGACACTTCGGATGATCGATTATTATTCGGATGAGCGTCGTTGTCTCTGTAAACATTCGTATATTGTATGGCGTCGCGTCTTTAAGTGAAACTAACGTTCTCACAATGATTTACGTTACAACTTACGATTGTGTTATCGTGCTTCTGTACTTATTGTATTATCTCGAGTATTCCGGCAAGACGTTAATGTGCTTTATATCGTGGTTTGACCGAGGAAGAATTTGAAGGGAGAAAGCAATCAAAGATGGCGGAACTTCGAGGAAGATTCGAGAGTGACGGAATCGGTGTTTCGTTTTATCGAAAATCTTCTCGTCGCTCGCGCATTTCCCGCAGAAGTTTCGACAAAGAAGTTTTCAGGGTTTTCGTTCGTGGCTCGCGGAATTTCTACGTGATCGAAATCGGGCCGTTTCCTTAACCTTTTTTTCTCACTCTTTCTCTTTACGGCAAGAGAAGAGACGCTACAGGCTGCGAACCGATTTTTAGGTTAGTCTGAGGTTTTTTTTTTCAACGTTTGTTTTTGTATGCTCATCGAGAGCGTCTGCACTCGTAAAGGATCTTACTTTTCTCAGCGTCGTCACGACTAGCGGAACTTTTGTTTTGCCCGAATCGGACACGCCGCTCGGACACGTGGACAAACGCTGTGTCGACGCTAATTGACGCGTTTTCGTGCCTTATGTGAATTCCAATGTACGAGACGGTGACCGGTTTTATAATCCCTCTTGACGTTGACTACTTTGTATTTCGCTAAGGACGTCATACGGTCTACTTTACTATGCTTCATGTATATATTTGCCGGAAATTTTTTATTTATTGTCAAACGATTTCCGCCATTGATAAACTCACGGGAACTCATGTGTTCCGTGTAATTTCTGATTATCTGGATACATGCCTTTTTATATATAAGTCTAACTGGCAATTTGCCTACGTATTACAAGTACACACAAACACATATATATATATGTATATAGAAACGTTTGATTATAGCTACAGACTTTCTGCAGTTACACTGTAAATGCATTGGGACTTTCTTGGTAATGTGAAAATAACGCGTTTCAACGGAACAATCCTGGAACGAAGATGGCCGCGGTTATTGTAGTCGGAAGAAAGTCTTCGGCGTAATTGTTAGCATTCAAGAAATCCACGGCAAGGAGACGGATGGAAATTTAGTCTGGCGATATTATTCAAATCTGTGTCTTTAAATTTTGCATTGCTTTGGTAGAATGCGAAGACAATTTTCTAAGACGAATTAATGGCAGTTCAAATACGAACCGTTACGGTCGATTCGAGACAATCGGTCGGTCAGGTCGGCATTCTAATTAATACTTTTAGTCACGTTTATTAGAAAGGGGTTCCTCGAAAGGGAAGCCGATTGCCATTAATCTAGCACTAGCATATGTCGTTGTAAGAAAATGTTAAGTCAGTTTCACGAGTTTGCGCGTTGGCGACTATACGTATAGTGTCGGCCATCTTGATTAATTTAAAATGTCACCACAGCTGTGTTTAACCGTTACTCAAATTTTACGTGATCTCAAAATAGGCTCGTCTCTTATAGTCCTAATGTATATTTCAAACACTGGCGCCCTCTGCGCTGTCAACTAACGAACAAAATGGCGTCCCAGTACTGTATTACAGTTGGTCAAAGGATCTTTGTAGAATAACATTCTTGTCGAACTTTGGTCGGACCTTTCACCTGTCACGCTTTAAATATTGTTTATTAGATCCTACTTCCCTGTCGATTGTTCCACGCGATGGCACCGGAGGTTCCTGTCCGCCTGGGTCGTTTCGATGCCCTGAAGGTACCTGCATCCCGGGCGTACTGGTCTGCAACTACCAACGTGACTGTGCCAATGGCGAGGACGAGTTGCACAACTGTCGTAAGTATTAGTTATACAGATTTATCACTGCAATTTTTGTCTTTGCAAAATTATCAGGTTCATGTAAATCCGTTTGTATATTATCATACATAGTTTTAGGTTAAACATAACCTCACTTTTTGTCACATTCTTTTGAATTGTCAGTGGCAGCGATTGGCACTGTTAGAGGCAATAGAAATTTTATATATTTTAGGTTAACTTGTGTATAATTCTAAAAAGTAAATGTATATCAGGTAAATGCATCCATCGTTCCGGTTATGCAGGTACCTACATACTGCACACGGAAGATCCCCGTAATAGTCGGTGCGATCGTCAGTGATTGTAATGCAAGGGGCTCGCCGAACCGGAAGCGCGCATGACCTTGTTTCCCGACGACACGCAAAATCAGCCAACGTGCGCGAGCACGTACAAAAAGGGAAAAGAGAAGGCCGGGGAAGGGGAACAAAAACGCGGACGCGATCCTCCCAATGTCATATTGGCTAAACCCCGATTCGGATTATCGTAATCGTTAGTATGGAAAATTACGGAAGTTGTTTACTCAGATGAGTTTTACGTTTAACATGACCGGACGTCGTAGAGTGAAAAAATGTGAAAAAAAAAACAAGTCCAGGCATACCTTACAATTGTCATTTATAGCTTCATGTGGTTTATATACATGTTTATAATATTGCATAACTTTCATTTGAATTTTGATTTTCTTTTTTTATCGTTTCAGCGCCACCCGAATGTGATTTTGGCCAGATTACCTGCGGCCAATATATTTTCAATAAAACTTACTGCATTCCACCTCATCAAAGATGCGACGTGACTGTAGACTGCGTCGACGGTACCGACGAAGCCGGTTGCAGTGAGTATAGCTATTTTTAATTGTCATACCTCATTGGATTCTCAACCTATAGTTTTTTACTTTCATAACGGACTCTGGGTATAATCGTCGACTAATACGTATTAAATACGTATTGCGGACGCACGTATTACGCGTTCCCTTTGCCAAATGTGAATCAGGCTTGTCAGCGTGCATGACTTTGACTCGTGATGACCGCGACAAAAGACATGAAAATGACTCTTCGACTAATCGCGCATTGACCAATGTCATTTTCATCTATAAGTGAAGACGTTGAGTTCGTAAACGAGTGTTGCAACGCTACTTGTGTGTTTACCTTTACGTCTTATACCTGGGACGTCGCTCTAACGACCTTTTCCCTGCATGCAATGCGTGAGACTTAAAATAGATTCCTCGTGTTAGTCAAAACATAGCAACGGAAAGGGAACCACGATTGTAAAACACATAACCTCCACTCTGTGCCTAACTTCAGGTAGGACGGTCGGGAGTTTATAAAATTTTTGAAGAGCCCACAATGTCACGGTGGTCATTAAAAATTGTTTTTTAATTCATCTCCGCTCATCATTCAATGTAATTTTTACCGTGATCTTGCGTCATGCTAGTCAATTTTGTATTTATAGAATGTTTTTTTTACTGTAGACAGATTATTTCATGGCATTTATTTAACGTGTATCAGTTTTTAGATAGCGACTGCTCCTTGGATATTTGAACCGATTACAATTCCATGTATGCCGTAGTTCTTTCGGTGGGACTTCTATTTGATTTACCATCAATTTATCACGTGAACGGCTTACGATATCGGAGCATCGTCTTTGGATTCTTCATATTCGTTTTCTCGATCGTTCAGAGGCGAAACGGGCGACGAAAAAAAAAAAAAAACTTTCCGATAAAAGAATTTGTAAATTAATTTTTCTTCTTCTTCTACGACAGCTCCTTACGTCTTTCAAAAGTTCTCGGAATACATTACTTTTAAATATACACATCTCTCCTTACGTCGCGTCACGTCCTCCGGCAAAATAATACCCGGGTGCGTAACCGTCGAAACTAATGTCAGTCTTGCCGTTGGAATTACCCAACGTGCACCAGTCCTACGTTAGTCAAAACAAAATTTTGAGTCTGTCGTACCGACACACACAGATAAACATATATATATATGTACATCTTCCTCCTTTTAATATAAATTATTCATTCCGCGTAAAGTACCACTGTTGCCATGTACTTTCAAGGTGACAATGAGTCTTCGTTCGAAAGCTTGTTATTGTCAATTCCATTGACAGCCAATACTTCAGCCCTCAATCAGTCCGTACCGACAATGGCGGCTGCCATTGCTATAGTATATTTGATCGTTTAAACAGTAGGATTTTTCCAGTAGTCCAATTGTATCATTATTTGACCGAGCGGATCTTTTGTTATCGTAGACTGTTACAAGTCCAGATACTTGATTGGCAAAAATTTAAGTAATTTCTGCTCTTGATTTTGCATATTTATGCGTTCACTTTGATATCGTCGTATTAACGTTTTTTTTATTTCAAATGTCGACATTGTGACAAGTCACTGTCAATGTTATTTTCCTACTGTCTGGCACTTTGGTTCACTTTAATAATTTTTACGGAATTGCTGCAACGCGTGGACTGAGTCATTGAAAACACTGCTTGCGTTTATATGCAATTGCAAGAAATTTTAAAAGTTTAAATAATGAGAAATTTGTTAGAAATTTTCTTGAAGTAAATTAATTTTTTTTTCGTTTTTCAATTTCGAGTCAATCTTTTTTTTTATATCTTTTCCTTTGACGCGTTACCTTATGAATCTTGCGGTTGCAGTGTGTGAATGCAACTTTGGAACTTTCCTTGAGTCACGTTGTAGTTATTTGAAATATATAATTCGACACTCCCCTCGTCGACTGTACTAACTCTCAGTGATTTTAGTTTACAGAAAGTGTCAGCCAGACGACGTGCGCTGCGGTGGCACGAATCCTGAGCATTGTATTCCCAAGGAGAAGAAGTGCGACGGCTACCTGGACTGTCGTAATGGCAAAGACGAGGAAGGATGCGCGACAGACGCAAAACCCTGCAGACTCGGTCAATTCAGATGCAACACAACGCAACGATGCATCGAGCAGAGTGCCAGATGCAATTACAGGGATGACTGTGGTGACAATAGCGACGAGGAGCATTGCAGTAGGTTCAACGTTTGTTGATAAGAGTTTAATGATAAAACAAAATTACCGTTACTCATGTATTTTTGTTGTCAACAGGTTTTCGCCAGTGTACCCCTGATCAATTTCGATGCGCCAATGCGTTGTGCATACCTAAGGGTTTTCACTGTGACGGTTATCGGGATTGCGCTGACGGCTCTGACGAGAAGGACTGCACGACCACTGTGTGTCCAAGTAATACATTTTTGTGCGTCAAAGGAAACGGCGAGAAGCCTGTCTGTATGGACAAGTCAAAATTATGCGATGGCAAGCAGGATTGTGCGGACGGTGCCGACGAGGAAGCTGCTTGCTGTAAGTCACTGGAGTGCCCAGTATTACTTTTGTTATTTGTCGTAAGGAAATAATTTATTGGTGATTTCGTATGCAAAGTCTGAATAAATTTCAGTTGATTGTTGTCACTGTTGCAGCTGTCAGCATGTGCGGTGAACTGAGTTGTCAGTACAAGTGCCATGCGTCCCTTGAAGGAGGTGTGTGCTCATGTCCTGAGGGCCAAATTCTTGCCAATGATTCAAGAACCTGTATAGGTAGGTAGAGAGTGAGAATGATTGGTTTCATTAGGAGTAGTGGGTTTGTGAGATGATCCGAGGATGATTTTGATGATGTTGTATATTTTCTGGGCAGACAGAGACGAGTGCTCGGAATGGGGCTTTTGTGAGCAGCTATGCCAGAATACAGACGGTTCCTACATCTGCAGCTGCGCACCCGGGTACGTTTTGCATGGTCGGAATCAGTGTAGGGCTGAGAACATCTCAGCACTGGAGTTGCTGCTTGCTGAGGATCATGCCATCTGGAGGATGAAAGCGACTGGAGAGGATGTAACGCAGATTGCCATTCCGACTGGTGCCAGTGGTGTCGATTACTTCTATACCAGCAACCTCTTCTTCTGGAGCGACGTCAAGACTAGAAAAGTTCATTCTCAATCGCTTAATGGTAACGCGAGTAGCTCGGATTTGGAAATATCACTTCCTGGTTCCTGGTCACCGGTGTCCATTGCTGTTGACTGGATTGGCAAGAAACTATACGTCGTGGACTCCATCGTGCAGAAGATCGATGTCTTTGAGTTCGATGGGCATTATCATGGTATAGCTCTGGGCTCCAATCTTACTGGTCCTGTTGATATTGCCCTGGACCCTACCGTCGGTCTGATGTTCATTGCTGATACGAAACAAGTGCTGCGGGCGAACATGGACGGCACTTCGATGCTTCCTATCGTTTCCGAAGCTGCCTACAAAGTCTCGGGTGTTGCCGTCGATGTTATCACGGGACGTATTTATTGGTGCGACTCGCTTTTAGATTATATTGAGACTGCGGATTACATGGGTCGAGGTAGAGTAATGGTGCTAAGGGGTGCCAGCGTTCCTTCGCCTCTTAGACTCACTATGTTCGAGAACAGAATATTCTGGTCGGATAGCACCAAGCAGGCACTGATGAGCGTGGACAAGACTCAGGGTGATTATTCCATACAGAGCATCTTCAAGGCGAGAGAGGCCAAGGCCGTTAAGGTTCTGCATCCTCTGGCACAACCTATGGTATCAAATCCCTGTGGTAACAACAATGGCGGCTGTCAGCATATGTGTATAGTAACAGCTGCTGGAGGTCGCGAGACCGGATTGGCTTATCGTTGCGCTTGCAATATCGGCTGGAGATTGTCAACTGATCAGAGAAATTGTAACCTGGTTCAAGAGTTCCTCATGTACACTCAGCAGAGATTCATCAAGGGCAGAGTCTTGGACCCTGTCATGGAAGGATTCAGTGATGCAATACTGCCTGTTGTCTCAAGAAGAGCCAGGTTCGTTGGCTTGGACTACGATGCTCATGATCAGTACATCTACTACAGCGACGTACTCCAGGATGTGATCTACCGTGTGCATCAAAATGGTACCGGAAGGGAAATTGTCTTAGCTAGTCAGAACGAAGGCGTTGAGGGTCTTGCGGTCGACTGGGCCGCCAAGAATCTTTATTACATTGATTCTCGTAAAGGTACCTTGAACGTCCTCAGCACCAGGAACGTCACTTACCGCAGAACTCTTCTGAAGAATCTCAAGAGACCCAGAGCCATTGTTATACATCCTAACCACGGTTATATATTTTTCTCCGAATGGGACAGACCTGCCAATATCAGCAGAGCTCATGCGGATGGCTCTAACTTGATGGTTTTTAAGAATCTTACTCTGGGTTGGCCCAATGGATTGGCTATTGATTTCACTAAGGATAGACTCTACTGGTGCGACGCTCTTCTGGATCATGTCCAACACTCAAATCTCGATGGTACCGACGTTAAGACTATCAGCTCACGACTCATACGGCATCCTTTCTCGATAGCCATCCATGAGCAGTGGATGTACATCACCGATTGGAGACTCGATGCTATTGTGAGATTGCACAAAGAAACTGGAGAACAGGAATCAATTCTTGTGAGCGAACCACCCACGAATCGTCTGTACGGTGTGAAGGTGTTCAGTCGTGACATTCAGAGCCCTACCTTTGATAATCCTTGCTCAATAAACAATGGCGGTTGTGAGAAACTATGCTTTGCAATACCCCAGAATAATACTAACCGCTTCAGATCATTAAAGTTGACTGGAGTTTGCGGCTGTCCCTATGGCGAGAGACTTCAGGGTAACGGAAGGACCTGCGCTGCTGATCCAGAAACGGAACCACCCGTCTTGGCATGTCCTAATGCGTGGGACTTCACCTGTGCCAATCAACGTTGCGTTCCCCAGTCTTGGATATGCGATGGCGACGATGATTGCTTGGATAACAGTGACGAGATGCAAAATTGTACGAAACCGACCTGCGGTCCTAATGAGTTTGCCTGTAAATCCGGCAGGTGCGTCCCTATGAGGTTCAGGTGTGATTCCGAGAACGACTGCGGGGACTACAGCGATGAGATTGGTTGTCCAAACGTAACCTGCAACAGTAATCAGTTTGCCTGCGCGAACAATCGCTGTATCCCATTGACGTGGAAGTGTGATTCAGAAAATGACTGCGGGGACAGTTCAGACGAGGGTGAATTCTGTGCAGCCAAGACCTGTGCTTACTTCCAATTCACCTGTCCTAGATCAGGACACTGTATACCTCAGTCCTGGGTCTGCGATGGCGATAATGACTGTTTCGATCAGCAGGACGAGATGGACTGTCCTCCAGTCACTTGTCTCAGCACGCAGTTCACCTGTGCGGATCAGAAGATGTGCGTCCTGGAATCGTACAAGTGCGACGGAATCAAAGATTGTAACGATGCCAGTGACGAGATCGGTTGTCCTTCTCTGGCACCAGGTCAGTGCAAACTGGACAAACAATTCCAATGTGCCAATGATGGAGTTTGCATACCAAAAAGTTGGTACTGCGACGGTACACCTGATTGTCAGGACAAATCTGACGAGCCGTCAACCTGCGGTGAAGTGGACTGTCATTCTGGATACTTCAAGTGTCGAAATTCACGTTGTGTCTTCAAGGCTTACATTTGCGACGGTAATGATGACTGTGGGGATGGTTCTGATGAGGACTCCGCGTTACACGCCTGCGGTCCACCTCCTTTCAAGTGCGACTCCCAAGAATGGATGTGCCCTAATGTGACAAACAAATGCATCAATATCACTAATGTTTGCGATAACCATCCAGACTGTCCTAATGGTGCCGATGAAGGTTTTGGTTGTACTTTGACTGAATGTAAGCATCAGGATGGACTCTGTAGTAATGAGTGTGTAATAACTCCACTGGGTGCACAGTGCGTATGTCCACCTGGTGAGGAATTGAGCTCTGATGGATTCACTTGTCAAGATTTGAATGAGTGCGATCCACCAGGACGTTGCTCTCAGCAATGTAATAATGTCAAAGGAAGTTACTTCTGTAACTGCGTCGATGGTTACCTTCTGGAACGTGACAATCACACCTGCAAGGCTTACAACCATAGCGCAGCCTTCCTCATAATTTCCAACAGACACACGATCCTTGTTGCCGACCTGCAAGACCACGTTTTGGAGAGAGTACCGGTTACTGTTGAAAATGTCGTAGCAATTGCTAGTAACATGCACACTGGCTCTATATTCTGGTCGGATATGAAACTGAAGAAGATCTCGAGGCTAGATAGAGGTAGTGATCCCCAGGATGTGATATCGACTGGACTGGACTTAGTCGAAGGACTCGCCTACGATTGGATTGGTCAGAATTTATATTGGTTGGACTCAAAATTAAATACAATAGAAGTAGCCAAAGAGAGTGGTGCTAACAGGATGGTCCTAGTTAAAGAGAATATTACCCAACCCCGAGGGATGTGTTTGGATCCGAGTCCTGGTACACGTTGGCTGTTCTGGACAGACTGGGGTGAAAATCCACGTATAGAAAGAATTGGAATGGATGGAACTAATCGCTCGATTATTATCAATACCAAGATTTATTGGCCTAATGGTTTGGCCCTGGACATAGCCAACAAAAGGATCTACTTCGCAGATAGTAAGCTGGACTTTATCGATACTTGTCTCTACGATGGTTCTGGAAGACAGCAAGTCCTTGCTAGCTCCCATTACCTTCTGCATCCTCACTCTCTTACCTTGTTCGAGGATACGATGTACTGGACTGATAGACAACTTAATCGAGTTTTGTCTGCACACAAGTTCAAGGGTAGCAATCAGACTGTCGTCTCACATCTGATCTCCCAGCCACTTTCCATCCATGTTCATCATCCTGTACTTCAACCTAGTTCAACAAATCCTTGTGCTAATAATACCTGTGCTCATCTGTGCTTGCTGTCACCTAGTGCTCTCTTAGGATACAGATGCAAGTGTCAAGTAGGCTTTAAACTCATGCCTGATGGATCTTGTATTGAAGAAGATACACCTTATCTAATGATCCTACGTGGATCACAGATAGTTGATGTCTCTCTGACTCCTGGTGATACGAAAACTGGATACATCACTCCAGTCGTCGGCGTGGAAGGTGGCAGGTTCGTCGATTATGACCGTAGGGACAAGATTATATACTGGATTCAAGGAAAGGACGGCGATGATGAGAATGGAACCATTTATACTATCCCCTACCTAGGTGGTAACAAAACAGAATTCCCAAATCCCGCAGGAGACTCAGGAATTGTCGGTTCGCCATCTACATTTGCTCTGGATTGGCTTGGCAGAAATCTATTTATTGGCAATAAATTTGCCTCGAATATAGAAGCCATTAAATTAGATGGAAAGACCAAGTACAGGACCATTGTTCTGGCAAACAACGGTAATAAAGTCTCTGTAGCAAAACCAAAATCCATGTGTGTTGATCCCCTAGAAGGTCATATCTTTTGGGTCGATGAAGGTGGTTATGGCGTGCCAGTAAAAATAGGAAGAGTCAACATGGACGGCAGCAATCCTCTCGTCCTGATTGAGAGTAATGAGAGGCTCGAAGCTATCACCATAGACATCCCTAGTAAAATGATCTACTACAGTACTCAGTATCCTTGTTTTATCAAGTCAATGACCACCGATGGAACTCTTGGCAATATCATCCTCTCCGAAGTTAATAACATAGCTCTCCCTAAGGCCCTGGCTGTTCATGATTCGAAGCTCTACTATCTGGATCAGTTGCATGACAAAGTAGAGAGAGTAGATCTGCCCAAAGGTGATAATCCTAAAATAATCATTGATAATGATTCAGAATTAAAGACTCTTACCATCTATAAAAAACGTGTCACTGGTTCGCATCCTTGTCTTAATGGAAATGGGGGCTGCGAACAACTCTGTTTACCATCTGCTGGTGGCACCAGGGTCTGCGCTTGTGGAATAGAGTATTACAATGTAAGTGATACCAGGTGTGAGCCTTTCAAGACCTTCGCAGTTGTCACCCAACTGGATGTGGCTAGAGGATACAGTCTGAGTGATGCGAAAGAGGCAATGGTACCAATTGCAGGAAGTGGTCATCATATTCTTCACGTGGACGTCCTTTATTCTGGCAACTGGATCTACTGGGTCGAATTTAATAGAGGCATGTGGAATGGCATCTACAGGGTGAGACCTAACGGTACCGAGATTCAGCAAATTATTAAAGAGGGCATTGGCTCCAACGGTATCCGTGGTCTGACTATCGACTGGATAGCTGGAAATCTATATTTCTCGAACGTGTTCCCCCATGACAACTACGTGGAGGTGTGTCGACTTGATGGTAGCAATAGGAAAATTCTAGTTAAGACGACTACGGATGCTCCCAGAGAACTAGCTGTAAATCCAATCAAGAGATTACTGTACTGGATTGATTACGGTCAATATCCCAGGATAGGAAAGGCGTATCTAGATGGTAGCAACTGGACACCAGTGGTTACATCCGGTATCAGTACACCACGTGATCTTGCAATTGATATCATGACCCACGACGTATATTGGGTGGACTCCAAATTCGATGTGATACAAAAGGTCTCGTACACTGGTGGAAATCAACAGGTCATCAGACGGAACTTACCTAACCCTATGGGAGTCGCTATCTACGGTATGGACATATACTGGGTTGACCGAAATTTAGCAACGGTCTTCCGGGCCAGCAAGCAACCTGGGAACATAAGTCTGCCTATTCCGGTTAGGACAAACTTACCAAAACTCAGGGATATTGTTATATATGATGAGAGCACGCAACCGTCGGACAATACCAATCCTTGTGCCGGTAACAACTATGGCGGATGTAAACAGCTTTGTTTCGCATTCCCACCCTCGAGTCCGAGTTCGCAGAAGTGCGAGTGCGCCACTGGGAAGTTGTCATCTGATGGGAAGTCTTGTGAAAATGTAGGGGAGTATCTTGTCTTTGCGACAAGAACAGAAATAAGGTTCATTAATTTGGATACTCGTGTGACGAGTATTCCCTTCAAACCTGTAGGCAACCTGACCAACGTGGTGGGTGTAGATTTTGACTACCAGGACAAGAAGTTACTCTTTACTCAGATCAGACCCTGGGCCAAGATCGCCTGGATGCAGGCTGACAATCCTTCATCGATGGATATCCACAATCTCATCACCAAAGGCATCAATCCTGAGGGAATATCTTACGACTGGACCCAGAAGAAGATTTACTGGACTGATTCGTCGAACAATAGTATCTACGCCATGAACATCGACGGGTCTGACTTGGTGATGATAGCTCGTGTCGACAGACCAAGAGCCATTGTCGTAGATCCTTGTAAAGGGATGCTCTACTTTACCGACTGGGGTCGCTTTGGCACTTCAGGAAAGATCTTCAGAACGACCATGGCTGGTTCTTTGAAGAAGGCTATTATCGAGAAGGATTTATCTCAGCCTAGTGGTCTCGCTGTGGATTATGACGAACATATGTTGTACTGGACCGATGCAGTGCGTGAGAAAATTGAAAGGTCTGACCTGGATGGCAACAACAGAGAAGTCCTAGTCAGCGCCACTATCTATCCCTTCGCTATAACAGTGTTCAGAGAGCACATATACTGGACGGATCTTCAATTGAGAGGAGTTTATCGTGCCGAAAAGCATACTGGAGCTAACAAAATAGAATTGGTAAAGCGTTTAGAAGACTCACCGAGGGACCTTCACATTTTTTCAGCAGCTAGACAACAGTGCACCGTTAATCCTTGCAATATTAGTAATGGCGGCTGTGATCAGTCTTGTCATCCAGGGCCTAATGGCTCGGCTGAATGTAAATGCGACGACAACAGCAGACTGGTCAACGAGGGCAGAATGTGCGTACCTAAGAATGTCACTTGCGACTCTCCGAAATTTGCCTGCAGAAATGGCAGATGCATCTCACGAATGTGGGCCTGCGATGGCGATGATGACTGTGGTGATGGATCAGACGAAGATACCAACTATTGCTGTAAGTCCCAATATATTATTGATTACAGTATCAATGTCAAAGATAATTAATATCTCATTCGTTGTCTCCTTCACAGCTTATCATTCATGCAGTCCCAATGAGTTCCGCTGCAACAACGGGCGCTGCATCTTCAAAACGTGGAAGTGCGATCATGAGAACGATTGCCGCGACGGTAGCGACGAAGAGGGTTGTGTTTATCCAGATTGTGGACCAGATGAATTCACGTGCGCCAATTATCGCTGCATACCCTTGTCTCATGTCTGTAACGGTGTCAATGACTGCAAGGACAACGTCACTTCCGACGAGACACACGAGCGGTGTCCAAGAAACACTACTTGCCCACGACATCATCTCAAATGCGAGAAAACAAACATCTGCGTCGAACCTTATTGGCTCTGCGATGGCGATAACGATTGCGGAGATAACAGCGACGAAGATCCACTTCATTGTGCTCAAAGAACGTGTCCCCAGAACAGCTTCCGCTGTCCTAATCACAGGTGTATACCAGCGACCTGGCATTGTGACGGTGACGATGATTGCTTGGATGGAAGCGACGAACCGCCAGGTTATTGTCATTCAGAGAGCAGAACTTGTTTCGGTGATTTGTTCACTTGTGACAATGGAAACTGTATACCCAGGATTTACATATGCGACGGGGATAATGATTGTCTTGATAACTCTGACGAAGATGAACGTCATCAGTGCAGTAAGTGCCTCTAGCTATAACAGAAACACTTTGGGTCTTGTTGGTACTATTTATTAATTGATTAATGATTACAATTTTATTTCAGACGATAGAAAGTGTGACGAAGAGACTGAGTTCACATGTGCAGCTAACAAAGCCTGGAACA
This sequence comes from Syrista parreyssii, assembly GCA_030142615.1. Taxonomy (NCBI): domain Eukaryota; kingdom Metazoa; phylum Arthropoda; class Insecta; order Hymenoptera; family Cephidae; genus Syrista; species Syrista parreyssii. The sequence goes on from JARQTG010000005.1 coordinate 1,790,356, forward strand.
GGGCCCAGTGCATTCCCAAGAAGTGGCTCTGTGATGGGGATCCTGACTGCGTGGATGGTGCTGACGAAAATGTAACGTTACATAATTGTACCAAGCCGACACCTTGTGGCGAGGAACAATTTACATGTAACAATGGAAGGTGCCTCAATAAAAACTGGCTTTGCGATCATGACAACGACTGCGGCGACGGCAGTGACGAAGGGAAATTCTGCAACTCCAAATACAAGATTTGCACTTCTGCTGAATTCACCTGTCATAACTTTAAGTGCATCAGGAAGCAGTTCCGTTGCGATGGTCAGGACGACTGCGGTGATCATTCAGACGAAGCTGACTGTCGTAAGTAAAGAATGATTTCTTAAAGACGTTTCTTTAGAATATTCAATACCTAATTTCTTCATCCAAAGCGCAATAGTTTATTTATTGCTGTATTTCTAATCTCTTTATGTTTTTCTTGTAGCAAGCACAGATAAAAACAACACGTGCTCCAATCCAAACGAATTTCAATGCGCAAACGGAATGTGCATTGACCAACAACTGGTGTGCAACAAAGATCCAGACTGTGCAGACGAGAGCGACGAACCACCTCATTGCAACGTGGACGAATGTGCTCAAGTGGAGATGAATCAGTGCGGTCATAGATGTATAGATACTCCGACTAGTTTCTATTGCGAGTGCAATACGGGATATAAACTTCTGAAGGACGGGAAAGCTTGTGCGGATATCGACGAGTGCATCGAGACGCCCCAGGTGTGCAGTCAGCAGTGCGAGAATACTCCGGGAAGTTATTATTGCAAGTGCAACGAGCGCTACTACGACCGTGCTGCGGATGAGCACACGTGTAAACGTCGTGACAATATAGAGCCATGGCTCGTCTTCACGAACAAGTACTACGTTAGGAACATGACGACGGATGCTTCCCAATACAGTCTCATGCACCAGGATCTCATCAATGTCGTCGCCCTTGACGCGGACTACGCCCAGGAGAAACTTTACTTCTGCGACGTTACTGCTAAAACAATATTCAGGTGGGACAGGATTTAAAAAGAACTCTAATTTTAGATTAGAAGTTGGTATTATTTTGAGAATTTACATTGATGGTAATAATACGTTTAAATTTTACTCTACCCAGGGCGTCATTGGCAGGAGGTGAAAAGGAACCAATAATTAGGCACGACAGTCATGGTCTTGAAGGTATTGCTGTTGATTGGGTAGGACGTAAACTTTATTGGCTGGATAGACACTCGAAACACTTGGAGGTAGCTGAACTTGATGGTACCAATAGAAAAACATTGCTAAGTGGAGTCATTGATCCAAGAGCAATAGTCGTTCATCCTGGTACTGGATACCTGTACTTCACGTCCTGGCATCTTCAGGTACAGTGACTTTTATTCTTTGATGTATACACGAGGCAGGAATATCTTACTGAACCGTTTGAATTTGTTTCTCAGGCATATATCGGTAAAATGGGAATGGACGGTAGTAACTTCACACGAATCTTAACATGGGAGGATGGTCTAGCTTGGCCCAATGCACTCACTATTGACTACTTCACTGATAGGATCTTCTGGGCTGATGCTCATCTTCATTACATTGATTTTGCTGACCTGGAGGGTCACAATCGTCGCAGAGTACTCTCTGGTGTGGCTGTTCCCCACGTGTTTGCCATAACGGTATTCGATGACTTCATCTACTGGACAGATTGGAACCTCAAGGCCATCAGCAAGGCAGAAAAATTCTCTGGTTCTCACATCAAAGTTCTACGCAACACGACTCACAGACCATATGACATCCATGTCTACCATCCGCTCAGACAGCTTCCTTACAATAATCCCTGTTTGAACAATAACTGCTCCCATCTTTGTCTAATTTCACCACCAGCGAGTTCTTACCTGCTAGAAGGTTATGGACAACCTGGAATCACTTCTTACAAGTGCGCTTGCCCGAATCAATTTTATCTAGACAAAGATGGCAGAACCTGCAGAGCCAATTGTACAGATGGACAGCATCGATGTGGACCACCTGATGAGAAGTGTATACCTTGGTACTGGAAGTAAGTAATATCCTAGAAGGAAATTCATATTCCACAAGGAGTCAAATGGATTGTCTAACATGCGTGATCTTGTGATTGAAGGTGCGATGGTGAGAAAGATTGCAAGGATGGTTCAGACGAGTCCATGTCCTGTCCCACACGTCGGTGCCGTTCTGGAATGTTCCAATGCACAAATGGCAACTGTACTGCTAGTGCTACAGTGTGCGACGGTGCCGACGACTGTGGCGACAAGAGCGACGAAGCTCATTGTTCTCTAGAATGTCCTGAGCTTGAGTTCAAGTGTAAATCAAACGGTCGCTGTATTCATAACTCGTGGAAATGCGACGGCGATGCTGACTGTAAAGATGGCAGTGACGAAGATCCGGCAATCTGTTGTGAGTATCATTTACAAAATACATATCAAACAGTTCTATACTGCATCCAGAACTTCTGTCAATTTTTATTTTTTGATTATCAGACAGAGAATGCGACGCCACCACAGAGTTCAGTTGCAAGAACGGCAAGTGCATACCCAAACTATGGATGTGCGATTCTGATAATGACTGCGGAGATGACAGCGACGAGCCAGCATACATGTGCCGACAGCAGAGCTGTCCTATAGGATGGCAGCGCTGTCCTGGACAGGCTAATTATCGTTGTATTCCCAAGTGGCTCTTCTGCGACGGCAAGGGCGACTGTCGCGACGGTTCTGACGAGCGTCCTGAGAGCTGTCCCAAGTGCAATCCGGAAACTGACTTCAAATGCGCCAACAAGAGATGCGTACCCAAGGCGTGGTTGTGTGACTTCACAAATGACTGCGGCGACGGAAGTGACGAGGACGAGAACATGTGCAAGGATCATTACAGAGAGTGCAGTGAGTCGGAGTTCAAGTGTAAGAATGGAAAGTGCATTGCGTCACGATGGAGATGCGACCAGGAGGATGACTGCGGAGACAAATCTGACGAGACTGATTGCCAAACCTTTGTATGCAAGGTAGGACTGGTATATAGACGAATCAAACTAGATTTTATCCGCCCCCAATAACGCATTAGATTTAACTAACGTTGTTCTCTGTACTCAGGGCGATACATTCCAATGCGCAAGTGGCCATTGTATCTCGGCGGAACTGCACTGCGACGGCACACAAGATTGTCCTGACATGTCCGACGAGAAGGGCTGTTCTCCAAGATATCCTGGTGGTCGATTTTGTCCGGAGTCACGATTCCAGTGCGACAACAATCTGTGCATTTTAATGTCGGACAAGTGCGATGGAAATGACGACTGCGGTGACAATTCTGACGAGAGTCAAACGACATGTGGTGAGTTTCCGGTTTCCGGTCACGGTTCATCTTTCCGTTGGTAGATCCTTTTATTGGAAGATACTATTTCTATGATGTTTTTTGAATTTGCAGCTAACTTCAAGTGCGATACTCCGACACGATTCCAGTGCGCCAATAATCGTTGTATTCACATGTATCAATTATGCAACGGAGTCGATGACTGCGGTGATGGTAGCGATGAGAACAATATGACCCTCTGTGCTCCTCCACGTTTTACACCTTGTAATCTAATGACTGCTTATCAGTGCGCTAATAATCAGTGCATCGACCGATCTAAGGTTTGCGACTTTGCCAATGACTGTGATGACTCCTCAGACGAATTAGGATGCCGTAAGTGTCCATCAAGTTATTTCAAAGCTTTGAAAGTACTCTGTATACGCTAGATCTTCCGAATGATCATTTTTATTTATTTTCAGATCATAACAAGCAATGCACGGATAGCAACAGAGGAGGCTGTGCTCATTATTGCAGGAACATCAGTGATACCAGTTACATCTGCGCTTGTTATCCTGGCTTTATAACGTCGAAGGAGAATCATAAGCACTGTGAGGACATTGACGAATGCGCGACGGGTCAACATCAATGTTCGCAAATTTGCACGAATTACAATGGCACTTATGCATGCTCCTGTCGCCAAGGATTTATCTCATTGGATAACCGCAGTGGCGTTTGTCGTGCTGCGAAAACTGATGTCACTTTGCTCTTTGGTCATGGTCAGTCCATTAGAGCGTACGTCCTTAGGAAGAAGGATCAATTCGATGTGGTTGTCAATGAAAAGAGAGTGCAGGATATTGATTATGATCCACGGATGGATTACGTCTTCTGGATCGATTCTCATGACAATACGATCAAGAGGTCATACATGATCAACGCCAGAGACGGTGACGTTAAGATAGGATATCCACAGGATCTCAATATAAGGAGTAAGTTGATATTGAATTTAGAATTTAATCTTTGAAATAGTATAGTAGTACGTTGGTGATATTAATTTTATATTTTCTCTTAGGCGATGCGAAACCTACGAGCTTAGCTGTTGATTGGATATCTGGAAATTTGTATTGGAGTGAAGTGGACACTTCCAGTGTGGGTTCACGCGGTAGAATAATGATCTCAAAGTCGGATGGTCGATATCGTCGTAGCCTAGTGACCCTGGGTCTCGAATCGCCATCCTCCGTTGTCTTAGATCCTCAGCTGGGAACTATCTTCTGGTCGGACGTGGGTAACCAACCCAAGATAGAAATCGCCTGGATGGATGGGAGCAGGAGAAGACCCTTGGTTATAGATAAGATTGCTAAACCTGCAGCCCTCGCTGTAGATCATGCGATGGATCACACCCTCTACTGGGTAGATAGTAAATTAAACACTCTTGAGTCGATACGTCAGGATGGTTCAAATCGCAAGGTTCTACTGCGTGGAAAGAAACTAAAACACCCTGTCGGGCTTGACGTCTTCGAGAGTGACGTCTACTGGACTACGCAACAGTCTGGAGAACTGATGAAGCAGGATAAGTTTGGACGAGGCGTTGTTGAACTTGTTCTCAATAATATCCCTACACCTGGAGGTGTCAAAGTTTACCATCAGCTGAGATACAATATCAGCCTTCGAGATCCTTGTCACAATGATCCTTGTTCTCACCTCTGTGTAGCTATTCCACTTGGACACAGGTGTCTGTGTCCTGACAGTGCAGGTCCTCAGCAACCTCAGACTAGCGAGAAATACTGTGATGCTGCATCTGAAAGACCTAGAGCAGCTCCGAGAATCTGTCTGTGTCAGAATGGTGGCCTCTGTAAGGAGACTGACACAAATACGTTAGAGTGCGTATGTCCAGACAACTTCCATGGCCAGTATTGTGAAATTGGTATCATGGCTACCAGAGGTGGCAGTTCGACAGCAGTCATTGTCGTTCCAATAGTTGTGGCTATTTTAGTCTTCCTAGGAGCTGCCGCTGTCTTCATGGTTCTCAAAAAACGACCATTGTGAGTACAAACACTCCATTACTATTTATTAGTCTATCTTCTCTCTCCGATACATCATGTAAAATCCATGTTACGTATTGCCTACTACAATATTGGAATAACAATTATTTCCAGTGGTAAACTTGGTGGTCTGGGTAGTCTAACCGGTGCTCAGAGTGTCTCATTCAGACAGGGCAGCAATGTAGAGTTCAGTGCATCTTCACCAGAGCGAATGGTAAGTCACAGTTATAAATTATCTGCTTCGTAACTACAAATTTAAATAAAAGCAACAAGAATAATTAACATGAATTACCACTGGTAAGCTTTGTTAAGAAAAAAATATAAATATGAGTAATTGCTTTTCAAATCAGGAACCAGTTGACGTGGAATACAACCTCAGCGAGGTCAGCAATAAGAACAGGGACTTCAGCAATCCCATGTACGACGCCGTTAACTCGGAAACGGGTACGACGAACGGCACAAGCGGTAGCGGTATCTACGAGGTGCCAGCTGAGATAAAACCGTCAAGTATCCAGCACAAAGAACCACCTCAGGTTCACCTAAAGATACGAGAACTGGATCCTACGCCCAAAGATTCGGGCAAGGATACGCAACAGCTGGTAGAAGAAAACAAGTCAGAATGCTAGGTAGTCTAACCTCCCCCAGTACGTAGAGATGCTCTCACGCCTGTCGTAGTTTGATCTCGAGTATGACAATCTACCCAATTCCTAGCATCGTGCGAAAAAGACATATTACTAATTAATTAACCTTAATCTTATCAGCTGCTATCGGACCAACGTTTCCTCCATTATCCTTCCAGCAGCGTTACACAACGTGAAACTTCTGACAATGCGTACGCGCCAAATCAAACGTACTTCTAATCCACAACCTCAGCCTCAACCTCCAACAATAATTTTTCTTTAAAGGCAGATTAATTATCGTAATTACCAAACGCTCAAAGTATAATACAAAAAGACGTAACAAAAGTGGAAATACAGGCATTTCTCACAATTATATAAAAGGACGTAAAGAAATTGTTAATACAGTGCATAGCATATCACTCTTATTTGCCTATGGGAGAATTGATAGTGGGGAAAATTACATGGTTGGATAAACTATCTGTAGATGTATTTAAATAGTGACGCACTATTTTAGAAGTATACATTCTTAAGACTGACACGCAATGTAATTCTGTGAAGCGCATAAGACCGCAACGTATGATATAATTAATTTAAAAGAATCCTTATATTGTTTATTCGCACATTACACGTTACGTTTACGTCTTACAGAACAGTATTGTGTCTCAGTCAGTCCTAAAGGTCTGCGCCAATCAATATATTTCTCGGTTGATTGTTTATCTTAATGTAAAGGATATATTAAGCGTTATAGTCGTCATCGGGATCAGACTACCTATGGGCACGGTACGATTGTGTCATTTTTCTTAGGTGTGATTTGTAAGTCTTGTAAATATAATTACTTGCGAAATATTAATTTCATTTTATCCGTGTACCATATAAAAATGGAAGAACGCAACACATTCCATTCTCAAGGTTGCTTGAGGTATAGTGATGTAGCCCACGATATATATATATTTTTTACATTAACTGCGTGGTTTATATACATGAATGCATATACACGTGTATATAGATATATGTATCGGACCAATAAATTGTATCTCTAATACGAATATTTTTCTAATTAGAAAACTCAGCGCGATGGAAAACTGTTACTGCGCGAAAACGTTTTTATTATTATTATTATTATTATTTTATTAATTATTATTATTATTATTATTATTATTATTACCGAAGAGTGGCCAATTTATGATACCGCAAATTTTTGTGGCGCGTCTGTACTATTTTCAATTTAGTCTATCGTCTCTTTTCTTCTGTCTTTCTAATTTCCTCTTGTTTTTCGTTTATTTTAACGGTTAATGGACTTCCGCAAATTCGATTCAGGAAGCGCGTCACTGTTAAGGATTATTAATTGTTCTAGATGTTATGAGAGACCAATTGATTATATCATATGAATAAATGTTTCTTTTTAAGTATCAACGCTCAGAATGTTTGGTTGGCCACGTCGACGTTATTGTACATTTTTCTAGAGTGTAACGGGCCGCGACGGCGTAACGTTTCTTTCACGCTCCAGTTTGCCATTGCGATACCGTGGCAATAGGGAACGCTGTAACGAGAGAGAATAGTGAGGAGAGAAAAACAAGCGAGACGAAAACGTCGCAGGGAGCGAAGAAAAGAATGAAAAAATAAAGAAATGCGAGAGACTCTAGGCAACAATGGCGAAGAAGCGTATTCGGTACTTTCGAATTTTCCGGCAATAATTGAGTCTTGTTTTTCTCTCGTTTCATGATCATTTAATTCGTATCTCGCCACTTGATGACTGTAAGGACGATACTCGTGTTAATGGCCGAGTTTATTTTTTATGAAAGAGAAAATAATAACAAAAGATTCGTCGGATAATGATTGCGTGAATTTATATGAAAAGCGAAAAGGAACGAGACGCTTCATGCCTATGCACAGATAATTATACATAAAAAGTATATAAATAAATATATAAATATATTATATATATATTTTGTTGCAACCGACTTCGACCTGGGCAGGGCTCCAGTGTGTCCTAATATTATTATAATATATCACTATTTTGTGTATTTTTTTATCGAGTTGACAAAATAATAATTGTTAATATATTGTGCAAATATCAAACTGATACCGTCCAACAATAAACTTTAAGGCTAACAACTAAGCATTCCCTGTACCCGCAATATAACACGAGCAATAGCATTATTCGAGTCTGTTATCGGGAAGTGTCCAAGTGCTAAGATCAAAGGGGAAAAAAGCCGCGATGGTAAATTAACATTAAGCAATAAATTCTATGTCGCATCCGTATAATTTCAAGTGTTATAAACGTAGTATTATTATTATTTATGAGGCTCGTAAAACCTCATCGATTATGTGTCCGGTATAAGATATATCTACGGATTGTCGGTGCAAATAATATCTGCTATATCTAAATACAATGTATACAATATACAGCAAGTTGAATACAGCGCGCTTTTTCAACGGCCAATAGAATCAACGCATAAGTAATATCGGCCAATAGGATTATACTTAAAGAAAATACCAAGGAATTCTAAGAGAATATATTTATATAATAAAATCATTCCTGTACAAGATTCACGGATAATAAATAGCAATTAATAAATATAACAAATCTTCTTCGGCCGTAAAAAAAGTTCTCAAAGTAATAAGCAATGAAGTAGCAAATAAAGATGAAAGCGATGCTACTGTAATAACAAGACAGGAATGTCTGGATGTAACCGGAATAACAATTGCCCCGAACAAGCCTTGAGGACGGTAACGAGGACATTGTAGCTTCACGACGTGGAGGAAGGCTGAGTTCACAATGCCTTGCATAATAATCTATAAATATCAAAAGTGCCGTCCAACATGCGATAGTCTCGCAAGATGGGAACTCTTAGTTGTACCTGACAAACCTGTCACCATGATAAGAAATAATAGTGGGACAGAAGATGGAGTAGATTTTCTTGGTATACTCGCGTATAAGAGAGATATTTGCGCTAGGCTTAACAGTATATTGACAAGAAACATTTTTGCAGGTTAGGAGACTGCGTAAAGTCTCTTTGCGTCTTTCAGACGGTGAGTTTTCATATAACACGTAAGATACAAGCTGCTAAAGTGAACACGTCGGATAAAGAAGCCACCTGATGAGCTATAGTAGATTCAGGTATAGTACTTGGCAATATATAATTATATATAGATAGAATAGAAGGACTGACATGTTTTATCGTTGCAGGAGGTATAGTAGCACGCTGGCGAGAATAGTCGAGGTTCGCTTGCAAGCGCGATCGAAAGGAACGTCCGTGACTTCTGGTTACTCGAGAAAATCTCGTGCTTGACGTCTTGATTATCCGAATGGTATTACGTGTTTTTGATAAGATTATAAAAAGAGGCAAAAAACGAAGTCCAAGGGTTTAATCACCCGTGATAACACGATGACCCCCGTGCTGCTGCATAATTCTTATTGCCTTTTAGAATTTTGTACATAACTCCCAGTGCACTGGGCGACAAATACGAATTTCACTGCTTTCTGCAGGCTGTTTTTTTATCTTTAGAAATCAAACATGTATCTGTTACATACGTAATTATGATATCGTTGCCAGTGTTTGTTCTTCGTTCTAATACAGATTCTAGTTTGGCTGAAGCAGTCGCGTGATAACGTGGCTATTGGGTTGTAATGTTTAGTGAATTTTTGAATACTTTTTCGTGAATATTTATTCAGATTTAACAGACTTATTTTCTTTGTTAATTTCATCGGGAATTATTGCAGTGTATAGTGTCTTGCGTGGCTGACTTGGTTCAATTGGATTACACGTTCGGACGGAATCGACGTGACAAAAATCCGAACTCGTATGTATCCTCTGTTTTGTTACGTTAATATTGCAATAATAATTGTCCTCTATAAAGTGCGCATGACACACAGTAGTCAAAGTGCTGTATTTCTGTGGAATTTATTTTGAGAAATCCGGGCATACAGTCTGTTTGTGTTTCTGGCCATTCGCCACAAATGAGTGTTCCGCGTCGCATGCGTTATTGAGGTAGGCGAAATTCAATTGAAACGAAGAAAAGTAACTAGTAAAATTCTATGTTTAAAACCAGTCCAGAGTCCATAAGTCAATTGTTCGATGTTAAGTAAGAACGAAAAGTGACGATGCTCCGTTTTTTTACTCGCCCTGCGAAGCTGCGTTCATTTATAACTGCGACACCACGGAGGTACGACATTATAAAGATCAGTGAACACGAAAATATTCATATTAATATTCCGTAATTACTATGTAAATTATTTGTATATATTATCAGTGTCCATTTTTTAAAACCTACCATAGTACCGTAGTTCTTTTCTCTGCTCATTGATTGCTTTATTTTTTTAAATACAAAATCCAGTGCACCCTACGTTACGCATACATATTTTCAAATTCAGACAGATGTTCAATACCGACATTTTGATTAGTTTCGTAACAGGATTCCTGTATCAGACAGTTGGCGACGCCTGGGCGTTGGCAACCAAAACTACTGTAACGATCGCATCTAAACTGATTGCATTTTTGTCAGTTCATTTACACTAGGTCGATAAATGATCTGCAAATAGACACAACTACCTTATACAATCATAACAATGTCTCGTAATTAATCCCTAACATTAAAACAGTTTGTTTCTTATGATTTTGTAAAATTAATTAAACTCGTCTGCTTCGTTATCAACAGCTTACAAACTTAATACAGTGTAAGAAAAAGCATATTAATTTATATAGGACAGAAATATGTCCTGTAAAAAATTAAAACACTCGTATTATGTTGAAATCTCATTACATTATATTATTTATGATTTATCCGTTGATAACAACGTAAGTGGAATGAAGAGTATAAAGTTCAAGAAAGACGCAACTGTTATCTTATGGTAGTGATTATTGAGAGCAGAAAATAACGAAAATTCGTAATATACTTCCAGATGGAATAACAATCGTGTGACGTCATTATCGGCAAGTGATTTATCTTGTTTTTCATTTCTATTTCATTACTTTTTATCGTTGCCTAACGTAAAGATACAGTTTGATGCTCAATTAGTGTCACAGGTTTTGCGTTACGATATAATTATCCGCATCGAATCACTTGACGCGAATCGCGTGCTGATTATATCTATATCGTTCCTGTGCTATACTGCAGTGAAATCTATTGTAGAATTAAATATACGGCACAATGCCGTCAACCGTTATTGTAGTCTGGACTCTATAGTATATAAATCTGGAGAAATGAGTGAATCAATTACTTCTTATCGAATTATAATAAATTCTCATTGTTTCTTATGAACTTTGTATGAATTAGAACGTTATTAATGACTAGAGTCAAGTTGAAGGTGTAATTAAGAGATTTAACGTAGATGTATTATAAAATTATTAAATTTTTAAGTCAATCATTCATCATTTATATGTCCACAGATATTATAGTCTGGCCGTTTTATATTTTTGTTAAAATCTAAAAGTCTCGCAAAGTCTTACGTGCTGCAGGGATACGTCTTTGAGGTTATGTAATATATTTAATCTCAATGTTACAAATATAAGCATGAACGTGAGCCGACATGATCTAAATGTGAAGCAAATAACCTGTACGTTTATCTATTTGGGTATGAGTATCATTTTATTCCGTGTTCTATTTGCTTTAGAGAATTTATACTATTTATATCGCAGATCTGCTGAACAAACGGAATATACGTATAAAATGATCATTTCACTTCATCGCAGTTTCACATGAACATATGATTTTACGAGGAATCATAATGAAACGCAAAAAAGTCAGTAATCTAAAGATGACTAGCGACAGTAAATTAGTTTATAATCTGTCAAAAGTCTGTTCACAATGGTGTCATCGGTTATCGTTAGCACAGTATGAGAAAACAAAACCATATTCCATTCTCACAGTCCAACGAAAATCACCCCAAATGACGCAGTCCGAGTAAAGACTAAAAATAATCAAATTGATATTTCTGCAGGTAAAGAAGATCCCTCAAGGGGCAACCGTATCCATAAAAATATCTGAGACAGTCAGGGTGATCAAGTCTAAGAGAAAAGTGCAGGTCTTCGAATAAGATCAAGGTAAAAAAAGAGGCCAGATTAAAAAGAGAGACTGCAACACAGTGCACCCGCAGTAATCACAGCGCCCTCGCAAGACGGCGACGTCGCAGATCGAAGCGTCGGGAGGTTAAAGCGTCGTCGTCGATCAGGAACGCCACCCGTGCCAAACGTCGTGTCTACAGGGTGGTTAGTGACGTTCAGAAAAAATTCGAAGTGAACAAACTAGTCGTGTACTGTGATCGTCCTTTTCCTGTGACGCAAAAGGCTTTCTCGACGTCGACCATCATGTCTCATGTACGATTGACGAATGTGGTTATCGCCAGCTGGCCACGAGGATGGGAGCGTGGGGCGCGCTTGTGTACAGGCGTACGGGTAGGGGCAGACTTAGGTAGAGGTACAGAACCAGGAGTGGTCTCGCTAGTCAAGCCGCTTTCGAGTTTAACGACGTTTCGTCGCAGCATGGCGAGTTCAAGCGATCAGGAGAAGATTCTTACTGGAGAAAATGTCTTTTCTAACCTCCAGCGAATGGAGTATGCTGTCCGAGGTCCACTTCTGATACGTGCACTGGAAATCGAAAAGGAATTACAGCGGGTGAGGAGTTACTCACTATTGAAATGACAACATGACTGTGTATACATAGAGCCATTAATTCTGACGCTTTCGATCTACAGCCTTAGTTTCTAGTTATTGAACATGCGATTATCACGCTATGATTTTCCCGGCATCTTTTTGAGTCTATCGTCATATGCGTGTTACTAAATTGGAACAATTTTTTGACTGCACTTTACTCGCTGGCCTTTGTCTACTTGTTTCTTCTATAGGCTAAAGGCCATTGCACTTGCACGCATCTCGTGACTGAGTTCGCAAGTTGTTCTGTATCCAGGGAATGCGAAACTAGCTACTTGCGCATCTACCGGGTGTACACTCGTGAATAGTCGATTTGCTATACTACTATTATTTGATACATCTTTTATTTCTTTATCTAACTTTTTAAATTATTCGTGAATTATTGTATACATATATTGTTTACTTTGCCACCACTTCTCTCTAATCGACTTTGATAACGTTAGAAGTATATTACTGTAATCCATCATGGTCATTATTGATTGAAAAGTTTGAATAGTGCGTATCAAGAGATTGTTACTCAGCCCTTTTACATGTATCATATTAATTTTCGCCGGGTACAACAATGTATGAGGTTATATTAATAAATCGGTTACTATGTATTTTGATTAAATTAACGGTTCTAGCTATGCAATGTTTATGCTACAAATGTACATAACTGGAAAAGCCTGCCGCTTTGCATATCCTAATTTCTTATAACAGCGCTCGAAACGACATTTACCTATAATTACAAATGATTATAATAAATTCAAATTTACACTGTATAGTTTCTGCTGTAATATTATGCGAGAATTGCGTAAACGTTTTAACGTAACGTTAGAGTTATTTTATACCAATCGTTTGTCGATACGCAACTGCCTGTAAATGAGGTAGTTAAATAATAACCTGGTGTTAGAATCGCTCGTTCTATTCGTGTTCAAGAACGGGTTGTAACACAGTCAAACACTAGTTTGTACAAATTAGGCGTTTCCTGTTGAAAGTTGAGAACCGTAGGATGAAATGCTATTACAAGTTGGTAACAACGTGCTCCAGCATCAAAAGATGCTGTATCATACACTAATAACTTTTTGATTCGTTCGAGCAAGTGTTAATAATGTAACTCAAAGTAGGCTTGTAAACTAGTTGAAATTATATAAGTATGTTATTTAAACTGTATCTCAAGGTTTTTGAAGCGAAACGTAATCACATGTGGTAAAATTTTTAATATGCAATATACTTATCGTATATTCTGTATACAGAGAACATTTTGCATTTTATGGCAGAAGTCGAGTCGCTCTTCAAGGTCTCAAACAGGATGTACACATAGAGATAAACTATGTTAATAATTATAATCAGTGTCCATTACGTAATATTCCTTCATATGCAAAATATGTTCTTGTTCAAAGGATATGTTCTTACGTGTATTATTGTATAAAAGATAAATACTAGCACTAAAGTATCAGTATAAAATTGTATACTTATATTCATCAATTTTCAGGGAGCCAAGAAACCATTCACAGAGGTTATTAAAGCCAATGTTGGAGATGCACACGCAATGGGCCAGAAGCCAATCACTTTCCTTCGGCAAGTATTGACCCTGACTGTGAGTCCTGAACTCTTGGATGATCCTCGTTATCCCGAAGATGCTAAGAGCAGAGCCAGGGCTATTCTATCCGCGTGTAAGGGTGGCAGCGTAGGATCCTATTCGGAGTCAGCTGGGATTGAACTCATCCGGAAGCACGTAGCGCAGTACATCCAAGAGCGCGATGGGATTCCTTGCGACTATCAAAACATCATCCTGTCTGGTGGAGCATCAGATGGAATCAAAGTGTGCAGTTTGTTTATTCGAATACCTACATATTGCTATGTCCGTCCATGTAAAGGAAGCTTTACGTGATCCTAATCAGTCACGTATTAGTTAACCATGTATCTAAGATATCGTAGACAAGAGATAAGCTATCGGTTGAATTTAACATTTTATGTATGAAATATTTGCAGTCTGTACTGAAGCTATTCAATGAGAAGCTCAATGGAAAACCTTCAGGAGTTTTGATACCAATTCCACAGTATCCATTGTACTCGGCTACACTTGCTGAGTTTGGTCTTGCTCAGATTGGATACTACCTGAACGAAGAGAACAAATGGTCCTTGGATATCAGTGAGTTGGAGAGGGCTTTGGCGGAAGGCAAGAAGACCTCTAATCCTCGTGTTCTTGTTGTTATCAATCCTGGTAACCCAACTGGACAGGTGTTGACCAGGTCAAACATTGAGGACATCATCCGATTTGCACACAAGCACCGACTCTTCCTCCTCGCTGATGAAGTGTACCAAGATAATATATATGATAAGGACAGCTCCTTCCATGCAGTTAAGAAAGTCATGATGGAAATGGGCGCGCCGTATTCTAATATGGAATTAGCATCCTTTATGTCTATCTCCAAGGGTATGCTTATCATTTTATATGATGTAATTTTAAGGGTGACTCTGATGAGCTTAAGGACATTTTTTATTTCCTATCCAGGATATATGGGCGAGTGTGGTATTCGCGGTGGATACTCTGAGATTGTGAATGTAGATCCAGCAGTGATGGCGATTTTACTGAAGTCCATCTCTGCCATGTTATGTCCCACGGTACTGGGTCAGGTCGTGATGGATGTGGTTGTGAATCCACCAAAACCAAACGAGCCGTCATATAAACAATTTATAGAGGAAAAGAACGCCACTCTGCAGTCTTTAGCTGAGAGATCGCGTCTAGTTGTTGACACTTTGAACAGCATCCCTGGATTTAAGGTTTGTGACGGTTCTAGTTAACACACTATGTGCGAGAAAGGTATTAATACCGATAGCGTTGACTGACGTAAGGCGGATCGGGGTATTAATACCTTTTGCGTAGGACCTATGACCACTAGACGTATGAGTGGCGCACGTGCTGCGACCTGCACAGTGTGTTAATTATAATATGAGGATGTTAAATGATCTTTTTATATGAAGCTAATACTTAATTTTTGCTTTCAGGCTAATCCAGCCATGGGTGCCATGTACGTATTCCCTCAATTCAAACTTCCCGCCAAAGCTATTGAAGCTGCTAAGGCTGAAGGAAAAGCACCTGATGTGTTCTATGCCTTTAAACTTCTCGAGGCAACAGGAATTTGCGTTATCGCCGGTTCTGGATTCGGTCAGAAACCTGGCACGTATCACTTCAGAACGACCATCTTACCTCAAAAGGATAAGATAAATACTATGCTCAACAGTCTTAAAGAGTTTCATATAAAGTTCCTTAAAGAGTATAGTTAAGCTATCTTTGTTGTTCTCATTGTTATCTCGTTATCACGAAATCCTCGCGTTCGAATCAAACAATACTGAAGAGAGATTTAATATTGGAGAATTTTGTTGAGCGCTGTTTCGTGTGGATCGCCTGAAGATCTTACACGCTAATATTTAGTCACGATAATTTGTAAATAGTGCACTGCTGTAATTATGTTATCGCTCCCGCACACGTGACAGTCTTTCCTAGGATTCTTTGACACATTACACTAACAAATTCTGGTTATACAAAAATGTACATCTCGCAGTTTTTTTTTACGTCGATACACTGCAAACAAGAAATATAAATCAAACGTATTTCCGACAATACTTCATTATCCCCAATACCATAGAAGTATCCTTAAATTGAGTATAAACGCAAGATTATAAAAGTTGGTTTCCAGATCTACCTTTCTTTGGAATTAAACCATTCTCAGACTACCCGGTATATGAATGACACCACAATGAAATTTATTAAATTAATTAGAGTGAGAAATATATTTTTACATCAAACGTAGGCCAATCAGAAATTAATCCATGCAGTGTATTAATATCTATAATAGTTTTATCTACTATTTACACGTATCAGTATATAAATACATTAAGGAGTACTGCAGCGTATCACAATGCTAAATTATCTATAAAGATTTAAAGGTCGTTGGATAATCTTTCAAATTCCTCAACGAAGAATCGCATATCAGCTTCCGTGAGTCCAGAGTTTTGTAAAACAAGTCTGAAGAAGTTTGGCTGCCCATGAAGTGGTTGATACGTAACGAGCATGGATCCTTTGCGCACCATCCTCTCTTTCACAGCTGGTGCTACTTTATGTAGAGCCTTGGTCAGCTCATCGCCCTTCAATTGACGCATGGATGGTGGCACATACCAGAAGCAGACATTTGTGCATTCCGGTTCTTGTAGTAGACTCCAGCCATCCCTATTTCGTACGAGATTTGTGAAGTACTTGGACAACTCGAAGACCTTGTCGATGTGAGCTTCAAGACCATCGGTACCCTTTGCCTTCCACATGAACCAAAACTTCAAGACATCTGCTCTACGTCCACACTGAACGTGCTTGTCGCCTGAATCATAAGAAGTGTCGTAGAACTTATCTTGCTGAAAGAGATAAGTCGCCTTTAATCCATGTGCTGATTGAAGTAGATTCTCATGTCGGAGTAACAAGGTAGAGCATTGCTGTGGCGCAGCTAATAATTTATGTGGATTCCAGGTGACAGAATCAGCAAGTTCTACACCGTTTAGAAGATGACGATGTTTATTAGACATCAACGCACCACCTCCCCAAGCGGCGTCGACGTGGAACCACATTTTGTACTTCTCACAGATGGCTGCGATGTCGCTGAGAGGATCAAAAGCACCTAGGACAGTGGTACCTGCAGTGGCTGATACCATCATAGGTACAGCACCTTCGCTAAGGACTCTACGAACCTGGTCCTCTAAGTCCTTAACGCACATCTTCCCTTTGTCGTCCACCTTCACGCAGTAAACGTTTTTGGTACCAATTCCCAGGAAGGCGGCGAGCTTCTTCACGGAATAATGTGCATCCTCTGACGTGAATACGATCAGTCGTGGTCCTTGGAACAAGCCGATTTCTTTTAACTCAGGATACTTATGGTGACGGGCTAAATTGATAGCGTATCCATTGGCCATTGAACCACCTGGACAGAATATTCCGTCGCCTCTGCCGTCCTTCCATCCGACTACCTTGCGCATTTCCCTGAGTACTTCTTCCTCCATCAAGGAAAACACTGGGGAAACTTCGTATGTGTATACTGAAGGGTTCAAGGCGTCCGTCAGCCATTGGGCGGCTAAGCCATAAGGATCGACGCTTGAGAAGAGTTGATTAGCGAAATGAGGATGTCCTGTCTTCACGCTGTACTTGATGACATTTTTTACTAGTGTAAGTAGCTCCTCGTGCGAAATTCCATTGTCGCGTAGTTTCAAATCCACGGCTAATTGTAAAGCTGCTGGATCTGCCCATTCTACTACTCTGTTTTTTCTCGAGGTACCCTGTAGAAATTGAAAGAATAATCATTGGTAAATTACCTATGGCATCATTGGTGATGAAATATATTAAATAGTTAATACTAAGATTGGTGATTGCCTGGTGTATATTAATAAGTATTTGAGTCTTCTTTTTAAAAGGTCAAGACTAGAAAATCTTATAACCTTCATAACGATTTCTTATTTCGCAAAATGGTATGATTTTATCAGTATTACTGAGTTCGCTGACCATTTGACATACACGATGTACAATAATGTGTAAGATTATAGTTACAATTCGATTCTTTGACAGTTTATCATACGCTGTCATGAATGTTATTTACTAGCACTACAAAGTGTAAATTAAAAATCACGAATGTCATTTACACTAAGGTCCTGTCCTCTGTTAAATGTCCTTGCGCTGCAATAGCTATAGAAAGTTCCGGCATTCCTTGTGAAATCGCTATGCGAAAATTATACGTTGCATTCTAGTTTACTTGCATTTTATCTAATAATCTTCTACATTACACCTATAAAGATGTTAATAATCACAGAGTATTTGTCAGTCCTAAACAATTTTATCTGTAAAATCATTTTAAAAAAACCCTTTTTCCAACCCTATTAAAACAGGCAAAGTAATATAATCATATTAGATAAAAAATATTATATAGAATATTTCAGAAGGGATGCAACTTTCTAGTTTAATGAACCTCAAGTTCTTCTCATCCTCGTGACAGCTTTTACCCACCTCGAAAATGGCATTCTCCAAGATGATCTCGAAGAAGTCCCTAAGGAAGTGTTCGTGAATCCCACGGGATGGTAGACTACAGTAAGGGGCCGGTATATCCTCCAGGTTCCTTGTGTGATTTGCAGAGTCATTTGTTTCCTTTAAGGGCTCAACTTTCTCCTGAATCCCGGTTGTTGAAGTCTGAGACCCAACGTCGAGAGCCTTGAAGCCCGTTGACTCCCTCAGGGTATCCCCCAAAGTCTCCTCGTTGGCTGGCATTGCACTACGCGACGTTCGAAACTGTTCTGCCCCTCTTCAACTGACACAGCTTCCTTTATACGCTAAAGGATTGACCAAGGACGAAATCACAACCACAACGGGAGACCCCTCCAACAGTCCTCGTATTGGCTATGACTCTCTTCACAGGCGCATTTTGTAGAAATAATTGAATCAGTATCATAAAGTTGTCTTTTTTCCGGTTCCACTGAAACTTCCTGCTGACTGATATTTCCTGTATTTTTGTATTAAATACATCAAGTAAATTCGTACCTTTGTCTTTATGATCAATTGCTTATAAATTTGTAGGAAAATATCATCGATCTCATGCAGGATTTTTTCCACTGAAGTCTGTAGTAATGCAAAAACTTTAAATTAATTTATACAATATTGATACAGTTCCATGGATTAATTTATTTAGCCAACCTGAAAGGATACAGCATTGCCTTGACGGTGGTATCAACATACCTTACAATTTCCTTGTTATGCGTGAAATCGTGCTTGCAGTACTAATGATATATGTCCCTGCTAATATATTCTTAGTGACACAATTTATTTTTCATAGTATGCCCCGAATTCTGTTCGAAGGTCTCACAGCGCCATTTAATTATTAGGCATTCATAGATTTCGAGATGTCAGACTACGTTTTCTCGCAGTGATCTCTGTCAACGTACACACACATTACGACTCGCACGTTATTTAGAAAGTCGTAGAGCACGAATGGCAAGGTTTCTTCTAATTGTCTGTAACATTATCGACGATAATTAAACATGGAGACAAAGTTGATCCAGGAGTATTAAGAGAAATGTAATGGCATTGCGGAAAACCTTCAGCTGATTTAATATTCCCGTAGGTCTATTGTCGATCATTTTTGTTTTTTTTTATTCAGTCACGTCCTTGCTCAGCAACATAATTCGTAACATTTACTCAATCATGCGTATAATCAATTAACTCGAGATGCTTGAGAGTATCACGTACACAATGGTCCAACTGGTTTTTTTGCATCTTTTTGGAGTAATTCCAGTCTTTCACATTTCCTCAAACTCTCCAAGTGACGCAGACGCAATGGATTCCCCGGCTAAGTAAATTGCGAGAAATGCCTGAGGTTTTCCCGTTGGTGACGTAGGCATAACGGTTGCGTATGCGCAGAACATAAAGTTCAGCATCGTTCTTTCTCAAAGAAGTCAAATTGGAATTTAATGATACACGTATTTTATTACTTATAATCTTATAGTGGATCGTCCTCCGGAATGTCAATGTTGTGCGTATTCACGTGATCCGGTGGTTTCGTAATGTTCAGAATGAAAATTATATTAGAGAACAAAAGCCCAATTGATAGGGACGTTCATGTAACGAGCATAATTTGAATCTCTGTGGTCAGTTTTAATAAGGTTAATAAAAAAGTCCTTTGTTACGTTAAAATATATATATTATATTTATCGATATAAGAAAACAATGTACAAGAAAGAACTGTATTTATAAATTTTGTTACGTGCTGACGTATTTATAGAAAATTTTTACCTTATACATGTATTATATGATACATCAAACGAGAATTTATGGAACCGCTGTTAAATTTACTTATAATCAATGAAGAAAAGTTTAGATTTTCTATAACGTCTATCGATACACGTTTATATCACATTTTGCTACAGTAAAACGTAGAGCGTCAAGTGAACATGACTCATAGGCCTTTTATTTTGTTTGATTGCACCTCTTAGTTAAGCGCTATTTGAAATATAACCGTTTGTTAATATTTGATTATATTGCAATTCGAATAACAGGAAAAGCGATAAGGAGGAAAATATTGTTTAATATCTTTCACAATGGGGATATTGATGTCAGCTTATAATTTTCAGGCTATATGGTTCAGTCGAATAATAATTTTTTCCCATGTGTATTACCACTGACTTTAAATTTTATATTCATTAAGAATATTAATTTTAGCATCAAAGAATCCTATGTTGTGCTAATTTCTCATTGTTAAAGTAACACCAGTATGTTGTGTTTGGTGGAATGTTTATCAAATCCCCAGCCTATTTCTGATAACATGAGCTGATAAATATTAGCACTGCCATCGAAACTTTCCATGTCAATTGAAGCAGACAGTGACATGAGAATAAAGTTATAGAATTAATACCAAAATCTTATCCACTCGTATAGTTGTTACATTACAATGATTTTGTTGACCTTTTACATGAAGCAAGATTATAACCAACGTTATTAAATTCAAAATAATGACTAATTATCTATTTATACGTAACTTTCCTTTCACTATTTCTAAACAATTGGGTGAAGGATAGTGGCAGTTGAGTACTAAGTACTGGCCATAAGGAAACTGCAGAATTACATGATTATCACACTACTGGATCATGTTCAATTAACGTAATATAGTCACTATGTTTTATTAATAAAAAAATTCCTTTGATTAATGTCAGTTTGAGAACTTTTGAGTAATCATTAGAATTCTAATGTTTAAAGAAAATTGTTTCTTGGTATGCTGTAAAGTACATCACCATACTAAATTTTCCATATGGTATTATTCACTATACTACATTCCACAAAGGGACATACAAAAACATATCTGTATCCTTGTGATATCTTTTCACTTTGCAAGTTTCAAAGTACATGATTAACTCTACTATATCTATTAGTGACTATTCGATAGTGCCAATGCTTGAAATCGATACTGACTAAATAGAATTTGTTCATTTTATATTCAAAGCTTTGCACTATCTAGCAACATAAATGTAAATACCAGTATAGTAAATATATGGATAATCAGCAATGGTCAACCAAAATAAGCTCCACAATTGGAGCAACGTCGATTTTTTAGTGCCAAACAGCAGAGTATACCAACCGGAAAGAAAAGTATTGCACAAAGAAGCCCTAGGCACGTATAATCATCCTCAAGTCGACCGACCTGTAATG
Organism: Syrista parreyssii; assembly: GCA_030142615.1. Classification (NCBI taxonomy): domain Eukaryota; kingdom Metazoa; phylum Arthropoda; class Insecta; order Hymenoptera; family Cephidae; genus Syrista; species Syrista parreyssii. The sequence continues at coordinate 1,812,182 of JARQTG010000005.1, forward strand.
TCGCAAAAGTAACAATAACAGTTCGCATAAAGGACATAGAATTTTATACGATATAGATCCTTACATGTTAATTTGATAATACTATAAGACTAATAACTTTAATACAGCATCATGAGAAACTTACCCGACATGCGGGACAAGCACCCACAAGAATAATTTCACATGGAGCAATATATGTAGTTGTTCCTTGATATGGTACACCGGAGCTTGGATAATACCCAGGAGGAGGTTGCCATGAAATAGGTCCTGGAAAACGTTACATAAGTAATTCTAAAGGAATATATGATTACTCTAAAACGTATTATAATTACATACAAAAATAACAAGAATAAATAATGTTATTATTCATGACAACGCCTATTAACGTTATTATATCGTTAAATATAATGCGATCGCACATAATAAAACATTTTTTGAAAATAAAAATTTATCCAAATATACCTTGAGTTGTAGCAGGAGCAGTAGCTACTGAATATGGAGGAGGCTTATCAGTCTCCGGATTTATCGGATGATATTCCATTTTCTCTCTAATACTAATGAATCAGAGAAACAAACTATTACAGGATGACAGTTCTCTTTAATCTTTGCTCACTTGACAGGATCTATACGCAATAAACTCAAGTCTGAGTCTCGTGACAATCTAGTAGACTCTAGCAATTTATTAGGCAATAGAGATCTAATTAACAATGATCCTTGTATGATAAATTACTATTTTGTAAATAGGTTTTCCATACTAATAGAAGTATTTCTATACTATAAATATTAAGCAAAACTTAATTAAGAGTTAAATAAGAACATTTATGTCTCGTTCAAATGTGAGCGACTATTATTTGTAAACTTCGTCTCGCGTCGACATCCGTTATGTTAAATTTCAGCAATTTCATTACAAAAAATTATTGATATCGTAATAGTTAAAATATTTTGATTAAACTGAATGGTATAGTATTTTAAACTACGTACGAGTATAATAATTAGTACTGTTTAATATGATTTTCAAACGTATAAGGATAACTGAACTACGTGTCAAGACGTTTCACAAGATGGTGAGCGCGTAAAATCTTCGTTGAATACTCGTCACACTGTCAATCCCCACTGATCCCCACCGAATTCAATGTGGCTGTCAACCTGCCAACACTTACATTATTTCTTGTTCCTTTCACTCAATTTCATCGCGATTTTACACGGTTGTGTCAGTTATAAGTCTGCATTTCGTATTTTTTAAATAATCTGCTTGTGTCTGTAGCGTGATGTAAAGAATTCAAACTTTTAACACAGGTTTGATATCATAAGAATCCCTGAAGATGCTTACGTCAATATACTTTCACGTCTTTAACCTCGTGCACCACGTATCCGGAGTACTGCCGCATGCACATTTCGTAAAGGGGTATTAAGTTACGATACAATTGGATTCACTTGGATTCTGTGTGGTGACGATGCAAAATAATTCAAAAACTAGAGAGATGTTTATCGTAAGAGCTCTTGAAAAAATCCTGGCCGATCGGGATGTCAAACGGTCCCATCTCTCCCAGCTTAGGAAGTCGTGCGAGGCGGCACTTGGTAAGTTTTGATCATTTGGTACAATGGCAGATGTTTTTACTGTGTTGTCACACTCTGCTGTATGTTCATTTCTTTTATTATAAATATTTATCATCTGATACATTTGATATGAGTTACATATATTACATCATGCCTTCTATATAACACCTATGTATTACTTAATATATACTTGTTATACTGAATATATAACAAGTAATCTGTTATGTAATCTGAATATATAACAATAATCTGCTTTCACTATTCACTTTAATTTTTTCTATGTATATATTCTATTGCATGTTGCGACTTAATTTGCAGATGATTTACGTAATGAAATCAAAGAAGTTCCCACTACTCAAGGTGAAGAGGCAACTAGTAATGCACTTCCACAACCCAAGAGTGATTCTAATGTCATCTCAGCAGAGAAGTATTTTTTGCCATTTGAATTGGCTTGCCAGAGCAAATCTCCTAGGATCGTGGTCACAGCTTTGGACTGTCTACAAAAACTCATTGCCTATGGCCACCTGACTGGCAACGTGCCAGATTCGACTGAGCCTAGCAAACTCTTAATAGTACGCATAGTGGAAACAATATGTGGCTGTTTCATGGGACCTCAGACCGACGAGGGCGTTCAGCTCCAAATAATAAAGGCCTTGTTAACTGTCATGACTAGTCAGCATGTTGAGGTACATGAAGGTACTGTTTTGCTGACGATACGTACAGTTTACAATGTTTATCTTGCTTCGAGAAACCTGGTGAATCAAACGACAGCGCGAGCTACTCTTACACAAATGATAAACGTTATATTTGCTCGTATGGAAACCCAGGCGGTAAATACATTAAAATAATTAAATATTCTGTGAAATGAAAACCATTCAAATTTCTTGATTTAATGTACATGTATATTTTACCAAGCAGGAAGAGGAAGCTTTACGTACAGAATCCGAACAGCAGGATTTGCCTAGTACTTCAGGTGGTGAAACTGAAAGTGAACCTGCAAATAATGAAGAAGCAACTACAGATAATTCTTCAGAAGCTCATAACGCCGTCAGGGCTATCCTTGAAGAAGTTGTTAGTTCTGTTATACCAGAAGAACCTGTAACAGCACCACCCTCCGAAGAAGTTAGTCTGGACAATGTTCCTACGGATGACAACACTGACGAAGCAGCTGTTGAGAATGACAACATGGTCACTGCAAAATTCACTCATGTTCTACAGAAAGATGCATTTTTGGTCTTTCGAGCACTGTGCAAACTCTCTATGAAGCCACTTCCAGATGGTACACCAGATCCAAAGTAAATAAATTCATTGGACCATAATTAAATTATTACTTATACTATGTTCTTTCAGAAATAAATATGAATATTAATTTCTCAGGTCCCACGAATTACGATCGAAAATACTATCGTTGCAGTTACTTCTAGGCATTTTACAAAATGCAGGACCTGTCTTACGTTCAAACGAGATGTTTGTCATTGCTATAAAACAATATCTATGCGTAGCATTGTCAAAGAACGGGGTGTCCTCTGTACCCGAGGTCTTTGAGCTATCACTAGCTCTATTTCTCGCCCTGCTGGCTCGTTTCAAAGTCCATTTGAAGATGCAAATAGAAGTCTTCTTCAAGGAGATCTTCATGAACATCCTGGAGACCTCGAGCAGTTCCTTTGAGCACAAATGGATGGTGATACATGCTCTAACGCGAATTTGTGCAGATGCACAAAGTGTAGTAGACATATACGTAAATTATGACTGTGATCTCTCTGCAGCCAATTTATTTGAGAGGTATTTCTCCGGATAATACATCACTCACATTTTTTATCACAAGCGATAACAAATCATTTTTCGTATCTTTTCTTTCGTAGGCTCGTTAACGACTTATCAAAAATAGCACAGGGTCGACAAGCCCTTGAATTGGGTGCATCTCCAAATCAGGAGAAATCAATGCGAATTAGAGGACTGGAGTGTCTAGTCTCGATACTTAAATGTATGGTAGAATGGAGCAGGGATTTATATGTGAATCCTAGTGTACCTGCTGATCAACAATTACCTTCAGAACCTCCAGATCCGCCATTAGAACCGCCATTGCCACGTTATGGCAGCGCAGGTAGTTTGTCCTCTGCAAATTCTAGTCTCGTAGGGAACAAGGAAGTTCCTGATTCACCGGAACAGTATGAAGTTCAAAAGCAGCAGAAGGAAGTCTGGGAAGCTGGTATTGATATGTGCGTAATTTGCATTAAGTTTGTATCGATAAGAATCTGTGGCGTATTATACTTACATATATTTTTCTCGTTTCATAGTTTTAATCGAAAACCAAGTAAAGGCGTTCAGTACCTGCAGGAGCAAGGTCTTCTCGGTGGTCCTGCCGAGGAAGTTGCTCGGTGGCTTCACATGGATGAGCGCCTTGACAAAACTGCAGTAGGTGATTTTCTCGGTGATCACAATCACAATCAAGTTATGTACAATTATATAGATCAGATGGATTTTGCCGAGAGAGATCTAGTTACGGCACTCAGGTACTTTCTCGAGGGTTTCAGATTGCCTGGTGAGGCGCAAAAGATTGATAGGTTAATGGAGAAATTTGCCAGTCGATATTGTGAATGTAATCCAAAGTAAGTTCTTTACCTTATCCAAATAGAACTTTTTTTAACATTGAAATTAAAAAATTGACACGAAATTATATGTCGCAATTTTTTTATGTGCAGCAATGGATTATTTACTAGTGCGGACACGGCTTATGTTCTGGGATTTTCTATAATTATGCTCACGACCGACTTGCACTCACCTCAGGTCAAGAATAAAATGACCAAGGAACAATATATAAAATTAAACCGACGTATCAGTGACAATGAAGATTTACCTGAAGAGTATCTATCAAAAATTTATGATGAAATTGCAGGCAATGAAATCAAAATGAAATCTAATCCGAATCGTCCAGGAAAGCAAGGTACAACGATTAATACAATAATTTTATTCATAACCAGATAATAATCAACTGTCAGAATCCATGTAATGATAAAAAAAAACGTTAACAAAATTTGAATATTATCATTCAGTAATATCAAGCGAAAAAAAGCGCAGACTGCTCTGGAACATGGAGATGGAAGTGATATCCACTGCCGCTAAAAATCTAATGGAATCAGTCAGTCACGTTCAGGCTCCTTTTACCACGGCCAAACATTTGGAACACGTTCGCCCTATGTTCAAAATGGCGTGGACTCCATTCCTGGCTGCTTTCAGCGTCGGCCTACAGGATTGTGATGATCCTGAGATAGCATCTCTCTGCTTGGATGGAATTCGTTGCGCCATTCGCATTGCCTGTATTTTTCATATGTCTGTAAGTATTTTAAATATTAGGTAATTTCGTTGACAAGAGACTTAAGAAACTACCTGACTCTTATTTCTCTTGAACTGTAGTTGGAACGTGACGCTTACGTCCAAGCCTTAGCCAGGTTTACACTTTTGACAGCAAACTCACCGATAACTGAAATGAAAGCCAAAAACATTGACACAATTAAAACACTGATAACTGTCGCTCATACCGATGGCAATTATCTCGGTAGTTCCTGGCTGGATGTCGTGAAATGTATTTCCCAATTAGAACTGGCGCAGCTGATTGGTACTGGAGTTAGACCACAGCTTCTTGGACCTCCTTCGAAGCCACACTTTCCATCTCCATTAGCCAACTTTACTAACCTCACGCATAACAATTCCCATCAATCAAACAGCCTCAATCTCAGCTCTCTGGACCGTGAGTATATGATCATTCTGTGCTAATCAATTGAATTTATTTAAAATTTGATCAATTCTTAGTTACTTCTTGTGTTCTTAGCTAGCGTGAAAGAGTCCATCGGTGAGACCAGTTCGCAAAGTGTTGTCGTAGCTGTAGACAGAATCTTCACAGGCTCTACAAGATTGGATGGCGATGCCATAGTTGAATTCGTGAAAGCCCTCTGTCAAGTATCTTTAGAGGAACTTGCTCATCCAACCCAGCCGCGCATGTTCTCGCTAACAAAGATCGTTGAGATATCCTACTACAATATGGGCCGTATTAGGTTGCAATGGTCAAGAATTTGGCAGGTACTTGGTGATCACTTTGACCGGGTGGGCTGCAGTCCTCGTCAGGATATATCCTTCTTCGCGGTGGACTCCTTGCGACAACTGGCGACAAAGTTCATCGAGAAGGGCGAGTTCGCCAATTTCAGATTTCAGAAGGAATTTCTTAGACCATTCGAACATATTATGAAGAAGAATAGATCGCCGATTATACGCGACATGGTGGTCAGATGCGTGGCACAAATTGTTCACTCTCAGGCGCCTAATATTCGGTCGGGATGGAAAAATATTTTCAGTGTCTTTCATCACGCTGCCAGCGATCGAGACGAGTCGGTTGTTGAGCTTGCTTTCTCTATGACTGGAAAAATAATAAGTAAGCAACAATCTTTGAGTTTGTCTGTCTTTATACTAACTTAATTTCTTCCCATAGACGAGTTGTATGCCGAAGACTTTAGCATCATGGTAGACTCTTTCCAAGATGCTGTCAAGTGCCTCAGCGAGTTCGCTTGCAATGCTTCATTTCCTGATACTAGTATGGAGGCCATAAGACTGATACGTTCCTGTGCCTCTTATATTGATGCGAATCCTCAGCTCTTTGCTGAAGGTATGATGGATGACAACGGTATGGTTTCTGAAGAAGATAGAGCCTGGGTAAGGGTTATTCTTTATGGATACTAGATTGTTGTTTTCAAGTCTAGAGATCAACAAGAATATTCCTAACCAATAAAATATTTTGTTTGATATCCAGGTCAGGGGTTGGTTCCCTCTACTATTCGAACTGTCATGTGTAGTGAGCAGGTGTAAACTGGACGTGAGAACACGAGCATTGACAGTATTGTTTGACGTGGTGAAAACACACGGAGCGTCGTTCAAACCACACTGGTGGAAGGATTTGTTCCAAGTGCTCTTTAGGATTTTTGATAATATGAAATTACCCGAACAGCACACAGAGGTAAGTTACAAAGAAAACAGGACATTCAAGTTGCGATCAAGTTGATATTAATGTCAGGGTGTTCCTCGTTTCGTAATAGAAGGCTGAGTGGATGACTACGACGTGCAACCATGCACTGTACGCGATAGTCGATGTATTCTCTCAATTCTATGACACATTGGGACCTCTTCTTCTGGAGCAATTGTACGCACAGCTGTTGTGGTGCGTTCAGCAGGATAATGAACAGCTAGCCAGGTCGGGCACTAACTGTCTAGAAAATCTAGTAATCAGCAATGGTATTAAGTTCGATGAGGAGACTTGGGATAAGACAAGTCGCTGCGTTCTGGATATCTTCGACAGTACCCTTCCTATGACTTTGCTCACGTGGAAACCTCAGTCACCGAACAAGGAGTCCGACCTGGAGGTGATCACAGGAGACTCTGACAGTCACATAGGAATTCTAAAACGAAGTAATAGCACGCAGAGCCTATCAACTGGCGAGGATACAAGAGCCAAAATCTTCTCTGCGTTGTTAATAAAGTGCGCCGTTCAATTGGAACTTATCCAGACCATAGACAATATGGTGTTTTACCCAGCAACCTCAAGGAAGGAAGATCAGGAAAACTTAGCCCTAGCGCAGGCGGATATGCTCAACGGAAGGTCGTCGGAACTCGGTGTCAGAGGTGGTGGCGATCAGCAGAAGGAAGAGCAAGGAATGTACTGCGCTTTGACCACCTATCATCTTCTGCAACTAGTAGAGTGCCTGCTGAAATCTCATCGCTTTGCCAAGAGCTTCAACGCCAACCACGAGCAGCGTAATGTTCTGTGGAAGGCGAGCTTCCGGGGTAATGTGAAGCCAAATCTACTGAAACAAGAGACACAATCTCTAGCTTGTGCATTGCGCATCCTTTTCAAGATGTACAGCGACGAAGCACGTAGGGATGATTGGTCTAAGGTAGAATCGCGCCTTGTTGAAGTAGCACGTGAAGCTTTGGAATATTTTCTGGCCTTATCCAGCGAAGCTCATCGAGATGCCTGGACACCTATACTTCTTCTTCTTTTAACCAGAATCCTAAAGATGTGCGATAACAGATTCGCCGTTCATGCCTCCAGCTGCTATCCGTTACTCTGCGAAGTGATGTGTTTCGATCTCAAACCAGAGCTGCGCTCCGTCCTGCGTAGGTTTTTCCTCAGGATTGGACCAGTATTCAGGATTACACAGTAGTGACGATGTAACTAATGTAAAACACATTCTTTGTATTATTATAACAATTATACAGATATATATATACATATATATATATATACACACACACACACATATAAATATTATACATAGTCAGTGAATAGACATATATTATATTCGTTACGGACAGATAGGTATGTCGAAGATAGACAGCCATTGTTTTATGATTTCCTAGTTTCCTTGTTATACGTAGTTCATAAAAATTAACTTATACGATCATAAATACACATATATAGATTCATGCTCGAATACACGATTATTCACGCTTGATTAACTTATATATTAGACATTCCTACGGTACAAAAGGATTTTAATAAACACAAAAACTGGAAACCGTGCTGGACAGACTGTTCCGTCGACCTGGAGAATATTTTAATATCCTATACAAAACCGTGGTTCAAGTCAGGTTAATATTTTATTTGCATGTGATAGAAGGAGTTCATCTTAGAAGGAATAATTAGGAACGTTTCCGCACCATTCTTGCACGAAGGCGAGTATGTCGTTCAAAGCCGAGTCTTGGGGAGCGTGTCGAGCAACATTCACTAGTTTATTCCAATTGTCCCTATCAGCCACGTGGGTACTACTACCTTCGAATCGAATAACTGGACCACGTATGGGACATCCAGTCAGGGCACATTCGGGTAAAGGATTGGAGGAAGTTAATGAGCTTGTCACAGATCCTATATATACTCCACGCTGATCTACAGGTAGACCTTGTTCTATTCTCCTATCCATGGAGATGGTTAACACCCATTCTCTAACTTCTTCACGTTCTTCAGCAGATAAGCTCAGACTTGTAGGAAGTGGAACTTCTAACGGAAAGTCTGTGACTCTGAGGTCATCTACGTCGAGGAGACTACCGTCACCTTCCTCTATACATTCTTCCAGGTCCAGGAAGTGGTTTAAGAAGACAAAAGCTTCGCTATTCAAACCGGCAGAACGTGCCTCCAATCCAGCTTCATAGTAAGAACGATCAGCCAGGAGGACATCAGTGTAACGCAGAAGGGATATCGAGGTCTTCATAACCAGGTTGGACAAAGCAGGAAACGGTTTACATCCGCATTTAACACAGGAGTAATGTGTAGCGCGGAGGAGCTTTTCAAACCTGTCACCATGTTCTGATGAAGGTATGCTCTTTGTCAAACTAAGAAGCATTGTACGCAATTGACTAAGGTATCCGTAGTCGTTGTACGATTCCTTGGAGTTGAGCACCATCTCCGAGAGGCGGTAGTACAGATTGTAATTTTGTGTAATCGTCGGTGCACCGTACTGCACGTAGAGATGGAGTGCTTCCAAAGGTGTTCCTGATTTCAGAAGTTGCGCAGCATGTTGTGCAATGTACTTGTGGAGGAGTTCAGGACTCTGGTTACTGGCTGCTTCGAATACCTGGTTCCATTGCCCCTTGCGTGCTAGTATATCTAGTGCTGCACCAGCATCCACTTCTACTAATCTATCTACATGACCATCTTTTATCATGGCTTCCTTATACTTTTCCTCCAGGTAGGGTTCTAAGTCCGGGGCGAGTTCTCGCACTATGCGTTTGGCTCTACCCCACTCGCCAACAGCTGCCAGGGCGTTCACGGCATCCTTTAGTCTGTCTGCTTGTAGGAATACCTAGAAAGAAGTATATAGTAATATAAATTTTTAAGTATATATAGTAGAGGTTATAATATTCTTTCATGATTTTCTTAGTTTCTTAATGAATAACAAAACTCAGGAACTACCTGAGCCGCAAGAGCATGCTCTCCAACGGTGAACAGACGTGCACCCAAGTCACCACCTATCTGCATAGCTGTTTCAGGATCAGCTTGATGAAGTAGTATATCCGCAGCTTGAATAAGCGCTGTCCTTGGTGCTTGTGGATCCAGGATCAGGATGTCGAGCGCAGCTCTAACTTCACCTACTTCCAGCCATCTTCGAGCCTCCTCCAGAGTTCCAGCATCCAGTCCTGAATTACGTTGACCTAATTCTCGACGTAATGCTGCTTCCTGAGTAGGTAAGTATTCGCGACAGACTCGCATCGCTTCTGACCACATACCCGCTTTCTGAAGATGTTCAGGATATTCTTAATACTATCCTGACAGTGGGGCAAACATATATAGAATGGATAAATAACCTTGTAGTGGTCGACGATGATTTCTGGTTTATGCGCTCTGAGCAAGAGAGACTCTGCGAGTCCATAATCCTGAGACTCAGCAGCTTCCGCTGCTCTCGCTATCAAGACCTGGGGCAACGCATCTTGACAGTGTGTCTGCGCGACTTCTTCGGCCGATTCCCACTCACGCGTATGTATATACATCTGTACAGCCTCCACAGCTTTGTCTGCCTGAATGAACTCTCTCTCGGCGTCAGAAAATCTACCCTCATCTTCGAGAGCCATTGCGTGCCTATAATGCACTTCCTTCTTCTGATCAGAGGTCCCGTACTTCACAATCTCCAAGGCCCAATCAAATAAATTAGCCTCGCAAGCAAGTTGCAGACATGAGTCTAAATAATTCAAACGCATCAGTAATCTAGCTCCTAATTCCGGAGCCAGGGTGCGAGCCCACATTAAAGCGACCTAAAAGAATCCTCAAATTAAGTCTTATTCTTAAAACAACTAAACAAGAAAACGCTGATTTATTTTTAAAAAGAACACACCTGCTGCGCTGCTTTGTCTCCAGAAGATTGTTTAGCCACTCTCAAGGCGTCTTCCCACATGTTATTTGATCGGTAAGAAGCAACAGCACCACGCCAATCTCCAGCACCCAGGAAATGCTCCTCAGCCTCACGTGGTTTGCCAGCAGCTTCAAGTTCCCTGGCTAAATGAGCGTGAGTCGCCTGGAGTAAGTCAGGCCTGTACTTGGCGACGAGCCTGATCATGTCATTACGATGACCAGCTTTTCTGTACATTGCTATAGCTGAATCATATTGCTGGATGGCGACGAAGAGAGCTTCTGCTTGGCGTAGATCACCAGCTTGCTGAAGGATCTCTGCATGTTTAGTTAGAACCTGGTTTGCCTCATCCGGGTTCATATGTTCCACGGCGACAGCGTGTGCCCTGGACCAGTTACCAGACTGTATATGGGCCTCGATAGCACGTTGCGCCTTGCCTGCACGTAGGAATAACTTTTCGGCCATGTCCTTGTCTCCTACAGATGCAAAGTACTCTGCCAACTTGGCACATTGCTTCTGTATCTCTGGATCATCGTTCTCAATCACCTATAAATAGAATGAAGAATAGTCAGTTATATATCAATGGCAATTACAGTAGACGTCATGTTTGTCAACACACCTGTACTATCTGTAAAGCTTTCCGCCATTGTCGTGCATTTATGGCAGCATTAAGAGCCAAGGCTGTTTCACCTGATTCGATGAAATGATTAATGGCGGCGTCGTAATGTCCACTTGCTGCTAAATGATGTCCCCATTCCTTTTCAAGACTCACTACAGAGTTTGGTTCTACTTTTCTAGCTAGTTCCAGGGCTTTGGCGAAGATTCCTGCTTGCGCGTAACACTTTATAGCTCCAGTAGTGTCCGAAGTCTTTTCGAGAAGTTCTCCAGCCAGCTCCATTAGATCTGCAGCTTTTAATATTCTTACAACGTCACTAACTATTGAGTCATCTTCTAGCAAATCGTTGTTCGCCAAAACCAAGCGGGCAGCACGACCTGGACGCCGAGCCTCCAGGTAAAGTTTAACAGCTCGTCTAGGATTGTCTGGTTCTATTATGGCAGCAGCCCTCGCAGCTTGTCCACTTTCAAGAAGCCAAGAGAGATGCTTGTCTTTTAGTTCATCTAATCCAATCCACCCACGATTTTGTGCTAGGGTCAAAGCGTCTTCCCAGTGCCAGTATTTTTGATACATATCCAGTGCTTTATCAAGTTCATTTTGCTCCAGGTATATAGCCTCAGCTGTTTTTAACTCTCCATTGAGTATTGCCATTTTAGCCCAGCAATCCGGATTCGCAAGAGTTTCGCTACCAGTCTCCTTGGCATACTGTTCTCCAGTCTCAACGATGTCCCTCAGGAACTTCGAACATGCTATATCGCCCAATGCAGCATAACACCTCGCAGCAATTAGGAGTTGTCTGGCAGCCATGGCATTTCTAGCCACATTCTCCCACATGGCTTCAGCCTGGGGTCTGTCGCCGAGCTCCTCCAGAAACAGCACGACCCTACCGAAATCATTATCATGCAAAGCAGTTCCAAATTCTATCAGTCCTTCATCTAGGAGGTACGCCACACGACCTCCTGGTTCATCAACTGTAACAGAAGTCTGCCCATTCTCACGCAGGATATCTACAGCGTCTCCACGGATGGAGATTAGAGTAGCTGCTTCTGGAGCATCAACGTTATACCAGACTGCAAGAGTCTGTCCTGTCTGTGCGACAGCTACATCACTTCCTGGTACCCAAGATGCAAAACTGGTTCCCGTTAATAACAAAGTTCGACCACCCTGGTCGTCGCTTAGCCAAAGTCTTCCTTTCTTATCTCTCGACAGAAGTCTATGGCCCGTCTCACTTAGTTCTAACCAATCCACCCTAGCGTCATGTCCGATGATGCTTATGGTGGCTCCAGTAAGAAAGTCTATTATGCGAACTGTACGTGGGTCCAGTAGGTAAGCCAGTCTTTTATTATCCGCCATTCCTGGCACATGCCTTTCGTTTATCCTGACGCTAACCACGTGGGGATTCACAGCTTCTGTCCTTACAGATCCCAGGATCTCGTTCTTACCGTACTCAACTATAGTCAATTCCCCTGCGCAGAAGATTAGACAGACACCAGGGTACTCGAAAAAGAACTTCTCGTTCCCACCCTTATCCTCCCAGGGTATCTCACTCAGAAGATTTAATTCGATGTCACTCAGCAGAAGAGTTGTTACTGTTCGAGCTACTATGTGATTATCCTTACGTCCCAGGACGCGGACATCCTCTATCTCGCTCCCAGTTTGTGATCTGATCACCACGGGACGATTTCCATTGTTCAATGGTTTAATGACGACTTGGCTAGGGCCTACGTATGCTACCTCATGACTTCCTCTTACTATAGCACGCTTCATCACAGTTTCAAATTGTTCCACGGCACCACATAGTCCACCAATTACCAATCTGGAACCATCCCGTCTCCAGGACAAGGATGTAACTGTATATAGATTAGGCAATGGGCGCACGTTGGACTCTTCCCAGATAGAGCGTCTAGGACTCCAATCCAAGATGCGTACTCTCTCCCAGGAGCCGACGGCCACGCTCTGTCCACTAGGACTACAACAGGCTACCGTCATTTCCTTCTCTTCAATTTCGCGACTGTAATCAAAAGTTTTCACCAGTTTCCCACGAGAGTCGTAAAATGTTAGCCTCTTGTCGCATCCTGCTGCAAGAATATGAGATTGCGGCCACGCCAGAGCATAAGCTGGTACTCCGTGAATAACTACACGTCCGGATGGTTCCACGTTACTATCATCCGCTACGTAGTAGCGTATTATACTACCATCCGCATGACTAGATAAGAATCCAGTACCCCGGATGCTGTGAAGAGAATTAATGAAATTTTTAGATAAATTTTAATACCAATTCCATATTTAATTTTAAATGAATTTAAATAATTACTTAGTGGCAAGAGCAATGGTCATGGCATCAGAGGCGTATAAAGTGTGAGCCTTGTTGGCCTTTGGTAAACTAGCTCGTACTTTTCCATCAGCAAGACCTACTACGATGGGTCCTTCTGTTGGCCATATTAGGCAGGTCACTGCTGAACTTTGCCCAAACTTATTACAGATAACCTTCTTCTCTCCCCTGAAAATTAGTCACATATTTTTTAAGTTGCTAGTCTTACCGAATACACTAAAAAGCTTTAAGAAAGATTTCACACTCACCAGTCCTCACCAATTTTATATACGTAAACTATATTATCAGTTTGACCAACAGCAATCTTTGTGGAGTCAGGTGAGAAAGCAATATCTTTAATGACATAACTCTTCTTGCCATACTGAAATTAATTGTATTCAATCAATGCTTTTTAGTCTGTATAATTAAGCTTTTAATTGTACCTTTGCATCTATTGGCTTTGTTGAAAATCTGTCCTTTTTGACTCCCTTCTCATCAAAGAGATATATGGAACGATCTGTAGAAGCAACAGCTAGCTTTAAATTATTTGGTGACCAGACTATAGCTACAACTCTGTTTTCACCTTCCTAAATTAATATTACAACAATTAATTCAATTACAAGAGTTTAATGACACAGTAGAAGCAAGCTTAATTACACCGGAGATTAAACCAAATGGTTCATCATGATAACAAATTGTAGTACTCACCTGTGAAGGTAACAAGGACCCAAGGTACTTGAGTAACATTGTATCAATTATAATAAATTATTAAAAAAGATAATAAAGATACATAGTCTTAGATTTAATATACGATTGCCAGCATGCCAGTAGATAGTATTGTGTATGGTACAGTTGCTTAGCAACTTGTGCTATATGAATGTAGTTCATGATTTTCTTATATAAATTTACATTGGGTATGAAAAACATAAATTAAAATAAGAACTCTGTTGTAACATATAACAAAATATAGCGTAGAAGTAAAGTTTAGACAGCGTTGAAATTGTAAAAATTAATCAAATTATATAGATTGCTGATATATTTGATCTATTTGACAAAAATGCTTGTGTTTACAAAACATCCGTACCGCTTTATAAATTGCTATAAAATAGTTGACAGATGATTGTCAGTTGGTGTATGTTACATTATTATTACTTTTCAAGTTTGATAATGAAAATTGTCTTTTTAAAAACGTGAACTTTGTATTGTGGCTTCGACTCGCGCAGAGGAACACTCCAGTGCATTTTCATAAGTGTTCATCAGTGTGGTCTGTGCATCAGTTCACCTTGTTCGAAGAAGTGGGGTTGTCGTTGCCCGTTTTCATTTTTGCTAACATAAATTTATTAATGCTATAATATTTACTCATGCACCATACAATATTGCGAAGTTTAAAACGGTAAGTCGAATATTTTTATATATCATTTCACACATGCTACTTCATTTTTTATTCTTTAAATGATATATAATTCACACAACACAAAAAGGTTACATTGTTTGACAAGTAGATTATGTCTAGGTATACAGTTGTGGTTTTCTGTCAAATAGAACTTTTGATAAGAGAAAATGTACTATATAATGCCTATTAAATAATATTTGTTAGGTGGTTTAACTGTTATGTAAAATCATCTTGCTCTTCGATAAACAGAATACATTGATGTTCTTTGTACATTTGGATGATCGTTTGTATAATATTTGTAATTGCAGAATGATTTTTAATTATCTTTCAGGTTTCATGGATCAAAGGTAGTACTTGGAGGTCAAGTAGACCTCAGGCCCAACAGTGTCAACCTTTGTATTGCAAGGTGTAAAGTTGAAGTAGCTATGTTGGACGAAGAAAAATTGTCAGCTATTGAGATGACACATTCTGAAATAAATAGTTTATCTTGGTTACACAAAGCCTCGCCAGGCTTTCCTGTGGAGGGTTCAAAAGTAGGCAATGATTCTTTTTCCACTGCAGAAGTAACTTTATTTATCTTAATTACTGATTCATTTCTGACACAACTTTTTGTAGGTAACTATTATACACGAGCCTGCTGTATTTTATGAAACTCTTCTAGAAAAATGTAAAATAGCACAAAAAAGAATAACTTTGGCCTCGTTGTACCTTGGAACAGGCAAATTGGAAATTGAACTGGTAAGGGTAATCATTTCATACACTAACAAAATTGTTTTTCTATCAAATGATATTATATACAAAGAAATATTTATAATCAATAACTTATGTAATTAGGTATCAGCCATAGAAAATAATCTGATGGTTAATAATGGTGAGGTGAAACTGAACATTTTATTGGATTACATGAGAGGTTCACGTGGACATGTTAATTCTTGTAAAATGTTGAAACCTCTTCTTAATGGTAAATGGAGTTCACAGTGTAATGTGTTTCTCTATCATACTCCTAAGCTTCGTGGGATCTTGAAAGCCCTGATACCTGATCGTTTCAATGAGTTGATCGGGTTGCAACATATGAAGCTCTACCTCTTTGACGATACTCTCATCATCAGCGGGTAAGTTTTAAATGAATTTCATTGAACGAATAGAAATCTAAAATACCAAATCTAACTTCTAATAATATACTTAATAATTTCTAGTGCCAATTTGAGCAATGATTATTTCACCAATCGGCAGGATCGTTACTTCATGATAGAGGACTGCAAAGAACTCTGCGACTTTTATGAAAATCTGGTTCAAAGAGTCGGAGAATTTAGCTTTCGTTTGCTTCCTGACGGTACCACTTCTTATAGTTCAACAGTTAATGCTCACCCTTATAAAAGTCCTAGTAAGGACTTCGCTGAAGCAGCTTCCCAGAGGATACAGACTCTTTTTCAAGACGAGATGGAGAAGCGTTCCGAGCTCAACAAACTTGGTAAAGTACATATATCTTGATTATTTTAATCGTTTATAACATTTCAAGAAATTTATTGACTATTGGCAATCGGCAGCAGGAACATCGGACACGGACACTTGGGTCTTCCCATTAGTTCAAATGGGACAGCTTGATATTCACCACGACAGTGATGTGACTCTTCGTCTCCTGCAAACAGCTCCATCAGGAGCAACCCTAAGATTAGCTACTGGGTACTTCAATCTAACATACGAGTACAGAAATGCAATACTGAATTATACCGAGGCGGCTTGTCACTTACTTACAGCTCATCCTACAGCTAATGGTTTCTTTGGTAAATAATAATTAAACAACATTAATTAATGGATTAATACATTTTCAAATGTTATCCACGCAGGTGCAAAAGGTGTAGCGCGTGGTATACCAGCAGCCTATACGAAAATAGAGGAGTCATTCTATAAAGATTGTAAAAAAAAGGGTCAAGATGACAGAATTACTTTATGGGAATTTATACGTCCAGGTTGGACATATCATGCAAAAGGTCTTTGGTATTCTTTACCTGGGCAACAAAAACCTTGTCTGACGCTTATTGGCTCTCCTAATTTTGGTAAGAACTTCTGTGATGAGAATCGAATGTGTTTACATGTGCATAGAATCCATAAGATTCTCCATATAATAGTAAAAATTAAAATGGTTTAATTTTTCAGGGTATAGATCCGTAAAACGAGATCTCGAAACACAAGTAGCAGTGGTAACGAAGAATGAGAAACTACAAAGCGCCCTAGAGAAAGAGCACGAGCGTTTGTTCTCGCGCGCCACACCAGTCACCAGGAAGTCCTTAACCCAGAAGGATAGGGTTCCACCAGCCTGGGTCTGTGCGGCGGTTATCTTCTTTCGCTATTACTTTTGAAATTCACTGATTGTCTTCTACGTCAACTATCACAGTTTTGCACTGTCAGCACCGCGAAAGTATTAGTTCAGGGTAGACAAAGTTCCTGAACATTACATAAGGATGAAATTTTTTAACACCGAACAAACATTTTTTCATTCCCATGTTGACTCGCGAGAAAAATTAACACGTATTTCATTTGGTACTTTATCCTGTTATCTTCCAAAATAAATTATTAATTCTATTAAACAAGTTCGATTTTATATTTGACAAAAAAGGAATTGGATCAATTGATTAAAGGATTATAGACGACAGATTGTGACTCTCGAGTGGATGGTATTTTATTGTGAAAGAGGTCTGATAAATAAAAAAAGAAACTCTGCGTGAGAATAATGTCGGAGTAATTATTCCGTTGATATATTCTATACGGAACATGATAGAATTTGATGGCGCTACGATCGCCACGTTTCAGACGAAACGTCGCGACTACGGAAACGATCTCAATGACGACACAAAAATAACGCAGAAGAAGATGTCCATGATCGTATGGGACAGTCATTATGCACACGAAGGAGCAGAGCCTACCGGTATCGCACTAAAGGTTTCCAATCCCAGCAGGCAAGGAAGAGTTACGTCACCGCCACGTAATTAGTCAATAATGAAAGTTTCTTCCTTGACGAAAAATTCTACAACCTCCTCCTCCACGTTCTTTGTATCAGAGTCCAACTCGTCGGTGTCGATATCTAAAAAAGAATGAAGAAAAGTAAAGTCTAGTATCGTCAAATTCAAAACGTTATTGTACCACTAATATATAAATTAATATTGAAATTATTACTGCAACGCAATTCCAGACGACGCTTCTTCTGACTGTTCCACTCCTCAATACGCTTTGAACGATATTCCTCGAATGCCTTCATCAGAGCGCAACGCTTTTCAATTAGTTCCTTGGAAGCCCGAGTGAGTCGCATGCGATCCTTGCTTTCAAATTGGGCGGAATACTTCTTCAAATTCTTCTTGATTTCCTTTATTTGTTCGGCAGACAATAGACTGGGTGGTCTGGGTCGCCAGAGAAGTTGATTGAAAGCGTTCAGATTTACTCGCTTCAATATGCGACCTTGGAACGTCCAGATCCAGTATCCATTGTCTACACTGGTCTTCCAGCTGGACACTGCTGTTACCACATAGCTGGAATAACGGTTGAGGATTTTGGTACCAGGTCATCTGATAGTTTAATTAAATTATTAGTATTAATAGAAGGAACGGTTACCGTCCGGTAGGATCCCATTCGACATCAGAAGTTTGATAATGATCAGTTGTGTTCATGATAGTAAAGTCATTCGTGTCAATGAATTCAAGAGCTCCTGCCATGATAGTTAATCCTGCAAGGACGATGAACTGTCCGGATGGCGACCAGAACAGGTGGTTGCATGCCTTCTTTTCCAGTTTCTCTATAAACGGTAAATTCGGGGTAAATAATGGCATAGAAAAAATGGATGGCTTGTGGAGAAATGGACCTACTTAAGAGCCCTGGCTGGTGTCCAAATCGGACCTCGTAGAAGCTCACGTTGACGCTGGGGACTTCTCCGTGGATAATGGCAAATTTATTGCCTATTGGTTCCCAGGCAAAGGCGTGAATTGGTTCTTTGATCTCTACACTGTCTACTGGAATTTGTTTCTCACGCATGTGGAAGATTTCGAAATTATATGACATTCCCTGCAAACATAAGTTATGTAACCATGCACTACGTTGACCAAACGTTTATTTTTTATACGTCAATACTGGCGGATATTCTTACCGTGTATTTCTGCTCGGTCTTCTCTTTCCTCTTGGCGAAACGATCGACCTTGACACAGAGATAATCGCCAGACTTTTGCCAATAGATCTTGCAATCCGCGACGTTGAATAAGTTTTTGTTACGGATCTCGTTACGACTAAAATTATAGTAGTAATTAATGAAGAGTACAAAATTGAGACAATTATCACACTCCTTTGTATAATGGGAATAACTTACTTGGGAATCTCGAGAAGAGTGACTCTGGCAGGGACATCTTTATCTTCCGGCACCCAGTAAGCAAGAATGTTGTCTGTCGGAGACCAGCTGAAGTCTCTAATTCCAGAAATTTTTATATGTTTCTTATCGAGCAGACCAAATGACTGAAAAAGTAAATTTATAAATGTTAATAAGTATGTCAAAGGTTTCGGAAGTTAGGAACCTACAGGTGTCTCGTATACGCTGAGGCCATCATTCGTCATACGGGCTAGGTATTTGTCATCATGAGACCAGCGGAAAATTGGCCACACGGAAGATCCATCAGTGGTAAAAGAGCGTTTTTCTTGCCCAGTAAGAATATCCCAGATGACTAGACGCTTCTGATCAGAACTGCCATCCGAACGAGGTGTAAACGTAACCAGATAGCGTTCACAAGGTGAGAAGTCAATGCATTCTACTCCCCTCTGGCCAAACCTCGCCTGCTGAGAGAATTGCGGACCGCCCCAAAGTGCAACACCAAGCTTGTGGAAAGTAGCTAGATAAGTACCCAATGGAGACCACTTAACATAAGTCTCAGTCCATCGCTATAGAAAAATAGAAGAACATTGTAAGTCATGTAGGTTTATATAATGAGTAATAAAAAAGTTCGCACTCACAGGACGTTCTTCAACCATATTAGGTTCTGGAGCTGAGTTTTGCCATATCTGAACATTTACTGCTGCTTCATTACCACAAAGTACACAGAACTGGTCGTACGCATCAGGATCCAAAAGATAATAATGTAAATCGCCAGCAGCTTTGTACGGCTGTGGTTTAGGTGGCTCCCAATCCTTAGGAATGTCTTCAAACTTTTTGAAGTCAGTGAAAAGGTTCAACTTGAATGTGTGCATTTTGTCAATCTTGTAGTTATTCATTGACTTTACTGCGGCCAGTGCATTCAAAGGATTGTTATACTCCAAAAAGACATATCTGTAAATCATTACATTATTATCCAAATTTACAAACACCAGTCCCCTATCCATTCACACGTACCCTTTTGTAACACCATTCTCATCCTTAGGATAGTACTCATTTACAATAGTACCAAATGGACTAAACAGTTTATGAAGAACAGTTTGCAGTTTCTCAAGACGTGCAGGTTCAACCTGAGGCACTCGATCAATCACAATAACTGCTTCTACACCATCCGTCTCAGAAGGCTTTTGCTTCAGCAAATCACCAAGAAGTTCTATCATAGAGAACAGCATAATTATTCACAATCATCATTGCATTCGTAGTACATAAAACATTATCAGTAATACAAAACTATAAGTAAATATAAGTGAAACGAGTGCACAGTTCATCATTGCTCCTAAGACCGAAGCCTCCGAACAAATATTATAAGAGTAAACAGAAAATCTATTCCATATTTCATTCAAGAGTTAAAATATATTTTAAAAAAATCATCTTCCTGTACCATCCAATGGAAAAGAATCTCCTAATTTTCATGCATTACTTATAAATCCACTATGCTATTATCTGTTTGTGGTTAAGTTGCTTATGCCGTGTATAC
Organism: Syrista parreyssii; assembly: GCA_030142615.1. Taxonomy (NCBI): domain Eukaryota; kingdom Metazoa; phylum Arthropoda; class Insecta; order Hymenoptera; family Cephidae; genus Syrista; species Syrista parreyssii. The sequence continues at coordinate 1,832,805 of JARQTG010000005.1, forward strand.
GGCCATATGCAACCATGCTGTGAGAAGTGAATATATGCTAGACGTCACTAGGTCGAAAGGTATGCATACCTTCGTCGGTGATGTCGTCGACAAAGCCTTCAGGATCGCTAAAGTTCGGCTCCTCATCATCGTTCATCGTGTCTTCGTTATTCTTGACAGCGTCTTCGTTTTGCGGCGTTTTATCCGGCACCGTTTTCTTTGCCATCTTGGAAACCTCTGCGCACTCGGACTACCCGATGAAAATGGCAGAACTCGGCTCTTCCTTCCTAGAACCGGTCGCGATCAACTGACACCAGGAGGCGCACTCTACGCACCGGCTTCTTATGAATTCCATCATTTATACGTAATTTTTACCCTGAAATTCGTCTTTCTTTCATGCGCAAAGTTACGTAAATTCAGATGCTCTCAATTTATATATCTCTTTTTGTTTTAGTCCTTGAGCCAGCAATTTAATTTATGCACAAGCTATAGCATCTTTGATAATATTTGATCATAAATTATTAAAAGCTAAGGAATACGATGACGCTCGTTTTACCGTTATCATTTATTCATCGTGGATCGTCGAAGAGCCAGATGTGTTTTTGAATATCATAGCATTTTCGAAGTCTTTATTGTTCTATCAAGGCGCCTAGAATTATTCTTCATTTATAGCATGTCTTTCAGTAAGTAATTTCATATCAAATGCATATAAAATGTGAGTAATAAAATGATATTATAATGATATTCCTTATTATTATAGTGCAGTCTCGAATGTCTATACATCAAATCGGTCAGTCAAAAATGTTGAAGACAATGGAAACGACGCCATTAATTACACAAACTAAATCTTCAAAAGGGACTGATAGTGGACCTTCCAGGGGAACCATCAGTAATATGTCACTACTTTTGGGGTACCGAGCCAGTGCCGTCTACAAAAGTACCAAGGGTGGATTTAAAGTAAAGAAACGATCTTTTGGAAATTAGCATCAAAGAGTAGTTTTAAATTTGACTTCACCGATTATAGGTACCAAGATATCAGAATACTTATCGCCTGGCTCCTTACAATCCATTCAAGTGTGAAGTGGTTGATAAAATATTAGAAGACGTAATGAATACAACTTTAAAGGATATTAAGTACAATCCTGTGGTGTGCATCAAACTCTGTCAGGATATGTCGAACGAAGTTCGTAATCGTATTTTCAAGAAAGACTACGATCGGTAATTACAGAAACGAACCAAATCACCATCCGTCGATAAAGTAGATTTACCCTCTTTTGTACCATTTTAGGTACAAGTATGTAGTGACCATCACGATCATCGAAAAGACTGGCCAAAGCATAAATATGGGCTTAGGTCGTCTTTGGGATGTAGAAAGGGATACGTATTCTACTCATATATTTGATAGCACAGATTTCTATGCTGTAGGTGCTGTGATAGGACTATATTACGAGTAGAACGTTTCTGGCCCTTTTATGGGGATTTTTAAAAATTCTCAGGGTTTTCTCGTATGAAATGATATTCATAAAATTTTGAGATTCGTATTACACTTTGTCAAACGTTTCTTATTCACGGCGACGTTTAATATTTACTTTGCACATTTTTAAGTCTCTTTCCGGGAATTTATGTTACTCTTTGAAAATGAATATATATAACTTTCGAGCATCTTTCCTTTTACTAGTTTCCTGACATCGCACTGTCAGCATTATTTACTAGAAATTTGCATTTTACTATAATAAGAAACAAGTGAGATTTTCCATTACCTCCCGTGTTACAGTTTCATAAAGAACAATACACAGCTCTAATATAAATTATATTATAAGTTTTGCTAAACAAAATTAACTTGCAAATAAGTTTCAATCTCTCGGTAACATTGATCGAATAAAGAATTAAGGCGTCTGTTTGTAATTTTTACATTTTCTTTATTGTTATTAAATTAATATATTATGTGTTTGATATATATATATATTTATATATATATATATAATAACAGCGACAAGTACAATATATTATCATGATTAGTAATAATAATCATAATCGAAGATCTTACCGATTACTAGTGAAACAAAAGTGGCGAAGTAATAATGGTATAATTATAATTTTAGTCCATCGTTAATTATATTTCGTATTCATACAGGGATACAGAAAAATAATACCGCGCGCACGCGGTGGAATGTACGTGCGTTCATCCTCGGGTCTTTTTATTATATAAAAGCGAAGCGAACGAGAATTTCAAATTTTCGACAGAACGCGGCGATCGGTCGCGTCGTTCATCGCTTTCGTTCTGACTTGAAAACTGACAATCTAAAGGTGCGTGCACAACGTTCGAATTTACACGGAGAATCCGATTGCTCGTCCCTCGACAATTTTTGATTGAAGGATCTCGATAGATGAGCGAAAAAAAAAACACTAAAAATGAAATTTTGAAAAATTCATTGATTCGCTGCGCATTTTTCGCATTAAAAAAAATTCGACAGACTGCGCGCGCACCCTACTTCGTGTGTGGCTCTTTTACATTATTATTATTCTTTCTTTTAATAATATTAGCATTAATTGTACCTTTACTTACAATCCTACAATCTCGAGCTAACTTATCATAGCGAGATCGGAATCAGTTTTACACACACAAACGTCACTATTGATCCTTGGTCCATTTTCGACGCATACGTTTATTTACAAGGTGCTTTCACGTCAGATCGAGAGCGACAATATTTTTCCTTTAAATTTTTCCCTCCAATCGTTTCTAACGAGCGATTTTACTAATCCCACGCATGCGCAAACAGTCTCCCATGTAAATTTTCAAAATTACTAACGGTAACCTTTGTATGACAATGTAGATTTCGAAAATTCCTCTTGTAGCGAGGCTGTAGAATGTTAAACAAATTTTGTTGAACTCGCAAAGATTGTAATACTAAAATCATAAACAGTATGACGACCACTGAGATTTCTGTGCATATAATTAATGAAGGCGAACGGCCAGTGAAACAAAAATGAAGAATCCAGTACTATAGTGTCTTAGAAAAAACTAAGGATTGAATTTACTTAAAAAAATTATTTAACTTCATTCTCAAAATGTTTCTTCATCCATTTTTCATATAAAACCGTTCGCCTCTGGTAACGACAGCATTTTCGTTTTTCCTTTGTATTCGCGTCGTTACTAAACTAGACGATCCGTCACACGCTAAACGACTCGGATTGCTCGTGACAATTTCACAGTGACATAAGACGTTCGGTTTTACTTTATAAACACCTCAAAATTCGATTGTAAAAATATATTCAAATCCTACGACAAATTACACCAGCGTTAAAATTATTCACTTAATAGCGCAATACAAAATTTCCAATTGAAATCTCAGCTTACTTTTCATTACGTAAACACTTTGTTCCATGACAATCTTTTACTTTTCTTTTCCTTCTATACATTCATTTAACTTCCTACGCCTCTACTCTTCCTCGACACCCGTCACGCTTGCCCAATTCTGAATTTTCAAAAGAGAAAAAAAAATCCAACAGAACATTCCACCTCGTCGCGATCGGTATGGAAATATCGAAGGTTTTTCAATTTATTTATTTTTTTTGTTTCATTCGTTTTATGCATGCTATGTATATGACACATTTACAATAATAACAATACGTTACTTGCCGACAATTGCCACGTTCGCCTCACGTCGTAACCCGAAAAAATGTGTGTAATCGTTATCACAAAGTTTGCGAATGCATCATATATAATATATAACGTTATATATGGTAGCACGTCTTATGTCTTTTCGTTTTTTTTCTCTTTAATCGGTTTAATTACGAAGGTGTGATTACTCTGTAAGTAATATCAATTAATCATAATAATCATAATAATCGTTACAATAGTATGTATCTGCATACATAGGTACTATTACGTAATATTGTTAAGTTTAGTATACGGTCGTGTAGATGTATGCTTTTGTATTTTCAGTTTCTCCCTCGTGCGCACGTGTATACACAATTTGTACACGGGTATACATATACTATATGCACGCCACACAAGCTGTCCTTCTTAATCTTGCACATGTTCGTATCAGTGTATTTTGTTATACAATGGGGCGTGTCCAATATTCACATGTTAATATTAATATGAATTATCTCAGTGTGCGAGGAGTGTTTTCGTGTTGTCAAGGATTTTCATTGCTCTCCGTTTAAATTCTCTTCATTCTGATTCTCTATTTTCTATTATTGGGTGCAGCCGAGGAATGTATCATTCGTGGAGCCGGTGTCAGCGTGAGAAATTCAAATGGCAACTCTTTCGCGCGCAAATTATTCAGACTTGCCGGAGAAAGATGAACGAGAAGAAAAAGTAGAGTGAAGACTAGCATTTAATATGTGAGATTACGAATTGTGAATATTAACGGGTTAGTACGGTTGTTTTTGGAAAATTTTTTGTATTTTGAATGTTTTTGTTGGAGTCGGAGGGGGCGACGCGAAAGAGAAGGAGGTTATGCACGTTGGAGAATTTATAAAAGGGCAGCGCGCAATGTCTTGTTAATTGTATCCGTATTACGTCGTTTAATTAATAATGTTTATCCTTACGCTTCTACTTAGTCTTATACAAGAATTCGTGCCGATCGGCGATCGCGTGGATCTTGCGATAAGAGAAATTCTATTCGCCATCTTGATTATGATTTTTTGGTTGTTAATTTGAATCTAGGCAAAACCGTTGAGTACAATTTGAATCTGACAGTGATTGTGGTTTGTTGATTTTCATAATATTCATCTAGACAGACTATAGCTGGTTGTTTGAATTTAAATTGTTTTTAAATTTAATCATTCATTTTGCCGCAAGATCGCGCCACTGTCGTCGAGGAGCTTCGCCATAATTTACAATACACGCAGTATAATATAAACGTTATGGGTTTCTCTTCGTGATTTCCATCGTGGCACATTTTCAATCCGATTCTCCCTGTCAATATAATTCACCGACAATCGGTAATCGTCGTTTAATTATAATTAAATGCTTTAGCGGTAATTTCATCGATAACTGACAATCGCTGGCGCGCCGGGCACGGACTACGTTCTATCCCTGACGACACGCCGCCGTTTTCGCGCGTACATTTACATGCTCGTTTATAATAAAATACACATTCACAATGGTACAATAATTAAGTCCCATGTTTATTGAACGGACCGTAAGTGTACAACGTACTTTACGCGCATTGGTGAATTAAACGTGTTATTCGATCAACAAGTTTTCCACCTATCGTTCACGCGTCATTGCGAATATCATCAGTATTCTCATAATCATCATTCTCATCCACATATACGTTTTCTTCTATGTACAATCCCAATTAATTAATTAAGAGTTCTGATATCGTGACTTTCTTTTATCCCACATATAAAAATTGATTCGAAATCACTCCTCGTCTACTGACGCCTGTTTACTAGTTACTTTTTTTTATATACCGTCCACGTCATCATCATCACCTTCTTTTACTTTAAAATCATTTCATTAGGGCACACGCGATTTTTTCTTTTTTTTTTCTTTAAGTCTTTCTCGCGTTCTTGATAGTCTTTTTAAGTGTAAGCTCACAAGTTTTCGGCGTCAACGTCCTCCCGAGGACTCTTCGTGTTTGTCGTGACGGAATGATTAAAAAAAACTAATTCCTAAATCACAACAAGTGACGCCATTTTATTTAATCGCAAACACTTCCGCGCGACGCGTGCACCTTTGAAAGTCCCTGTATCGCCTACACGTTAATTCGCTGTAATAGGCGTAACAGGTATCAGCTATATACAGTATTAATGTCTTTCGTATTTAACATCTTCGCTTCTCATCTTCGTCTCCTTTATCATAAGCGTCATCTTCTTGCACAGTCTCATCAACATGAAGTCCGTCTCGTTCTTCCTTGTATTAACGTCTCCAGAAGAGTCTCCAGAGAATGTACGATCGCCGAATCGACATTTGTGATCGTCGCTTCGATTCGATTAATCAGTACATATCTAATATTTACAATTCCCCGAGCGTCGCGATTCACCACGTACCTGGAGGATCACGCGATCCGTCATAGGGTAACTGGTGGAGCGATCGGTTAATTTTAAGGCATTCTTATTCAACGTCCAACGACGAGGTTTAATGTCTTTTCGATTGGCAGTATGCGACAAGCTTTGTAAGTGCGTGATCTTTATTCATCTCTTGTACACGCATAGTTTGCTATAGACACCCATTCAGCGTAATGTGAACTAGAGAACCCAGGATGCGGTTGACTTCGGTCCCCGAAGTAGAGCATCCGGTTCTCTTTTGACATCAAAAGAAATCCTTCCTGTAGGACAGATGGCAGATTCAATTATGGTGTCTAGTGCAGTGACTTATACAGAGGATTCCCACAGGCCAAATAAGATTCTTGGCGGTATCCACAACTCCAAGAAGATGGCCTAGGTCTAGAGGTGGTTGATTTTCATGGTTAGGTTGGCGAGCGTGCGAGAGGGGGCCGAACGGTACTTGGCGCTCGACTTGGAACCGCGGCCCCGTGTGTCATACAGGTTCCTCGCGCTTGAAGTTGATGTTCTGGGAGGCGCAGAAGTCCCTGGTGAAGGGGACGCAGTTGAACAATTTGCAGACCTCGCACTCGTAGACTGGCACGTTGTAGAATAGCGCGAGGAGGAGGGCAAACAAGCCAACTATGAGGATCATGCAGACCCAGATCAGGAGGATCTTGCGACGACGGTCGTAATGGCCAAATGAGATGAAGGGCATCAGAGCATAAGCGGCCAGGAAGCCAAAGATGAAACCAAATAGATGGGCGTAGTTATCTATCCATGGTAGGACACCCAGGATCAGAAAACCCAGCAGGATCATTATTAGCTTCGTCAGGGCACGACGAGGATGCTTCAGCATTGGCCAACAGTGCAGCACCTCGACAACCAGTGTTGCCAACAGTGCAAAATGGGCTCCTGCAGGTCCCACCTGAAAAAGTAATTAGAGATTTAATCACCCTCTCTATGTTATATATATAATTATGACTCTGCTGCTTTGTTTATTTCATTACGACACGTCCTACATTCATTTCTATGTAGAGCGAGATAGATCGTCTAGGACACAGAGAGAATCTATTTGCAATGCAACGATGCTTAGACTGATTCATTGGTTTATCCAGCAATCTCTGCTCTAGTACAATGTAATGTATTGGATTCTGTTCAGAGCTCTCTAGGGTGTTGTAATGTTTCGAGATCACGCGTCCCAATGCTTATTGCGTTATGTGTTTCAGCAAAGTGGAACCCTTGGCACAGGATACACGACGCTATCTATCGGGATCTATGTGCGCGACATTTCCTTTGTTCGTTTTATTATAGTAGATCGCGTGTTTTTTTACTTGTTACCTGATAGGCGATATCTGGATTTATGTCAGAGGTATTTTATTCCAGGTAATAGTGAATCTAGACATCTTTTAAACTTAACCGTACAGTTTAAGATTTTTACTAAAAGTTTTATCGGTATCATAAATACTAGAAGGTTGAACAATTCTACCCTGGACTCTAATGATATTGGTGGACTGTTGATTAAGGGTAGTTCACAATAGTCACTTGTACAGTGCCAATGGTTTCAGACCAATGTGTAGTAAGAGAGGGTTTTTGCTACTGAATCGACCAATTGGATTGGAAAATGTAGTCGATTAATGTGCCAATTTTATTAGTGGAGGAAATGCGATTCCATCTCATCCTACAGGTCTAATTTGATTGGGAGAATCGCACCCTGGCGCTTTAATGCTTTGGTTAATGTAAAGCGGATATGACGCAAATATTACGGTCCGTGGAGGTGGACGAGAAGAATAGAAGGAGAAGAGAGTAAAAGAGAGAGGGAGAAGATTGGCGTCTATTAGAAGCGAAAGAGATGGGGAGAGTGAATCGACGTGTAACATCAAGTTTACAGGGACGTTAAGAGAAAAGCATGGACGATAAGATAGGACGAGCGTAAACTGGCCTGTAAAGGGTATATAGGTTTGGTCAGAAGGTTTCAGGACGACGAGGTACAGGATGTGTAGTGTAGGTCTTGCAGCAATATTATTCAGCAGACATCTTTATGTATTGTCCTTGATTCAGCTTAACGATTAGGCTCCAGGTAATATTCGATAGGATAAAGATATTTCTCAAAGAGAAAAGAGATAGTTAATACAATTAAAACTTCCCAATTTCAGCCAGGAAATAACTCTTGTTTAGATAACATCATTTACTGGATAATACAGGAAGTGCAAGATGGAACGTAATTGGAGTTTCAATCGGATATTAATTTCATGAGCATTTGTCCTGTTTAATGTTCCTTACTTCAGCTCCTGATTGTGCAGGCATGCTTAAGTATAATTATCTGATTTACACTGTTCGAAGAGTTTTGAAGAATTAATTTCTAGAAATCACTCTTCGATGAGTATTATTTAGGATTACCATATTCTTTGCTTTTCTTTATCTTGCTATTTGCATCTAAGTCTTGTTATAGTAGTGACATCTTTTTACCTCTGCTCTGTACGGAACGAATATGGCGCTGGCAAGATTTCCGGCCAGTGCACCCACGAAATAGATCAATGCAATTCGTAGAGATCCGGTGAGCTTCTCCAGATCTCTCATAAGGAAGTACTGGACCAGCAGGGTGATGGCAAGATGAAGAATCCTGAAAAGAGGATGGCCTTAGGTTGAGTACACAACTCTTTATCTATGGCGTTCTGTATTATCCCTCTACTTTATAGTATGGCACTATAATGAACTATAGTAAATCTGGATATCTGGTGCTTACCCGGCATGGAGGAACATGGTGGTAAAGAGCCTATAAAACTGATCCGGCCATTCTGGATGAAGGAAGGGTATCATGCCGCAGACATCATGGAGGCACTCGACCTGGGAGCACAAGGAAGCTTCCTCGTGGAAATAACCGTGAACGAAATCGCAATACTCCTTGGTGGTTATACGACACATTCCATGGATACCGATGCAGCATGGATGACCAATGACTTCGCACACCATATGCTCCGCCATTTTGTCCTTGTAACGGCCTACTGGAAAATTATTATTCCCCTGCTGGACGCCGTCCTTGCTACTAATGGAGACAGAATGAACTCGATTATGACACTGATTAATTTTTAATCAATTCTTTTATCTACCTAAAACGCTGACTGAAGGGATTGGTCTTGCGACAGATCGGCCATTTTGTTATGTCGTCTGGCCATTCGTATGGCGCTACACTTGCTGGAGCGTCGCAAAATTTTGGATCCAATCCACAAACTGAACCGCTTATACGTCCTCCTGGTCCATTATCTCCAGGTCCCCATTTCTTCCAGGTTGATATTGTATTCTGTGCAAATCGATTATAGTTTTATATTAGACTTTTTTAAAAATAATTCTTCACTCTGAAAGACCATCACTATTTGTACAGAGTAATTAAACGACAGAACAAACAAACGTACAATGCATTGCTTTTATAACTGTAACTTCTATCACTTTCTAGACGTATAAAATAAAAAATCAATCTAAAATCCAATTAAGTATATATATGTACATGCTGCAAATTGAATCTTTCAGTTTCCGAGAATTGGAATTACAATTTTACAAACATACGAAAAATTTTAACAGTTCTTTTCAGGTAAATATAATGTCCGGATATTCATATTTATTTTAAATGTCAATTACGAAATACCAATTCTCGGTTATTTATTCTTACTCTAATATATATGTATTACCGTGACGGTTGATCTCAATCCCCGGACCAGTTAGTTTGAAAAGAGGTGAAGATAATATTATCAATCTGAACTCTATCAAAATTCAATCACACTAATTTCTATCAATGAAATCCATCATTCACTCACAGAACAATCGGCCTTGCTAGATTGGACGCATCCCGAGTCATCGTTTCTGATACAGCAGGCAGTGTCGCGCTCTCGTTCTCGCCAGACATCAATTTCCTTGAGAATTTTAATATCGCGTCTCATACATGGCGCGAATTTCGCACCAAGATGAATGAGATCCGCCGCCCTGGGACCGATCCAAAAGTTTGCAGGTTCCTGATAGTCGACCTGTTGCAACGATAGACTGGTGACAAGTACCTGAGAAGAGAAAAGTATGAATTAAATATAAAAAGAATAAAAAAGGAGCATTACAGTGTAATACCGTAAAATAATATTTCTACTGGCAATCAAGGAATCTCATTCACAATGGGGATTCAATAAAATGCAAATGAACGAGGAATAAACATGACCATGTAATTGTACATGGGTGGCTTAAAGAGGAGAAAATAAGTAAATGAGTGAGGATATGAATAATCATTATAGGGAATAACGGGGAATTCTCATGATTATTTATACAGAGATTCTGTCGCCCGTTTCTCCTACTCTTGAATCTATATGAACGCGCCCGGATAGTCGGTGACGTTGTAATTAATGTAAACGACGCCCGCTGTGAATTCAACCAATCCACCTGTGCATCCTGTATCGATTGTACAAAACGTAATCGATGATAGTGAAAATCCTGCTGCTTACCAATCCTGATCTGTGATTCAGATTAATCCCGACTGGACCAAATCCATAGCAAGCCAGTGATATTATTAGTACGAGGACCTGAACAGTCGTGATCCAATAAGTGAAGTAAGGTCGATGATCTTCTATGTCGTCAAGCTGCTTCTTTACATCCGGTTTGTGCGCCACGCTCTTCCGGAAGGATCTCCTGGGAAAGTGAAAAGAAATTATAAGTCAGACAGCTTACTATGTATAAATCAGAAGAGAAATAAATATATTGATTATAATTCTACAGTTCCATACTGCTGCATTGCAAGCAGCCTACAGATTATGAAAAAGTCTCAAAGGAAAACATTTGCAAGGTTTGATAAGTTTGACAAAAAGAACAAGTACTTATGTACATCAATTGTTTTCCAATGGTGCATCTTCATCATGACTATAGTTTAGAAAGATATCTCGAAGAGCAAAGTCACCATAAATAATTCGCGATGGCTCGTCGCTTGTAACGTAAAGCTAAGTACACACTTCGGCGTACTTTAATACTTCACTATGGCAGCTTTAACTTTTATCGTGGGCGTCGATAAAGTAACGAAGCGATAAAGCCTGGCCCGATAAGGTGCCCGTCCGCAAAAATTACTTAAGGTACCCTACGAGATTAACCCCTAAGCGCGGACCAGAACGCACCCCCTTAAATTTACTTGATAATTTCACCACCCGCAGTACGATTTGCCAGCTGATACGGGCAAACCTTAATCTACCCCTAGTGAACATACCCAAAAAATCTGCCAACGATTCCCATGCCGTATTGACGTCTATTGCTGTTGTCGAAGACCCTGTCGATGGTGCTGGGTGATATCCTGGTAGCACCATTTATATCCCTCCTGAGGTTAACCCGGTCTTCGTACTGTAGACCACCTGAGACGTCATCTTCAGGACCCAAGACGTCCCGTGACCTGCGCCAACTTGACGTTCTGTAACCCGGTCTTTATTAAGGGTTTTCTCGAGTGAAATAATTGGGGACCCCTTAGCGAATGACGTGATTGAATTTCAGCAGGAATAGGAAATAAGAAAAGCGATGGCTGTCTGAGCTTATGATTCTTGTTGATGTCAGTTACTGGAAAATCTGTGAGCATCTGTTTCCATCATTTTGTATATTTGTTCTTTCTTTTCTATAATCAATGTATTTTCTCGAATGCATTGAATTTCAAATGGAACGGAAAGTGACGCTCACTGACGAGTGAAAGCTTCGTGAGGATACTTGTCCAGGTCAAGGTGGTCTCGATCCTGAGAATTTATTTCCTCGAGGACGTCGGGATAGAGTGATGTGTTAGTAGGAGACGAATGGATGCTGGAGAAGCGAAGCGTCGAGAAGCATAAGGAAGGCGTCCTTAGGCATCTTTTTTCTTTTTAGCCACGATAAAACGTTTTACCTTGAAGTATAGTGGTCCCTCGAGATCGCACGAGGTCGTCTGATTTGCTGTTCAACTGACGTCCTGTCGTCCTTCGGCGCCGTGAATCTACGAAGATAAAAGGTTCGTTCCGATAAGGGATACAATTTCGACATCAGTGTTCAACGTCTTTACAGTGTAATATGATATTGCAAAGAGATTTCAAAAAGATACTCCAACGATACAGCTAACGCTACTAGGTGGCAGCACTGACAGTTATTAGTCGCCATCTTGTTTTTAATTATCTTCAATGATATTACCTGACCAACTCTTCAGATACTTCCCGATCACCAGGGACCGGAGCGTCGAGAAGATCACCCACGGTACCAGTGACCTCTTCATCCTTAACAGTGGTACCGGAAGCAACATTGTCCTGCTCTACCGACGGTTGACTAGGTGGCGGAGGTGGTGGTCTCTCAAAAAAGGATTCCTCTTCGTCCAATCCAGTATCCGTAGGCGAAGGTGAGGTTTTGGGAACCGTGGAAATGGCACTTACTGGAAAACTTCGTGACTCCGGGTAAATCTGTGACCTCTCTCGTGGCCTTTGTCGGGTCAGTGTCTGCAAAAATTGTATACATCGTTAATTAACTGTACGGCTCTTTAGCGTGTACTAATCAACTTAAGCAATTGTTAGTTAAATGACGCCACCGCTAGGTGGCACAGCGCTCGTATCTTTCTTGCTAATACTAACTTTCACGAAAAGAACCCACTGAATTCATGTCAATTACCAAAATTTTCTGCTAAATTTTTTTTCTTGCTAATTTTCCTTCTTTTCCACTCTCGTTTCGCTCGTGGTGCGGACTAATTAAAGACGGGGAAAGTGTTCCGGACCATTTACGGTATACGGTCGGAACGATAATGGCGTGCAATTGCCGGAAGAGACGTGCAATTATTTTTGACGCTTACTTATCTTACGTTCTTGGTTCATTTTAGACGGGTATTGGATATCCCGACTAAAGAAAATCTGCGCTTCATGGTAACAGCTATGATAATTGTTATCTCTGTATGAAATTTCTATCTGCCCATCTGCCATTTGTGTTTCGTTACTACATTCGTTGTGAATTTACGAAATAAAATGATCTCTGGCAATATTATATAAGTTTGGAATATTTATAAAGACCAGAGATCATGCATCACACTTCTGTGAATTTCAAATGCACCTATGTCCATGGAATTGCTGATACCGACATAATTAAATTATATTCACAAAGTTAAATGAAAATGTTATAAATAAAACAAAATTAAAGTTACAATTCCGCATAAGGACAATACGGAGGTGTAAACATAACAATGTATAACATATGATATATCCAATTAGCTCGTATCCACACGCAGCATTGTAACGTTAATTAAAATAAATTTTGCCACCCACATACGATACTCGAAAAACATACCAGACGCGTTCGTACTAAAAAAAATGTTGGTGAATCATTTGAATCAGAATTCAGCACGATAAAATATTCTTGAAAAAAAAAAAGAGCGTTCACCGCATTTCAGAAAATTCCGGAATAACGCAAATATGCACTTAAGTTATAGGAGTTCATTTCAGGGAGTTTATGCTAGGTTAGGTTAACTTGAGCTAAGTTAGGTCGGCTTGATACAAGCACAGCGGAATGAGACGCCATGTAATCGCACAGTGGTTTCTCCGAGTGCCGAACGAGTGGATGAGGCAAGGACGGTGGTTTAGTTCCGGAGGATGGTTTAAAGTAGGTGCAACCTAGAAAAGGTAAAACGTGACAGGTTAAAGCAAGCGAGTAAGTAAGAGGGAGATGGAAAGAGAGAAAGGAAGTCTAAGAGATAGCATCCGTACCAGGTATGAAGGAAGGAGTAGGAGAAGGTTGTTATATCCTATTTCTGCATTTCCCATTTGGAGATTCCTCGGAGAAGCCAACTGCCATCCTCTTCTGGCTCATCCGCCAGAATACTCTGGTTTAAACCGCCGCCCGTTGGCTTGGAAACCGGCAATAGCAGTGCCGGAGAGAACCTGAGCGCTAGCGCCATCTAGCGACACTCAGCGGAACTACAGTGTACGGCAACATTCCAACGACGCTTGCCTCGATATTATTTCTCTTATCTGAAATTGTCGTCTCATAACACTAAACCCCGTGATTATCCTTTACAGGGCACTAGATAGTTAGAACGTAGGAAAATTAGCCGTGTCGTCAATTCGGCTACCCCGTACACGAGGTTAACCCGTTTTGTAGGTTAGTGTGGAGTAGCTTACGCGCCACCGTTAACGGCATCCTGAATACTTCAGGTTGGTATTACTGCACAGCTTTGAGGATATTTCCTTGGTCTAGTATGCTGCTCGAGGTACAGTATATAGTACGACCTATGTTACGGCTTGGTTCTAATCATGATCTAAAACCTAAACGTCTGTATGTGACTGTATACAGTGTCTTATATGCAGGTGCGTCTCATTTTAAATGCACTTGGAGAAATTGTTGCACGTTGCATCCATATCATTGACCACGACATATTCTTGGATGCTATGTGAGTCAACCTTATTACTAAACTTTATCCAATTTGCATTTCAATACCTTCGACAGTTTTCCCTACGTAGAACATAGACAAGGTCTTTGACCTGAGTTTGAATGCGAGGAGAATTCTGAAAAGCTGTACAGGGTGCGCGCGCGGGATTGAAGTCACGGAAGGGGATGGACGAGAGAGAATAAAAGTAAAAGAGAAGTTGCCGAGGAAGAAAGTAAATTAGATAAGAGACCTATGTAAGTAATCTGTGTTTAGTTTTAATCAGTAAGATTTCACTTGAGACATTTCATTTGGGAAAAAGACTGAAGTAGTGGAATTGGAGGATTTTTGGTTTATTAATATTTTTTTGTTATTAAATGTACTTTTTTTTTCACAATACTCATTAATTTTTATGAAAAACTGCTTATAGGAGGACAAATATGGATCAGACGCTCCAATAAGGACAAGCAAGATCTTGAAGTATGCTATAACTTGATCTTCTTGCCATTCGAGATGTTAGATCGACTTTGGTCCAGCGAGCTTATGTTAGATAATAAGAGAAAGGGAGCATACAGAATTCGAATGACAAAGGAGCTTGGTTCTCCCTTTGCGATGCTGAATCGGTAAAGAAATTGCATTACTCATTACGGGAATCGTTCTCAAAGCTGGTTCAATGATTTTTCTTCCTTCAGGCTCTTTCGTGAAGCATGACAATGAGAGGAAGAAAAAAAATAGAGTATTAAAAGCCATCACGAAGACGAAGTATATATATAAGGTTCAGCAGCGTTCCGCGCAAGAACAGATATTGAGAAGTGGGACGAGGCAGCAGTGCGTAGAGAATGAGATGTAAAAAATGAAATGAAAATATTAAGGGTAGACTAAACAGACGTAAAAAAAATCCCTATGGACATTTTTATGAGGCGTAGGGTGTGAGTTTAGTATCTGCACAGTCGGTAAGGTAGGAAACTGACTAGACGTAGTAGATGGTGTCAGCAATGAGTCAGCCACTGGCTGTGCAGTAGTTAAGTGCCACGTTGGGTCCGCCGTAATGAACGATATACAACAGCATCGTAAAAAAGTCTCGTGTGCAGAGTACATCCAGTGGGAAAACGAGCTTTGAAAAATTTGTATCTTCATAGCGGCGAGTTCTTTACGATGACTTGCCTTCCTAATAACTCTAAAGAATCTCAGCCCTTAAAATTTATATAGAAATACCTTACAGGTCTCTACGGTAGGAATTAATAGTTAGGTTAGGTTAGGTAAGCTGAGTATACGTAACTGCCATCTGCCTGGTTTTAATTAATCAATTGAACATAATTAGCTGAAGCTTCCATGTATGCCAACAGTCCTTGGTACACAAACTAGGTAAACAATTTTCGAGTTTCAAATATCCTTTAAACTAATACAAAATATTTTATCTGTCATGTTTATTAAATAGATTTAACTAAATTTCAAAGCTAACTTATACCGTGTATATGAATATACGTTGGTACAGTACAGCAGAAAAGTACTGGCAAGATATAGCCTGCACAAAATATAAATACATATGAAATCCTCACACCACCTTTCTGTACAATACTGTTACATCTGAATAGAGCTGAATAACTGTTAAATCCACGATCGCCAGTAACGACTAATCGTTAAAATTACTTTTGCCATTCGATGCAGTTCGTTGGTATTTGTTGCTAGTTGGTAATAAGTGAAGTTACCGTAGTGCTGCCATTACATTGAGATTTATAGGCTTTGTTGGATGTGGTGCGTGCTGGTTTTCAATTATGTATGACAGGCAGTAACTCTAAACGGGCAACCTAGCCGTAGGATCTGTACACGAGTGTAAGTCCGATATATATGTGTATATATGTGTGTGTGTGTGTGTGTGTGTGTGTATATATATATCATATATATATATATATATATATATAGGATGTAATGTCCGCTTATGTAGCGCTTGGATCCATTTATATAAATACATTATTGTGTCTATATACTATATATAAATGCGTTTCTATGCTTCTGGATGTGTATGGACGTGTACTGAATATATGTATATAAGAGAAAAGCTCAAGGACGTTACTGTTAAAATGGGGTATTTTATGAGAAATAAGATTTACGTGCTTTACACTGGATAGTTTGTTCCATCGGTCAGTAGCTTTAAAAGTATAATAAAATAAGCTTATGGATAAAGATACTGAAGCTGTTTAAAAGTTTTACGGTTTTCCCAGGCCGAATACTCCTAGCCAATCAGCATCCTTCTCCTTGGGTCACGTGACTACGTACTTGGTAAAGAAGCGCCACGGGCGTTAACTTAAGCAAGCTTATACCAATATGGCGGATTAATTACTTCGGTGTCTCGTAAAACGCTAACGTCAGTTGGATCGGAGATTAACGGTAGCGTCGTATAATTCAAAACTGGTGGCAGTCAGACCTCGTTTCCCAAATCAAGGAGCAGTTTTAATAGTTCGGCCCTTTCTAATCTCCCGTAACGGCATGGTGACGCTCGTAAAATATATTTTGGAAGTATTCGAAAGATGTGTTGCATCAATCAAATCAGCAATGTGTGACATGTATATACTACTTGGGAGTCTGAGTGCTTGAAAATTACGTGAGAAAAGTTTTTGTGATATTTTTGTTTGGAAGTACGTGAATCAAGGCTTACGTAAGCGTAGGCTTCGTTACGTGTTTCTGGGAGATCTTAATTAATCAGGGAATTAAGTTATGACGGTTCTTGGGACTTCATGTGGAAATTTACGTAACATGATAAAGGTTGGTATCGACGTGTGCTTTGATGAGGAAATTACGTAACAACAGAGTTTCAGTGGTCGATATGCGTTATGACGTTTCCATGAAGCGAATTATATACGGCGGGGAAATATATATTTTTCAAATAGTATATTCACAATTTATCGTTGCACGCGCTGCTGTGATTTGCATTTGTAGTTTTTATCGTGTATTCATAATATTAGTCGTATTGCGCAACGAAATGCGCATTGCGTTTATTTGGTGTAAAATTGCTAATAACTCAATAAATCGTTTAGCGTAAATGTCCTCGCTGAACCGCGAACAGTCGAACGGTAATTGGCTGTGGGATTTCTGGAGAATGCGAACCAGTGATTTCCAATATAATCAAATTGACCGATCAATCGAACCCAATAAAATATTGGGTACTTAATAAAATATTACAGATACCTGAAAAAGTTGAAGAATTAAATCACGTGTTCGAGAAAAAGAATTATTTTCGATTCATTTCAAAATTCGATTTATTTCAAAAAAATTTATTCTCCCTTTGATTCAATTCGGACAATTCGATTGTCTGCACAGTCAAAAGGATCCGTAGATAATAGTCGAAATCAATTGGTCTTTTTGATCCAAAGTGACTTTTTATCCGCTAAAAAGAGAAGCCCTTTACGTTTTATTTATTTACTACAGATTCAAATGATTTCTTTAAATTGAATCGATCTTTTTATTATTTTTTTAATTCATCGATGGGATCGATTATAAAATACTTATAAAATAAATTGGAATTTAATTTGACCAGTCCACGTTGCCCATGGGAATTGATACCAGCATTGTTTATTGCAGGGTGTCGAATTGGCCGTCCATTCTATAAGCCAAAAGGGAATTCAGAAATGCTGGTTGCCTGCGGGCCACAGTCTCAGTTGTTAATTATCCAATGACTCGGCAATACATTTTGGCTGGTGCAATTAACGCTTGCTGTATTTTTGCACCGAGCATGTACGCGAGGAGTGTGGAGGAGAAGCAGAGGGTACGCCGGGGCAGACGGAGGCAGGAGGGACGCAAAGAAAAAATTGGATCGATTAATTCACGCGAGTTCCATGCCAGAGACAGAGACAAAAAAGAAAGTCGAGCGTTAATTGCTTCGGAAAATGCGAGACGAAAGGTAGGAAGAGAAAACAGATGGAATAATAAAAAAGAAATTTTAAAGGAAAATAAAGGAAGAAAAACGTAATGAGAAAAACAGATGACAGCGCTTATATCACTTGGGTAGCTGTCGTTTATGATATTTATTTATGTATTTATTTGCCTGTAAGTGACGGTTGGCTTAAACATTTACAATTATCGTCTTTCTCAAAAATTAATTTTCGTTTGTACAATTGTACTGAGTGACGCTTCATCTTGTTTATGGCCTGCGTTTTTGCCTTGGTATTCAGCACAGTGTCTGTTTCTTCTTTCACTGTTTTACCGACGTTCTATTTTAGGACGAAGAACCCGAGCGCCTCTGACGGCTACTTTTGGAACTTTCACACTCCCGACTTTAATCTAAAACTTTTTTCGTCGAGGCTTACGAGTGACGTTTTATCCGTTTGTACGTATAAATTGAATACAATGAAGAGTGCAGTGTATCTGCTTTGAATTTGTCGTTTGATCAAATATCAACGCACGCGAAATATGTTTGATGTAACGACACAATCCCAGGTTATTTTTCGTCATAGAAACAAAAGCCCTTGACCTTACAGTCGTTTGGGCTGAAGCGTCTCTGGTTAAGGGTTCCCTGATCCCTTTGAAAGGAAAATATCTGCGTTTGTCGTCGCATTGTAGACGGCGTGGATATGTTGAGACATAACAACAAAAAAAAGAGCGTAGGCGCGTGACAGTATTAGATTTATATGATTTAGGTGTCTGGTACTTTATCCCATAAAGGAATATAAATCCACATAAAGCAAAAAGAGAAAGACAAAGCATTTTAAATTCACCTCTATTGCACGTTATAGTTACAGAAATGCTCACGAGATGGCGCCAGTGTTAAAAGCCAAAAACCATACTACCAACCGGTCGTTTGATATCAGTTCCAGCTTCAAGTGACTCGTCTCTGTGGTAACCCATAAGAAGATGGCCCGCCAGGATAAACTTGATGTTGAACGATTTACTCTATTAGTTATCATAGTATATGCTTTATTTATAACCTCTCTAAAATTAGTATCATCTAAAAAACGTTATAGCCATTGAAAATGTAAATTTAAAACGAAGCACGGACTTTGTATATCCGCCTAAAGAACTCTTGGAAACAATTTCTCGCACGAGAGACTTCCTCGCTGTCATCCTGAGAATTCAAGCTCGTTCACCAGCATCGCGTAATAAGGCTAAGATAAAATCTGAGGATAAATCGTGCACGCGATAAGATAAACAACATAATGGCGATCGTGCGGTGCGCCTTTAATAAGTCACCTCGTCGTCCACAGGTAGACTATACACGCAGACACCTCTGATCTATGCCAAAGAAATATCTAGAAAAATATCTAAGGCCCATATAATAAACCCAAGCGATGCTGACGTCGTAATTGTCTTAGAAATAACTAAAAACTATCCCAGCATATACATAACAGTAAGCAGCTGCACTGAGTCGGCAGCCATTACGTTACTCAGAAACTGTCGTAGATGGCGCTAGGTGTCTATACGGTTCGAAAAGCTTTTTTCATCTATTAAGCTTCCTTTTTTCGCCACCTTGTTGAGAGGCTTTTTGCGCCTTTTAGTGTACCAGCTTAAATTAGTTTGTCGCTCGTAAAACGACACGAGTGACTTTGTCCGATGCGCGCAGCGTACTGCGTAATGCTCACCAGCCCTGAGGGTATCCGCTTCTATCCATTCCCGAGTGTACAGTGCGGGGAAGAAGTTTTCCCATGGCTTATGCCGCAGTACCTACGTGCCACGTAGCTAGACAAACCTTAGAGAATAACTTCTTTAACGTACTGTACTTTACCGTCCGCCATAAAGCCACGTGTATTCGCCTCTATCCATTGCTTATTCTATGGAACACTCTTCCCCCGGCTCTGTCTCTTTGTATGTACTGTACGTAGAGACTGGAATTACGAATAAATTTGGAAACAGGCCGGAGGAGCACGTAAGGACGATACAAATCTGTCCGTCGTAAATGTCCTTTATGTTTTACTATGTATACCTGCATGTATATTTAATTGACTGTACGGGACTGTACCGCGTTGCACGTGCTGCCATCTACGCAGATAAGGAATTCGACAATCTTCGAAAACGCGTCGTAATATTGTATCGACTCGATAGAAAAGCGACAATGGAAATTACAGGTACGAGGGAGTGGTGCATGCTGGGAAAATTTATGTTTCACGCTATAAACGGATCCTGGACTTTTTCATCAAAATGTTTTGCTTTCGAGTGTTTTGAAAGACGCTTGAAATATCTCTCGTGTATTTCATCCAGTGATTTCATGACGCTAGTCCGATTTGATTGACGGGATAATCGTGACATTTTTATTCGATAACATTTCTGTGATGCCATTGTGGATATATTGAATATCTATTAGATTATCTATTTGAAGATAATCTTTGTAGATCATATATAGTGGAGATCCTATGTTATATACATGCCAGATTTCCTATCTTGAAAAGCTGGCATCTGTGCTCTGCGTTTATTTTGGCGTATATTTCTTTTATTCTCCCAAAAGCTTATCTCAGGAAAATGGCGTCGGGACGCTCTCGTTTAACCGATGCGCCGTATACAATTTATGGGGCGCATATGATATCGACATATACGAGTCGAAAGTTCGCCAGCCATTTTGCTGATGGCTGCCTCGATATCCTGGAGTTATTTTATATAAGGTGAATATATGAGTCTGAAATTTTCTCAACCCTTTGAATCTCCGTTTGCATCTTTGATACCCGTCCTGAGTTTAAGAGGTTGCCAAGAGACTCTAAGCATTTCGCGAGCTACCAATGAGGAAAGACGTGAATGTAAATCCACGTGAGTCGAAAACCTATTATCGCGTTAGGCGTTAGCAGCCATTTCCTGGGTTGAATGAATAAATTGGTGGTTTTACTTGAAAAAGAAAAAAAAATTGGCAGTTGGAAAAATGCAGAGTTGAAATCGATATCGCAAGTAAAGTAATAGCAAAGGGAAACAAATTTCAAAAGGGGGTAAAAAATGATGTGGGAAAAAATGACAAAACTCAACCGTCTGTATACGAAGGTCGATGATCTTACCCCATAATGAGTTTCTAAGCCGAGCATTACGTTTTGCTGCTTTATTCTCTCGCGTGGGGGAGGGTAGGGATGGGAGGGGGTGGTTTCTTAACGCTTTTGGGGCTCAGGACAATTAATCAAATTGCCCAAAGCAGCTTACACAATAGGGCTCGATACCAGGAACATTATGGGAGTAGTAAATTAACCCCCAACCCCCATCAACCACCCCTTGGCTTAAACCATAAGAGCGACTCGTACCACATTGCTGAACCACTTTATTAGCGAATTCGAATAACTTATTTAGCGGTTCACCTCGGCCTTTGGCTAATATTGCATTGCTCTTCTCTTCTGAGGTCAGCAGGAAGCACCGAGGGTAAGGGATGTTTGCACTTTAAGGGGTGAGAAGACAATTTTGAGGTATGAGGTCAGACCGCTTGAAATTTACATTGGGAGACCAAAGCCTATGATAACCCACCCTCCCGCGACGTAGCTATACGGCTAACTGCTAACTTTAATTGTACGACGGACTTAAGGGTGAATAATGGAAATAAGTAAAAGTCTTGTGCCAGCAATGAATTTTGTTTTATCATTGTCTTTTTTTTATCTTGCCTCGTACGTTTTATCTCGGTACAAGCAAGCCTTAATAACTTAGAAGTTTCCTTGCTGATATTTAGGCAGTTTCCCAGTAGAGGGGAGGTTCGGGCTTTTTAAATTCTTTTGCTTTTTCTTTCCTCGATAAAATTTTCATTAATCAAACAATTCGAACAAAGTGACTCCATTCTTGCGTTATCAAAGTCTCTTATCAGCGAGGATTGTTTAATCTCGATCGACAGATGTCGACCCTGAAGGGTCTAGGGCGGTCGACCACCCCCCTAAAAGGCCTTATACAGTCACCTGGGAAATTCGATATCCTGCTGAAACTAAACATTGAAAATATTAACGATGTAAATTTTCATGATAAAAAATACCTCCATTCGGCAACTACTCGCAAGGGTAGTCACCCTTAACAATTATCCTGACTCGCACAATTAGCGAGCTCAAAATAGATTTATGAGAATCGACCATGAAGACAGTAACCATTGTCAGGGTGATATAATATTACTAATAATTCAGGGTATTATTACCGACTGTTGGTATTGTGCACGTCTGCATGGAGACTTACCACCCAGGCGTATTGCGTTACCATCGGGTCACCATTCAGTGCGGTCTGCTACTAAGTGCAAGCACGCACGCTATGCTGGATATTGTCCTAGGTAACATTTTGCTTAATATCGTTGTATCAGTCATGCCGGCTGACGCATTAATTACCGGAGCGGCTTATCAACCGATATATGTATGTATATATATATGTGTAAAATATATGTTGATACGCATATATCTTACTGTGCCAAGTAATCACGTACGTACGCGTGCACGTTCGTATAGGTACTACGTATTAGTAGAGCCTTACGCTCTGGTGGAAGCCAAAACTGAAATTGCTTTTCCAAGTAAATTATGCCGCGAGAAATGATCCCCGTGTAAACTCGCTGGGAATTACGAGAATCTATTAAGCATAGTAAAGTAACGAATTAACGTGTGCTTGGATTTATGACAGTACTGAATTTTCTAGGTTACGTCAGTAATATATAAATTTGTAGGTTATGCTTTGACCAGCGTAGTAAGTTCTCGTATTGTTATTCGCGTGGTTTTTCTATTTTGTATTTCCGTAATCGTCCACGGGTTTACGTGGCGCTCGCGTCGCCGCGCAATGTTTCATTAAAATGGCCGCGGTTTCAAAGCGGTCGTCTGGCAATCTGGTTGGTGGTTAAGTTTCGCTAACCGCGACGTATAACGTAAAGGCCGGCATCGGTCGATGCCGTGAAAGTTTTGCTATTTCTATTACGTGTTGCCGATTGCTTTGTTAAAGTCCGCCCGAACGATTAAACAGACATTTTCCAGCACTCACCTTCCAGCAAGCTTCTGCCTCGGAGTTTCCGGCTTGATAATTAAGCGGACAACGATAGGCTCGCGATTTCGATTATCGGCGGACCCGTCGTGGCCGATTAAATTACGCGTTCTACCCAGCGACGGTGGTTGGAGGGTAGTTCATTGAAAACTAATAGCTAATTTAAATTAGCCTATACCCCTTCTCCCGACAATTCCAGCTAACTTATCTATATATATACACAGACACATAGTCTATGCCTACACAGTCATGGTGCATCCGGAAAATGTCACAAGGTAACTTTTTTTTTTTTAAAACTAATCAGTTTTCATGGTAATCCTTATTGAGCGACCAAACTCTGGCAAATATACAAAGAACGTCTATTCTCGTAGATGGAATGAAAAAAGACAGTTAATGAACGCGTTGACTTGTGAACGACCACTAAGGAACAAGAAATAAGGAACTACCAAAGGAAAATGCTGAATACGTAAGAAGCTGCTATTTGCTTTGTCGATAAGTTCACTTTGAATGTAAAGCCTCATTCACACTTACGTATATACATAAATACATACGTGTGTATAGCAGATTGAATCGACACATAAAGCATCCTCCACACCGGGGAACTCTCTGGAATCACATTCAACTCTTCGCTGATGCTTCGTGCCCTTTGACCTGGCCATCTCTACTACAACCCTGCTAAATCTTCCCTACCTAAACGTTACACCTTCACGCAGATGCTTGCAGTCTGTAAAGCACGTAGAGAACTCTGGCTATACGTAGAAGCTTGCAAAGTTCACAGATGGGTGAAGGCTTCTCTCTCATATTTCAAAACTTAGCACTTTAGTAGCAAAAGCCCCAGCAACCTACAACGAGCTGGACAGTAGCAGGTAGATGGTATCTGTACCAAAACGTATTTCGCTTCGTCGTCGACCCTGCTTCGGGCGTCTTCTGTAATCCGTGAATGCCGTCGGGGCCAGGAACGTCGTCAGCTAGAAGCCCCATAACAGGAAATCAAATATAATCCGATCTGCTATACAGGGATGTACGTATGGATTTCTACGTAAAATGTAGTCATTGTATTTCACGAGTTTTATCGACCTAAATGTTCCTAGGATTTCCTAGGGATTTTTTGAAAATCTGAAAAATTTCTATGTTTACATTTAATTTTTCTTTCGTACGTTTGTAACACTTTATTGACCATCCACGGAAATGACAAAAAAATGTTTTGGGGGAAAATTGAGCATTCTTTTTTTTAGAAAATTATTTGTACCAATAGTAGTATATGGATTATATGATATCTATGAGGAGGCTTACCATTGGGGTAAGGAGTGGATGATGGAAATCGCGTGAACCGGAAATGTAATTTGCCGGGTCTAGATAATAACTAGGAACGCCCGGATCGTGTAGCTGGGTTTCTAGTGGATGGGGAGTAGCTCTTGGGAAAGGGTTGCAGTTCTCGATGACGATGTAGCAGATATGCACGTACAGTATAACGGCGTGATGAAATATGGTAGAGGGGTCTGTAGGAGAGGGGATAGCTGTTGCGCGAGAACCAGGAAATTCCGTGCGAATCAATTTCCTATGCTGCCGTCGAAATTTGTAGCCTTGACGCGTCACTGAATTTATTTTGAGAATCAGCCTCTTTGCGTTTGCTGGGAAACAATAATCCTATGAATAATCGCCTTCGTAGTCGGGCAGTGCATTTCGCGTCTATCCCGTCATGCACCGCTGCTCGAACTACACTAGCGCCATCTGACGCAAGACTCTCCAAACTCTTCGACGAAAAGAAAATTCTCTCACGCGGCTTCGCTAACGAGCTCAAAAGTTTATCTGTTTCTCATTAACGACCAACCAAGATGGGACATGACACGTATCAAGGGGAACACACAAGTATACGAAAAATGTATCGCTTGAACTTTCCTCCAGGACAACTGTCGCTTTACATTGCCAATATGGCCGCTCATATTCTCCCGCGTAAACAAGCGACATAACATAACGACTCGTGGAACAACATTCAAAGATGGCGACGGCCGTCGGGGCTGCCAAGCTGAACGAAAAGAAAGAGACTTAGAAAACCAAACGGAAATAAAGAAAAGTAATAAATACGTCCTACAGCCACTATGGATCCTTACCATGATGCACTGGGATTAAGTCCCTCGAGTGCATCCTCGAGTTACAGATGTATCTCTATATTTATCACTGCCACTATCAACTGATAAAGGAAGCCCGAAGACTTCGGTAGCTACGAGATAAGCTCGAGAGCAGAAGAATCCAAGTGATAAAATTCAATGGATGAAATAGACGTACAAACACAACAGCCAGCTAACGCAACCTAACCTACAAAAGCATGAAGCGAAGGATAGCGAAACATCGACAGTGCGGATGCACTGAAAAGACCGAATGGCCAGACTGGTAATTTATAGTTATTGCAAGTACGATTGAGGGAGGGAGGGCGGGGGGGGGGGCTCTTCGTTGGTACAGCAAACACATTTCCTGAAAGGGTTGCGCCAGGACTACTTAGGGGATGCTAAAGGGTCGAAGCTATGCAGTTTGTAGCAACAGACCAATCGTATGATGCTTTATAGAGTAAGGGTGTGGGTAAGGGGTGGAGGGTCGTTATACAGATTGTATAATTATTTAAGCCTAATTATTGTTATCTGATATACGCGGAGCTACTGTACCAGAGGCACTCTGGCCTCTGCAGTGATTCTCAACGTAGACGTCGCTCACATGAAAATTCGCCCTTTTGAATTAATACGTACTCTTACGTATCATACGTGATGATCGGCACGTATTCGGCTGCCCTCTGCGAGGGCTAGTTAAAAAAGACCGTGAACGCTCGTTTCGGCCTTTTTTTTCGACTTTAACGCAAATACGAATCGTGACGCGAAATCAAATTCAGGTTTAAGGGCGAGCTGGATTTTGGCGATTAAATTTCCATGGCATCTACGGGCGTCGGGGACGAGGCTGATACGACGGCTATTGAAATAATTATAATTTTCACGACTTACGAGATCCAATGTCCTTCGGGGTTTTATAGGCAACGAAAGCGATATAATTTCTTTGATTATTTTTATATGAAACTTTTTCAATAAAATTCGCCATCTTTTTTTTTCGAATTTTTGACAATTTTTTTTTTAATATTCTACGCTGCTTCTATGAGAAACACTGTTACAGTCGGGACTGGCCGACGCTACGGTACCCCGAATACAGTCAGGGGTGTTTTCTGTCCGATTCGTTTTGAGCGAGTGCATGTTTTGCACGAGTAAAAAAAGTGGCACATATGCACTTGCACGTATCGGAGTACATAGGGGTTGAGGGGTTGTGGTCTGGGCTTTACGTATACCGTTTCGGCTATTTACATAAACACAGATATAGTCGCAGTAGTAATTTCGCAGGTCGACGTCGGCATTTCGCTTGGTCGCGATTCAAAATTCTCCAGCCAGACGAGACTGTCTGAATTAATGCGGCTATCACACCGGAGCGTAACACGAGCAATATACGCGGGTAGATTTTCAATGAAATTACAAGCCTGACGTTGCACCCACAATGGGACGAGATTCGCATCGGACTAATGAACGTCGGGGCGAGACAATATCAATAGGTATACGAGACCCTATAAGTATCCATGAAACTATAGACTCGGTCGGTAAACGGGATTGTTCGTTGAAAACAATTCCATACCAGTTATTAGGTACGCGAAGACTTTGTTAAACGAGTAAACGAAACAGCGACGAGAAAAAAGAAAAATGTCGACTTTTTTTATCAAGTCTCGTGTAAAAAGAAGCAAAAGATGGCTTAATAAAATTTCCATGAGCACCAGCCATTAAGTCCGGATTTCGCACAGCTAAGGTCGGGTCGCTTCGCTTCTAAGTTATTTAAATGCATACTACCGCCTTATGTAAATTTCATAATGGATCTTTGTATTCAAGGTTTGCACTAAATCCCAGGACGACAATGGGGACGCATACTTAATGCAAGGAAAGTGCATCGGCGACGTAGCCTGGACAGAAGGGAGAATCAAAATTCTTCATGAAGTCCACAGCGCGGACTTGGTCTGGATTGAGGTTACTGGATTTAGACACTGTCAAAGTTCAGTCTATAATGAATTAACTGAAGAAATTATAAAACATAGTTTACTCATCTGTGTAGAAAGATCATTGCCAGGAATGGGCGACCCTTTCAGAACCATAGGAACCAAAGTGGAAACCGGGTCGAGCAAGCTGAGACGGTTGAGGCCAGGTATCGTTCAGCCAGGAAGTCACTGTCAGACCGGAAGTTACGCGGAACCTTGTTAGTCTAATGGATAGACGGGACCTAAGCAGCCCAGTAACTTAGCTCGAGGGACGTAAAGGTCGGTTCATAACATGGGAAGACGAGCGACCGAAGTTTCACTGCGATGGATACGACGGATAAGGTTAACTGGTAACATCTGGTTCTAACCTAGCCTGACCTAACCTACCTCTCATGGTCTAACCCATCAACTCAGTACTGTCACTCTGCTTTCGCTATTCCCGTATCAATGATGTCAGGTCATCTGAAATTTGTACAGTCATTGGATTATTGATATTGTATCGAGGGAGCAGCGAATCAGAGTGAAGGTCTAGGTTGATGTTTGTATTTTCTTTTTAATTGAAAATTAATTCATTTATTAAAATCCATTGACTGACCTCAACCATGTAATGAAGTCCTGATAAGGTCATCCTGGCGACGGAATCTTTCCTGCGTACTGGCTGCTGCCATCTTCTTAGCACGACTCCCTTAAAAGTGAAAATATACATATATTATTAATTGTCACAGGTAGCATTAACAAAACTGTGATCGATCCTTGTATATCAATTTGAATCCATGTAAACAGTCGATAGAAGTTTGTTAAGGCTCTCGACAGTGTAATAAAAATTTAAATGAAAGATTTTTTAAAAATTGAGCAAAAAATTCATCCAGTTTTATTGCTAGCTAGCAATTTTTCAATGTAACTCGAGTGCGAGAGCAGCTTCGTTTGCAGTTTCGTGCGGTACAATCGAAAGAGTTGGTAACCCGTATAGCTGTGTGGTTGCCATTAACAAATTTGATTGAACAGAAGCAATCGGTACGGATAAACTTTTGCGAGCGAGCGTACAGAGCGGAATGAATTTCTGTATTTGCAAAACGTTAGAGGCTGAAGCAATGAAAATCAATCGAGCGATCTTGATTGATTTGTTTTTCGAATATTTATATATTTTTTAAATTAACATCCAATGGAACTGAAATTAATTATATAAAATAATATTAATAATAATACTGCTTAATATACTTTTTATGTCTAATATGTCTTCACACATGGAGAACAATGAAAAACATTTTATAATCAGGTCGAAATTGATGAACGTTAAAAAATAAATTAAATCTCTCTGTGCCTTATGCAAGGAATCCTGGTAGCAATGTTAAACGGCTCGTACGAATAGGAGAATGTATAATGAATTAACGTGGGAATATTTTATCGATTGATTGGAAATCGATTAGGTTGTTACCATGGACGGTTACAACTGATAATCATTATTTTATACGTCCTTCCATTCCTCAGCTCTGATATTCACTTCATATATGGCAGTTAGCAGTTGGACTTTGAATGAAAATGATTTTTCAACATTTTCCAGCTTCTTTCACTCGACAAGCAGAAACAATGCAACTGCACGTTGAACAGTCTAGGTGGACGGAAGGAGCAGATGATGAAAATGCATCGTGTTCCGGTTACCTCCGGGATCTCAGTGGAGTCCGGAACGTCCCTGGTTATGTCGGGATCAGGTGGTCTATGTTCCGGAAGTAGCGCACCGTACTTCCTGGACGCCATACGACGCCGACGTCCAAGCCATCTCTGTCTCTCCAAAGCTTCCGATTCCTCGTCGACTCCAAAGAAGGTAGCAGTTTCTCTCTTGATGTAACTAAAAATGAAAAAAAAAAAAAACATTCAAAATTAATTTCAAAATTACCAAAAGCAGTACAAATACATTAAAAACGTATGAGAA
The DNA here is from genome assembly GCA_030142615.1 of Syrista parreyssii. NCBI lineage: Eukaryota > Metazoa > Arthropoda > Insecta > Hymenoptera > Cephidae > Syrista > Syrista parreyssii. The sequence goes on from JARQTG010000005.1 coordinate 1,862,034, forward strand.
TACGTCTACGAAAATTCTAGTGATTTCCTAGGGACCTTTCGATGAACTGTCAGTGACTTCTTGATGCAGCAACAACCCTTAAGTACTCTCAGGCAAAATTAACCCCAGAACAAATACTGACCACTCGGTGACACCTCATACTCTGCCAAGTTCATCAAGACTTAGGAACATTTCCCCTTTCCTAGGGGATTCCCCCAAATTGCACCAATTATGTTTTGCTCCTATCGACGAAGAAACCAACCCCTAACCACTCAGCCAATCTCGAGCTAGCTAAAGCTCAGCTTGTTACCCCCATACGAGCTATGACTAATAACCGTAGTACGTATTACACATCCCATACTTAATATATCCATTAATCAACCCTTAAGTACGCCGAGAAAATTACTATACTTTGTGAGAAAAAAAAAATACCAATTTTTTTTTTGGAAAATTTATAACTCCCAGCTATACGGCTGCATTTAAGTGCAATAAAATTATTTCTCGGAGGGTCGTGCAATCGTTACAAATTGGGGTGGATCATACCTAAGCAGATTTCAGGGTGAGAATTTACGAGTAAAACTATAGCACGGGAACGAGTTCATCTATGTTTTCCATTTTAATAGTGATTACTGTCTACGTGTGGATTTCATGCATTGTTATAACGGCGCCATGAGCCCCGGGCATAATGACTATCGCGCCCCTTGCTTTTCTGCCGAAAGAAAAAACTACCCCTCTTTCCACACCCCGCGCGAATGTATTGTGCGTATACTCCCGGGACACGTACTTGACTGTGTTTATGTCTCATTACGGTATTCATGCGTGTCAGCATTGTGTTAAACCGACGTCATGAAATAAGGGTGGAAATGTCATAGCGTCATCAAGAATTTTCATCTATAATATTTCACCCCCAAACCGTTAATATATCAGGGTGAAGTCCTTAAGCGGATATTTTTTCTGGAATTTTCAAATAAAATTATTATAATCCAGACAAATGCCAAGGATGAATTACACTATAATTACTGTACCACGAGGTATGATCCGGGGTTATATAATATAGCGGTATATATATATAGCTATACAGCACAGAGTTAAATTATAAATATTTATATATATAGTGATATAAAAGTACGATCAAGTAGCTCATTGAATTGAACGGGATTAGTAAATAATAATTAATTACGATTTGATCGTTAATAAATATAGCTATCAATTATAATTCATTAAATTGATCCTAGCAGCCACTGGAATATCGGTATATGCGTAATTACCCTTAATGGGGCAATATAGCGGGTGGTCGTATTTTTAAATAAATGCATAAATTATTATTTATTAAGCCACCACTGACATAGACTTAATTAATAATAATATTTTAATATTTACAATTTAAAATTTCACTCACTTTCGAACTGCTTCGGTTCGACTCATATTCCGCCTAAGTCTAGGCCTTTGTGTAGCCGACGCACTAACTGAACTGACACTGGGTTGCATGATCGGTCTGGGCGCCATAGGCGCCGAGACGCTCCTGACAAGATTAGGATTGACGATCGTCCCGATTCCGGTAAGACCGCCGGTAGTAGTCAAAGGCACGGATGGTGTCGTGGTGATGGGTGGCGTCGTCGGCGTCTCCGCCGACGTCGCGACGCTCCCGACGCCGACGGGGTACATGCCGATGCTCTGCGAAGTCGTCTCGACATCTGGACCGGTCGACGAGACCGTGGACGTACCTGTAGTACCAGAGCTGGGTGATGGTTGCCTGAAAAAAAAAAAATGATAAAAATATAATAAAATGAAGAAAAAATAATTTTCCATAATTTTACTAATCGAACATGTAAAATTTTTTTGACGTTTCAATATCTCAAATTTCCCGCCAAACGACATTTCTTTCCGACTACGTTCGTTCCCTTTATTTTCCCAAGGGACCGCCACTGGGCAGATGTCTGGTTACTGTTTAACGAACTGTCTACATAATTGAGCAGTAACGTGATTGGTCCATTGTACCCGTTCAGGCAGACAATCGAGATATTTCAATATGGCGACTGCAGCCACTGCATGAAGCAAATTTTACGTCAGTGCACACATGGAACACGAATTTTCCATATGCAAACATATGCTGGGCAGTTGGCTTACGAGCCGCGTGCTTCATATTCTCTGTTTTTATACCAATAGTTATGTGTGAACTAAGCCTTAACCGTCCATGTAAGCCCCTTTTACCCTTCGTATGGTACATATACGCATATATTGAACGGTTGGTCACACTGGTACCAATGCAGCCCACATGGTGCATTCCCCATGCGATGATGGTAACATGTCATTATTTGTTGCAAACATTGAAGTTCAAACCGCGGAACACGCGAACGTTGGTCCGATTCGTTGTTTATACTGGCTGCAATCACGGGCGCCATAGTGTACACGTGAAAATGCAACTACTGCCCCGCAGCATTTCATCTGGTCTTTTATCTTATATGCATGCACAAAAGTGCATTTAAATTGCGCGCTAATTGGAATCCTTGCCTAGGGAATTTACGACGCGCCAGAACGTCCACTAACGTGCGCAGTTGCACTGCGCATACGGTATGAAAAGTGGTGGGGATAGACGACCGAAGCAGTAAGCATAGAAAAATGAATTTTTCATACATAAATATTTCTTACGGGCATTATAAAATTGTTTAAAGGAATACTTTCCTTTATATTTTCTACCTGTACGTATAAACTAGCATTTAGAAGTGATGAAAATTTTTCTTACCATGCATAAAGTCAATCAGGTATGGACGGTCGCTTTGATCTCTGGACTTTATAAAAGGGTGGCCAACAAATAAGCCTAAAACGGCAAAGCTCGGATGCAGCTACAGCTGCACCGACTCGCTCGACCGTAACCAAAGCCGCTCAATGTTATCAAGCTTCTCATCTATTCATGGTACCCCGTTCCAGGGTGAAACATTCTTTCAATCCTTTCAACATGACCAGACGCGAACCTGCGCTCCAATATTCCGTGTGGTTTGTGTCTGTGCTATCTACCTGCATAGGTGTCGCGCACACTAGGCATTTCTGCAAATACCTGTTACATGCCTTTCGTCCTAACCCCCATTAACATATATATACATATATACATCACGTGTGTAAAATAAAAGTTCGCTTGGTCTACAGGAGCTTTCAAAAAGCAGATACAGTAATGAAGTTGAAAAAAAAATTGTATATGATCCAAACCAGGTGACTTCCGGTTTAGATCTTTTTATCATCATTATCTTTGTATTACTTATATTTTATTAGCATCCCTTTATTTTTACATTGCTACTGGTCTTTTCAAAAGTGACAGTAACTACCGTATAATGACTCTAACAGTGAAAAAGACTCTTGAAGATAAAGGAGCGGCTATTAAGTCACTCATGGACGTTGGTTTGACGCCATTTTTTTTTCACATCAACCAACCGGAAGTGAGTGTGCCGGTTGCCGTGAGACGACCTGTACAATGTCCAGACAACGCTGGCTCGTTAATCACTTGAACGCGTTAATGGCCGCGCTTCTGGTATGAGGGTGATGCGAGTGGGAGGGTAGGGGGATGAAAAAAAGATGAAGAAAGTCAGTGGAGAAAGAAAAATTGTAAGGCGCACATATATATATATATATATATATACACATACATACAAAAATTCAAAACGGAAATTCCACGAAATCAAAGATCAAAGACATTCGCAAAATACTTACAAGCAAACAAGGCAGCCACTTCGAATTTCGCGATAATACAATTTTCTTTGATGTCGACTTAAGTATCCGAAGATCGTCTGTTCGCAACGTATTGGCGCAGATCGAATAAAACTGTTGTATTAAAAATTTGCTATAAAACTGAAAATCCACCCTTAGAATCCACTCGAAGGTTTTTCAAATTTTAACAAGCTCAGCATCATCGTTCCCGATGAAAAATATTTAGCTAATTTAAAAAAAACGTCATTAATCGACGCACGTGGCCCGAGAAGTGATCGATACAAAAAAAAATCTGTTATCAACGCTTCCAAGTATTTCGTAACCCAGTATCATCTCGCGTGACGTCAGCTCTCAAATATCAAAATGTTACATGGCAACGCATCACGTAAGATTTTCATGAAGGCAATTTCACATAGCGACGACAATACGAGGATCTACGCGAAGCGAAAGGACGAGACGGACAAAGATATTATCACAGGATCTTAGGGGTTGCAAGCAAACTGAAAATTTCAGTTTATGAAATTTCATCAGTAGCTAACATGTTTGGGAATTTACAGGTGTCAACTTCCATGGATTATTATTCATATATATATATATATATATATATATATATATATATATATATATATATACACACACATATATATATAGCATCATATTTTGAGGTTACGTGAGACGCCTGCGTGGAAACTCCATGAAAATCTAAACAGCAGCCTGGGATTTCAACAGGATGGCATTCGTGATCTCGTACCGTCGCGAGGCGACCGTAATGAAAGGGACTGAAGAACAATGGCGACATCAACAGTCATAGTATAATATCTATCGAAACAATAGGAAAGTTTACGAGCAAGGGAAGCCTTACGTACACCGAAGAACCAAAACGTGAATAATTCCACGCAGCGAATTAATGAACTATACCATGAACTAACCATATATAGGGCCTACGAGATATGTATCGCGGGTGAAATGCAATTACGAAGATAAATGAAAGAAAAGAAAAAAGAAAAAAAAAAAATCCCAATTCCATGGCAACGTGAATTTTTTTTTTACGAGGAAAGGGAAAAGAAAAAAAAATCCGAATTCCATGGCAACGTGGATTTTCTCTTTTTTTCACTCTACTAAAATAAACGTCAGATTCGACACTTATCGGCGATGCTTATTCACTGGGTGTGAAAGCACGTCAGAATGCTTGACAGAGAGAGAGAGAGAGAGAGATAGAGGATTCCATTGAGTTTTCTATCTTCGTGGGAAGAGAACGAGAAGATCCTAAAGAGCAGAGCGAAGAGGAGGATGAAAAACCACGTCACGTCTAAGCCTACAAGTAACACGTGTCCAGTGACTGTCGGATCAGGAAAAAAGCAGAGTATAAAATTGACGAAGCATATGGTTTTTCTCTGATAAAAAAAACGAGCATTGAGTTTGATAAAAAAATATATATATATATACATATATTACATAATTAGTAATTTCGTTTTACAGAAACGTGCGTGACTTACATATCGTAATTTTAGCTCAACAAGAACAAAATGTGCTGGTCGGTGGATATTTAAAAATAAAAAAAAAAAAAAAACGTTAAACTCACTTTTACATTTAGAGATACGTTTCTTTGGCAAAATCCAAGTTCAATTTGAATGGCGGTATTACATTTCTTTTTCTTATTGTGTCAAAGAGGATAGCAGTCGGGGGGGTTGAATTTGTAAGTCGATGAAAAAGAGGGTTGCTCGGAGACGAAATGAAATAGAGATGCTATCCGATTTACATGGGTAGTCGTACGCCCTATATATGTATATATGTATATATGTGTATATATATATATATATATATAACTTGGTACATATGTTCTTGATATTGCATTACGGGCGTTAAGCGTCGCCATCACAGTTGCCAAATATAAGTGGTGTCCAATTGCATGCGCGGCAGTAAAACTGTAATATACGTAGTAATATATATATATATATATATATATATATATATACATACACATATATAGTGCATATATATACATAAGGATACAGCACAGTAACCAACGACGCCATTTCACTCCGCTAAGAGTGACTATTGTCGTGGCAAGTTGAAAAGTAATGCCCGACAAACCATTTATGAGAGCAGTTAACGTGAAGTGAGAATTAGCGTTTGAAGAGAGGCGGGAAATTTGAATATTAAAAGAAACGAGACGAGGGCCCAAGCTAAACTGCAAAGAATCGAGGATAATAGTTCCGAGACGTTTCCGGATGCTGATTTCCCAAGAGGGGCGCAAAAGATCCGATGGAGAATTTCAGCCCTTAATGGGTCGGATCGATGGGTGACTTGATTGACGCGTGACGGTGACGATAATTGCAAGGGTAGTTTCTGGCCCGAGATAGGGTTAATAGTTAGCCATGTAAAATGACGTGGGAGGACGAAGTCAGCCTTCCGTAATCGCGTTATCCATTTACTAGGCAGTCCCAGTAGATGGCGTCCCGGGCATGATTGGCGACGCCGTCGTGCAATTACGTAATGTGATTCAAGTGACAACGACGCCCGGCGTCGAAGTGCGAATTTGCATGAAATCATGTGAAATTTTATGGGCGGATCTTTCAGGGGACCAGGATGGCTACGGTGACGCAATTGATCCAATTTGATTTCACGTAATTTTCATAATTGTCTTATTTCTTTGCTTATGCATTTCTCATTCGTAGATTTACGATCTTGTTCTTATGCACTTTTTTCTTATGTACCCCCCCTCCCCCCCACCACCACAGGGACTTACGGAACTGGGGTGGTCGAATAAATTTTATTGATTTGTTCATTGCTAGGAGAAATATTGATTTTCGATTGTATCGATTATCCATTGGTAATCGAGTAGTGGGTGAAATTTTCAATGTTCGAATGACACGCGTTGGATTTAATATTTTGCCGTAATTCATTTATTTCGTGTTAACAGGGGAGGATGCCGAGTCAATTCGAAATTCGTACAGGGGTAATATAAAAGTTATTGTCGATAGGTATTTATTACGTATAAAGACGTAGGTAAATGGAAGAAAAGAAAAAATAAGGGTGGCTCTGCATAGCAACTATCAATCATCTAGTCACGCGCGGCCTCATTTTTCATAATCTGTCGTGACATTCCGCCTGGCATCTCCCGCCCGATACTCACCCCTATTTGCCGTTAGTACTATGCTGTCCACCCCTAAGGCAAATAGGTAGACATTCGTATCGTAAATGAGAGAAGGGTGCATCGACAGTCGCTGATAAAAAAAATAAGAGAAAAAAATTTTCCTTTTTTTTTTTTCAAAACTACCCCTTTCGGTCGGACCTTCCATTGCCGTTGAAAAAGTAACAATAAATCAATGGAATATTAAACGAAAAAGATTTTTCAGATTGATTGTGACGTCAACAGCATCAATGGAAACGTCGGTAAGAGCGCGTGGAATTCCAGGATGTCTGAGAAGATTCCGTAAATTCTCAGGCTGCTGGAACGCAATTACAGTAAATAACGCGTGCCAGAAGGGATGGAAGTAAGAGGGATGGGGGTTGAAAGTTGAATAAAAAAATAAAATGTCTTCCTTTCTGCCGAAAGGCTTAAGTCAGTATTTTTGCACCTTCGACTCCCAGGTTATCGAATGGTATACCAGTGCGCCATTTTATAATCATCCCTTAAAGCTCAACGTATTCGTCTTGGTATCCCGAGTACGCCGGTTGCAACCCTCTAGATTCGCGTATCAAGAAACATTTAATTTCCGGGTATGGTTTTAGGGGTTGGAGAATTCAGTGGGTTAACATGTCATCCACCCTCTCCCCTACCACTAGTGCGAGACACCGAGTGGCACAGAAACTGCAGTCCAAGGGGTGTCGCTTAGATATGCAACCCCTAGACGGGGATGTATTTATGCGCAAACTTAACCATTTAACTCGGGCCTGGGGTGAGGAGCATTTCCTTCTACACCCTCTAACGTCACCCTCCACCACCAACCCCCTTGAAGCACGAGCAACCCCTTTTCGTACACGAGAGGACTCTGGAACGAACTTCACGCGGTCACATTGTTTCCACACGAGCGGAATACACGGGACCTCCGGCATCCATAACGAGAATCCTAAGAATTTTTCAACCCCCTTGAATTCCTTTTCGCATAGATTAACCGGCCCAATAAATTATTGGAATGCCCAAAGTATCCGAACTGACAACAATCAACCCTCCTGTACATAAACCGTCAATTTCTATTGCTGAAAACCCAGTCCAGATGTTGTACAAAGGATGAAGTCTGCTCCAGAAGGAATACCGTATAATACGGGGAATCCCCGGGAGGATCGGTCTCAATAAGTGTACCAAGGATACGGTAGATGGCAGGAGTATCGAAGCCTTAACGAGGAATCTGGACAAAGGCGGGATATTCAAATACGAGACGATCGCTCTAATGGAGAAATGTTGTTTTGAGTATGAGTGAAGGGTTGGAAAAGGAGGGTAGTATCGGTGAAAGGGGGTTCAGCTTCCTTCCACGATTAAGGGTAATGCAAGAGCACCGCTGAAGAATAGAAGAGAAAGAATAAGGGTGAAGTGGAAAAAAAAAGAATATGGCCGACGGATTGGATAAAAATGGTTATGGGGTAGTAGGTCATAGGGTGGAAGAAGAACAGTGGTGGGTGATGCTGGCTGAAGGTGATACGATGAGCTGGCAAATCCTTAGGATCTGTTCACGAAAGTGAAGTTAAGAGTCGCGCGCAGAAGTAATCCCAGGAAAAAGGAAGGGAAAAAAAAGGGGGATTCATTTTGAGGTTATAAAGTCGCTCTCTAGGATGCGTTATATCTATTACGTAACATTAGCCAAGATACTACACAGTCACCCTATAAAAATGGATCGACCCTTACAGTCACCCCTGATGCCTTCACCCCATTGACAAAATTTCCTTTGTTCAACACCACCGTAGTCCCATACAGTATATGTGCATAGAAGAGGAGCGACTCTGGTGAGTGAATAATCAAGCTTCAGAATTCCGCCGCCAGGCGGCCGGGATCCGCATTATTCACGCATGCAGACTATTTCGCGTTTCGTAGACCCTCGCCTTTTTTTTTTTCCACCTGAATATCATTATTCTCCTAAATTCAAGCCTTTCGGGCCAAGAACAATCCTCGAGCAGCGACACAGGTGGGGAAAAAAAGAAACGAAATTTTTCTCGGGGTACGAAATATACCTTGCGACTAGTCACGGCCCTGGCAGGCTGTTGCGTGAAAAATGCAAGCCTTCACCGGCGAGCGTCGAGGAAAGACAAAAAGTGACGTAATAGCGTCAGAGAGCGGTGGGGTGGAGGGGGTGGGTGGGAGGGGTGACTGCAAATAATATTTCCCATTGTAAAATCCGTCCGCTGAAAAACTAGCCCCCATTGTGTACGAGCCTGGCGGGCATCGTGATAGCCGCTTTTCTTTCTGGAACACTTTATGGAATACTTTAATGCACACTACCCTTTATCCGCTACCGCTCGTAACCTAAGGGTAGCAAAGGCAAGGCCTGCCAACTGTAGAAATAGCCCAGGAGTGGAAATGGACTTTATTTCGTGGGCCGCTTTTCCATTCGTGTCTGCTTGCTTATGCATGGGATCTCACGTGCGTTAGCGTTGCAGGCATTTGAAGAAGATTAAAAATTCCAATTTTTTCTCAAAGTATTTTTAAGCGATAAAAAAAAATTTTTTTCTTTCCCCAAACGTTACCTAATCGTTGAATCGGTCGAACGGGTCGATTCGTTACTAGATTTTTCTAAAGTAAATTTTTCTAAAAACAATTTCCACCCTGTTCTCCCATTTTATCTGTATTGCGTATACAAGGAAGTAGAAAATTACTTTTATCAAATATGACGAATCGAACCCACGTTTTTCCCAAATACGACGTATACGACGTATCCATGGAAAATTTTGAGCTCGAGGACACACGGAGATTTCCCTATGGAAATAATCGCGCGTACGGTTTCCCCGGTGAATTTTTGTCTTTCTTATAGCTAGACGCCCGCGGGCGTCGTCCACAGCAGGTAAAGAGAAAAAGAACGCCGGTCGTTGTTCCCTTGTTCTAAGAATCTACAATGACGTCAAACTATCCTTTCGGGAGGATAAAATAACGTTTCGCGTTTCTTCGACAGTACAAAATTCTCATTGTTTTAAATGTAATTAAATAACGTTGGACTCTTGTTGTCATCTCCTTGGTTTATTTCTCGCAACCCGATAGACGCCTAATTAAAATCAACTCTCTCCCCGAGTCCCTTGCTCTGCCAGGCAAATGCTTGTTTTCCTCGGAATATCTTTTGACCGTAATTCGACATCGGCAGCGCTGCATTTTCAGCGAAGATCCATTGCGTAGTGAATGGAAATGAACGCCAGACGGAAAAACGTTGGAAAGAAAAATGATCGCCTGACTCTAATAAAAGGTCAGAGGAGTACGAAAGTAGTGAAAAGAATATGGCGCCATAGAGACCTTAATTAATCAACGTTAATGAACTCTGAACTAAATTACAAATAAAATTATATATAACATAAATCTTTTTTACATATTTA